>CM040914.1:13931806-14036806 GCA_023029165.1 Gobiocypris rarus
TTGCGCAATTTACATATTTATGCAACCTAAAATGACGGAAAAACAGAGAGACTCAGCTTTCGTTTCTGCTCTGACAGCCACAAGACCACCCAAAATGCTGTTAGTGTTTCAAACCAAATTTGGGTCTTCAGCCGACAAAGTTTAAATGCCGTCTGGCTAACGCACTTCCCATAAAGTTTACGCATTAGGTCAGTAGGCAGAAAGTAGACTGTCTTTTAGTGGATATTTCAGTGCATTTAACTACACGAGTGTCTACACTTTGAAAGCAATTCAGTCTAATGCGTTTTCGACTATCTCTGGAATTGGTTGAAAGTGGACAAGCTAAAAACTTTTTAGACCCTGTTTACATCTGTATTTAGTGTCGTCCACTTGTGATCCAATCGACCAAAACACATCTTAAACCCATATGTAAACAGGGCCAAAGTTCTAGGAAAACCTGATAAATGTGAAACAATATCATGTCACACATTTGAAAGATCAACCTATAGTTATAAACATTCCTTTGTTCTTGTGTGTTTTCTTGTCTGATGCAGACCTACGAGGGCAGAAAGATTATAGAGTCCACATGCCACACAGCTTTCTTCATTAGTATTGTGGTTGTGCAGTGGGGTGACTTGATCATTGTAAAGACCAGAAGAAATTCCATTGTACAGCAAGGAATGAAGTATGTAAACAAACGTGATGCAAACAAGCTTCAAAGAAGCTATAAAATATTGGTGGATTGTTTGTTCAGTTCCAGCTCGAGGCTACTCGCCTCTAAAGCCTTATCGTAATTTGTTTTCTTTCCTAGAAACAAAGTCCTCATCTTTGCTTTTTTTGAGGAAGCTGCTATGGCAGCTTTCTTGTCCTACTGCCCAGGCATGGACGTTGCTGTCAGAATGTATCCTTTAAGGTGAGCGGACATATCTAGGCTTTTGCACACAGGTCATGTTAAGATCTTTTCATGTGATTTGCTATATAAGAATATAAATGGTGTCAGGAATTGAAAATATCGGTAAAGTGAACAAAAAATGTAACCTGTGTTCTTCTATTTAGACCATTGTGGTGGTTCACTGCCTTCCCATACTCAATTATCATCTTCATCTATGATGAAGTTAGAAAATACATCCTACGACGTAATCCAGGAGGTAATAACAGATTTTTCCTCCAGATGTTGAACTTCATTAACCTCAACAAAGTTTGTTGTATTTCAGTGCTTAGAGAGATTAAGAATGAACTGGCTCTTATATCGGTGCTATTGTGTTTCAGGCTGGGTGGAACAAGAAACATACTACTGAGACAAGACGACGATCTATTGCAAACTCATGTTAGGAGACTTTATTTTTTCAAATTCTCAAAATGATACAGAATCTGGTCAATTTCATAATTGAATAAATTAATGTCAAATAATATGGAGCTGAATTTGTCTGGGTGTTTTATTGACCTGAAAAAAAAGAGAAAAATGTTGCACAGAGATAAGAAAAAAAACATAAACAAAAGGTTTCAATCATATTTTAAACTAATCAGGCATAACATTATGAGGTGAAGTGAATAACACTGATCTCTTCATCACGGCTCCTGTTAGTGGGTGGGATATATTAGGAAGCAAGTGAACATTTTGTCCTCAAAGTTTATGTGTATGAAGCAGGAAAAATGGGCAAGTGTACGAATTTGAGCGAGTTTGACAAGGACCAAATTGTGATGGCTAGACGACTGGGTCAGAGCATCTCCAAAACTGCAGCTCTTGTGGGGTGTTCCCGGTCTGCAGTGGTCAGGATCTATCAAAAGTGCTCCAAGGAAGGAACAGTGGAGAACCGGCCACAGGGTCATGGGCGGCTCAGGCTCATTGATGCACGAGGTGGCCTGGTCTGATGAAACACGTTTTCTTTTAGATCATGTGGATGGCCGGGTGTGTGTGCGTGGCTTACCTGGGGAACACATGGCCCCAGGATGCACTATGGGAAGAAGGCGAGCCGGCGGAGGCAGTGTGATGCTTTGGGCAATGTTCTGCTGGGAAACCTTGGGTCCTGCCATCCATGTGGATGTTACTTTGACACGTCCAACCTACCTAAGCATTGTTGCACAGCACACCTTCAGGGGTCCATGCCTCGACTGGGTCAAGGCTGTTTTGGCAGCAAAAAGAGGACCAACACAATTATAGGTCATATAATGGTGGAGTTACATGATCTACCAGCAGGGGTCTGTTGCCAGACAAGGTCTATTTAAATCAGACAAAGCTTAGCCTAATTAATATGATACAAATAAAACATGTGTATGTCTATAACTGTCTTTTTAATACAGAAAAGGTTTACATTTTGATTCTCATGCACAGCTGAGAGAAAAAGACTCATCAACAACAGCAAAGTTCAATGTGGCTGCATTTTTCAGACGCCTTTGTCTGAAGCAACTTACACTGCATATCACATTTATCAGTCTATATCTATCTGTACTTGCATTCTCTGGGAATTAAACCCATGACCTCTAATACTGAGAGTCCAGGTGCTTCTTGGTATCATGAGGCATGTAGTTTGTGAGAGATGTTTATACATATCAGAGAAACCAGCAGAACATGCTGAACATTAGTCAAACATTTCATTATAAAAACACTAGCTCCATAAATGTGTGCCATGATGTCATCCTCAGCTGTGTTATACTACTAAACTTTTAAAGGAAGTAAGGATTGACATGGGGGCTGTGAGGCTCTGTTGACTGACATAACAGAAAATCGTTTACAAAACAAGGATTAGGTGCAATCAAAATTAGTGCGTATTGTACCCATTTATAAGAATTATTACAATTTCGTCATTCTTACCTTTGAAATGACAAATGGTCAAAAGTCATTGCAACTCATTTTTTAATGTAAAAGTCTTTCATAAATAGAAATGCTCGAAACGTATAACTGCATACAACAAAGTGCATGATTTAGCATGAAAGGGATATTACTTTGAATATTAGCAAATTTATATATATATATATATATATATATATATATATATATATATATATATATATATATAATAATTGTTACTTAAATTAAACAAATAAATGAGATGTGATGAAGGTTAAATGAAGGTTAAAGATAGATGACACCTGCCAAACTCCTCCCAAATTTTCCCAAACTCCTGCCCTTAAAGTAGGTTAAGCTGCTTGGGTACAAATTTGCAAGTCTAGTTTGGACAAAGTGGCCGACAGGAGGATATAGAGGGTTCTCCTATCCAACGCACCTTGAATTGAAATAAGAAAAAACAGGGAATGTTTGGAGTCTGGAGTGTTTCTTTACATGTTTTTCGTACCATTTGATGTTTCATTTGTTGTGTAGATTGCCATTGCCTCTAGGGGTCAGGTAAGGTTGCAGTTTTATGTTTTATAAAAAAAAAAAAGTTATGTTTAGGTTTCACTTTTGTTCTTGGGGGTCAAAAGGAGGCAGTGTAATCACTATATCATGTTGACTGCTCAAGTGTTATCCAAAGCACACGCGACAGTGATGGATGGAAAGCTGATTCTGTAAGTATCGTGCCTGTTTTGTAGGTTTTTTGGGATAAAAGTGTATAAAAATGTAGGCTATTCACTACTGTGTTCCATTACTACTTTTTATTTAACACTACTGAGTGTGATTTCTGCACCACTAGTGGCACAAAACAGAAAAATAGCATTGTTAGCAACTAACAATGCAACTCATGCCATTGGTTGAGCCAATGCTGCTATGTCAGGTTGCAGAGAAAAAACGGATTTCTCTAATTCTGCCACTAGTGGAGAATGGCAGGTTTGGGAGTTGCATTCAGATTTAGATTCAATGCATTTATTAAATATGTATAAAAATGTCAAAATGTCCAGCTTCTGAGACCTGGCACATCTGACGCACATGTCATACTTGGTATAATTTTCTCTTAATATAAGAAGAAAGCTGAAATTAAAGACTCAAGAAGGTCAAGTGAATACTCACTGCTCGCTCTTACTTGTGGTGTAGGCTGTGTCTCTTCTCAACTGAACGCTCAAGGACGCTGGTGGAAGCATCATGAACGGGGCAGGTGATGATGACAGAGAAATTGTGACAATCCATGAATAAAAAGGAGATCTTTTCTTTCTCTTGATTAACAGGCCAGTAGATGAATATATAATAAACCGATGGCTGACGAAGCATTCTTCATCTCCACAAACGGCAAGAGGATTATGGGGACCACCACACCCTGCAAACATCATCCTGTACTGTGAAAGGATAATAATAAATAATCTTGCTTTTAAACAAGACAAATAAATAAATATTTTACACAAACAAAACAATTAGGTGCTTGTCGACTCTGGTAACCCTTACAAAAAGTGTTAACGGGATAGTTCACCCAGAAATGAAAATTAGCCCATGATTTACTCACCCAAGCCATCCTATGTGTATATGACATTCTTCTTTCCCCTACTGTAATACGGTAGGGGGCGCTATTACACATCTTCTGAAAGAGTACAGAATCTCCTGATCAAAACACAGGTGAAGAAGAAGCAGATGCACATGTAAGATAACACGATCATCAACATTAAACAGCATATTAATCAAAACTGCCTAATGTTTCTGAATGAAATGTCGACCCAGGACGAGCTCTAGGACTGTGATGTACTCCACCTGTTTTTATCTTCCCTCTGATCACCATCTGGATGTAGTCTGACATAATCATGATTTTCTCAGCTTTTGCTTAAAATTTTGCATTTTTATGAAACTTTACCCTCATTAATAAAACAAAAATTGTCAAGCTAGAATAAAATATTTTGTTGTTGTTGTTTAAAAGCAGATTTGTTCTTTCTTTTGATATATTGCACGTTCAGATCTTCATATCTATTTTGGGGGCCATCAAAAATTATCAAAAATGCTGGCAGAGGCTGGCAACTTTTTGTGTTTCTTACAAAAACGCTGGCGGGAAAGAGTTATCGGAGGTAAGTGTATTTGATTTCAGTTATTTACAGATATTAAAAGATGAATAAAAAACCCAGAACATTAACAACTCTAAACTAATCATTAACTTGCAAATAATAGAAGTTTCATGTAAAGAATGTATAACACTAACAGTTAAAACAAACACATTTGTAAATGAACAAATGTTACACTGGACGCATGCTCACTTGAATAATTTCATGACTTTTACTAGTCACTAACATTAGTTAATTCTTAAAAAACTAATTTATTTGGATCTTATCTAAATGTCACATATAAATTCACATAAGTTTTACAGATTCCACACCAAATATTCTATAGCAAATAACAAATGATATCTTCTTTAAACAAGCTACTAGTCAGTTCATTTAAAAGTCACCCTAAAAACAAAACAAACAAAGCATTTTATATTAGTGCAAACACACAAGAGTGAGAAAAAAAACCTATACTCTCAAAATGAACATTTGCCATCTTTCTCATTTCACATTCCTGGTCTTATTGTAAAAGATCATCAGTGCTTGAGTACAAGTAATCTATGTATTCATCAAAGCAGAAAGCTAGATCAGCAAAAAGATCACATCCTTTTCAACTAATGTTGTACTTATGATCGTGGGGACTTCCCAACCACAGCATAGGAGAGCGTGGTTAGTCGAAACACACATGGTTTACTACTCCACACATGCTAGGGTGACGAAACTCAGTGTATTTAACAGTTGCCATATCAACACTATTTAGAGAAAAAAAATGTGTCAAAATTAAAAATCTTTGGAAGATATCACTGAACATTTATTTAACCATAGCAAAAGTTAATTTCTTAAGTTTTTTTGTGTTTATTTAAAACTAGTCAAATCTGATACTGTAATCTTCTATCTGTTATTGAACAGTTGAGATGGCTCTTTAATGATCTAACAGCAGAAGACACGAGCCGCGGTTAATCCCATTTGTGCAGGTGGGTCACAATGAGCCCCTATTAGAAATATGATATTATGAATTATATTGAGAAGCCATGAGAAAAAGCTGAATAATGTTGTTTTGAGGCGTTTGTTGTCAAATTCCAAAATTAGTTTTATTTTTAATGATTAAGTTATGATTTGAAAAGTTAATAATTGTATTTTATTGACAAAATATTTTAGTTTGTCTTGGATATTTTTTTGATTGTATCTGATAACATGTTAAGCTGTCATATGGTCATGTTATAATGTCCCCCACCTACGGGGCATGTTGTCACAGTTCACTTCCATTCTTTCGGGGTAAATCAAGAAAAAAAGTATACACTGTGTTAAAGGGTTAGTTCACACAAAGATGAAAATTAATTCATTAATCATTAATTCCTCACCCTCATGTCGTTCGACACCCGTAAGACCTTTGTTCACTTTTGGAACACAAATTAAGATATTTTAGTTGAAATCTGATGGCTCAACCTCTATTGACAGTAATGTCAAGACCCATAAAAGGCACTTAAGACGTCGTTACAAAGTCCGTCTCATTACAGCAGTTCTACAATCATTTTATGAAGCGACGAGAATAGTTTTTGTGCACGAAAAAAACCTAAATAACGACTTATATAGCGATGGCCGATTTCAAAGCACGGCTTCACGAAGCTTCGGAGCGTTATGAATCAGCAGTTCGGAGCGCCTAAAGCCGGGAACACACTGTGCGATTTTGGACACGATTTGACTGTCTGAGTCAAATTTTGCAAATCCTAAAAGATTCCTCTGATCCTAGGCTAAAATCTGAAGTCTTTGATCGTTAGTTTGACATGCTCACCGGTAACTGATTAATGACCGCTGCGATCAAATTTGACCTTTTCTGGCAGTTGTCAGAAGATTTGGTGCACAATCCTGCAGTGGGACTTCTCCTACGACAACCGTCACATTATCTTCGTTTTTCAAGACAAACCATGACCAAAACGAGCGCTAGAGATTTCTTTGTAGCCACCATTTAAGTCCCGCGTGTAATGCAGCGAACGTGTCATTCATTGATGATATAAAACTCCATTTTAGCACCTCAACTATCGTACAGTCTGACATTGATGACAAGTGAGATCTGACAGTGTGACATGGCTTACATCGGGGATCATGTTCGTACAGTCTGACAAGCAACATTCCCAAAGGATTTTGAAAAATTGCACCGTGTGCACGACCCATAAGTCACGTGATTTCAGCAGTTTGGCGGTTTGACACGTGATCCGAAACATGAATCGATACACTGATTCGTAACGCTCCAGAGCTTCGACATGAGGGTAAGTAATTAATGGCAGAATTTTCATTTTTGGGTGAACTAACAATTTAATGTAACAAAACCACATAAGTGTGCAATTAATGTGGGAAAAAATAAATACTCTGAACCCCAAGTGGATTAACACAAACGGAGAAAGTCAAAAACCAAATTGTGCCTCGCTCTCCCCTACGCTCTGAAAAATGCTGGGTTGTCTCAACACCTGTTTGGGTCAAATATGGACAAACCCAACTGTTGGGTTGAATAACGTAATTTAAATATTTAAACCAACGGTTGAAACAACCCAGCATTTTCTACAAACTTTCGTCTTTTATTGATTACTCTTTATTCAAAACTGTAAACCAAACAAAAGTTGTTTATTAATACAACTTGTTTGATAAACTCAACTCTCTGTAAAGTTTGCTTACGTCTTTTATGGGTTCTATTTTTAGTGTGAGGAAATGAGTTTGTTTCCTGAACACATGACTTCCTCTGTACTCATAAGCTTCAGAATGTGTATCACAGCATAGACTCGAGAGATTGCGATGTATTATACACAATCCTTCTGCAGTTGTAGGGCCTTCAGGATGAGTTTAATCTGCTCTTTTCACGGGTGCACCAAATATATTCAAGGTCCTTTCAGATGGAGTCACTCAAGTTTTCCTACTAATTCGGTTGAATGACCCTCTTATCAGATGCAGTAGAAATGATTATGTAAGTAGTAAATGTAAAAAGTTATTTCTGGTAATATATTTGAGATCATATATCAGATAACGTGCCCCTAAAGCAACTGTGATCACAGTGAGGTGGCTCTTCCTGTCTAAACGGGCGGTTCTTCGCCAGTATGAAACATCCCTTTTGCCGTTTAGTCAACAAATCCTTGAGTAAATCGACCCCATTCATGAGGAACCTGCTTGGTAGGTTGGACATTATGTCCTGTGTTCAACTTTTCCCAGTAACCTGATATAGACTTTCAATCTAAAGAGGAAGACAAAAGTGTCTCTCTGACTAAAATCACTGTGTTTGCCGCAGATTAAAGGCATCTGTGATGAATGGGGATGCATCACTGAAGCAAAGGAGCACAAAATGGCACTGTGCATATGAAGTGCATGATGCACAAATTCTTCAACACTGCTAGAGAGTCACAACTGCTTTCAACCAACATAACCTGCTAACGTTCCCATCATATATTCACTCCCAGCATTTGAAAACAGTTTCCTCGAATGTCAGTAGATCTACCCCTTCCAAAAACTTGCCTTTGCCTTGAGGAAAGGTTTAAAAAGCAAGTCCCAAGCTTTGCTCAATGCTAAGGTTAAATGAGGGTTCACTGATCTTATAGGGAAATGGTTATATTAGTGACTACATTCATAAAAGGGTGTTTTCACAGTTATGCAAAAGATGAACCATTTTTGGTTCCCCAAAGAACCTTAAAGTGAAAAGTTCTTAAAGGGATAGTTCACCCAAAAATGAAAATTTCTCATAATTTACTCACCCTCAAACCATAGGTGTATATATGGCCCTATTCGGATCGTAATTGTTTCTCACGTGAAAGTCCGTAAAAATAAATGTGCAGCCACCTCTGTGATAAAACTCGTGCATTGCGATGCTGATTTATTCCTGGTGGAGGAGTGAGTTTTGTGATCCTGCTCACGTGCTCAATAACATGATTGTGCTGTAAATAAAATGCCATATGCTTGGTATAACAAGAATAAAAGCATATTTAATTTAATAATAGGAAAATAATATCCTACTTATTATTTCATAATTTGAATCTGTTTAAAAATGTGAAGATGTAGATGCACATTAGTGGTTTCCTGTCATGTATTTTATCTCAAAATAAAGGATGTCATTTTATTCCACATGAGTGGAAAAAAGTGAATACAGCCTTTTATTTACATGAGCTAAACATGCTGTGGTTATTTGATCATTTATTTATAATTGCTGCCGTAATAACGGCCCATTTCAAAAGTTTACATGCTTTTCTTCTTTTTATTTTTTTTGGTGATGAAATATATCGCTCTTGTAAATACTTGAAAAGCATTTCAGTAATAAAAGTCTAGATCTTTAAAATGCATCCAAATTACAGCGAAGAGCAGCCGTACGGGGCTCCACAGGGGTCAAAAAGGATATAAACAGTGAATTTTGAAGTGATATACTCAGAGATGTGGATTCGGACGGCAATTAAATTACCACACAACGTTGGTGTTTGTCAAAAACTCAGTAGGTATTTTTATGTGGGTGGTGGGAGAAAAACACTAATATTCTGGATTCGACGGCAATAAAATCACAGACTAGCCCCTGTCAATGATGAAAATACCTTACGACCCCACGAAACAATGACCGTCCAAAGAGGGCTTATGACATTCTTCTTTCAGACGAATACAATCGGAGTTATATTAAAAAATATATAAAAGGCCTTCTGAAGCGATGGGTTTTTAAGACAAATATGGATATTTTTCTTACAAAAACCATCGATTTGCTTCAGAAGGATTTTATTATTGCGTATTCCTCTTAAAGAAGAATGCCATATGCACCTAGGATGGCTTGAGGGTGAGCAAATCATGGGGTAATTGTAATTTTGGGGTGAACTATCCCTTTAAAATAACTATTTATCCATGGGAAAGGTTCTTCATGGCCAATAAAGAACCTTTGTTTATAAGAGTGTATATGCATCCATCTCGAAAGAAAGCATGCTTTGACTCATCTCATTTGTCATGCAGTCTAAAAGGCATGCTCTCATTCTCTGGATGAAGAGAAAGTGAAGCGTTGAATAACCAGTTATAAGAAAAGCTGTTTGTCATTCTTAAAGAAAGACTGCATTGTTCAAACAGACGGATTATTCATTGATCTTGAGAGTTATTTGAAAACAAAAAAAAGGAATATGCCAATCGCAATAAAGATGCGGAGCCTGACAGAAAGTTGGCATTACTATAGCAATGTGAAGAACCCCACAATAACCACTATTCCATGATCTGGGGTTGTTGCTCGTGTCATTCCTACTTTTGCGCTTTGTGCTATCATTATACGATCTCTGTTGTTGTTTCTGTATTTGTTGGTGTTGCCACACATCTTGTATATAGTTAGTAGCACATTATTTGTGGTTATATTTTTCCTTTAGGTTTGGTTAATCTGAGAGGGAGGCATGAACTTTTAAACTTAAGTTATTATTTTGCCTTGCTCAAGCCTTGACTGTTTTGCTCTCACTTATGGTAAAATAATGGGCAAATTAACTTTGAGATACCAGTTGGAAAGGTTTATTTATGCTACACCCTGTCCTATCCAGGTCATAATACTCTGATAGAAATGCAAAATGGTGGTTCCGGTACCCTCAGATGTGTGATGCTGCTGGTGAAATACACGTGGATGTTTAGGGCAGTTTGAAGGACATGGGGGCTCTTTTAAATCTTTTGCATTGAGGTAATTTCTATATATTTTGACCTATATATCTACATATAAAATGCTATACCTCCAACCCTACCTAACCAAACCCATGAGAGAAAAAAAATGAAATAAAATCCTCTGATAGTAATACAATATGTAGCCTACAGGTGTGAACAGACTTTGTTATTAGCCTCAACAAAGAGTGTTTTCATTCCAAAGCAAATATGTCTGTTCCCCAAAGAAGAAAGTTGCATTGTAAATGACAGTGATTACTTCCATTTCATAACAATATTTACTAATATATATATATATATATTTTCAGCAATGAGAAATTAAATGGAGCTGAATTTGCTTTTTGCCTTTGCAATTCGTTTGAACAGTAACAGAGGTTTGGGAAAACAGTAACCCAAACCATTTTAGCCATGCACAAAAGTACGGTTACATTTGTAATATGCAAAAAGTCAGGTAAAATAAGATAAGATAATAAATTACATAAGATTATCCTCACATTTCAATTCTGAAAGATGTTTGGCTTTCAACATTGTGACTACCAACAAATCAAAACACACTGTAAAAAAATGTCAGTACAATCAACTTGGATGTTTAAGTTATTTCAACTTAAATTACATTAAACTGACTTGAAAAATTAATTGACGTAACTTATTTTGATGAGCAATGTAAAAACGTATGTTGTCATCATAACCTATTGATATTTTTTACCGTGCAGTCGAACATAAAACATGTTTATCATTTAGTTCAATAAATCCTTGAATAAATACCAAAATAGATGTCATTACTTAAAATGCATATATGCATTATATTATATATAATTGGTGATTTTAACCAGTAATTCAGAGGGAACAACAATGCATTATGATCATATTCTGACAATCTTGGTCATCAGCCATTATAAAAAACATTATAAAAGTGGTTTTCATGACAAGATTCTTTCCTTATTTGTGCATGAGACAAACACATAAAGAAGCCATGGGGTCTTTATAAATGCAAAGTGATGTTTAAAGCACCCTCAGATGTGTGATGTGGACTAAACTTTAAGGCACGGTGAAGGACATGGAGGCTGTGACAGTCTATTGACTGACAACATATAGCAAACCTTTTTCAGCATTAACATTGACAAGGTCCTATAGTCTAACTTGTAATGATGGATTCTGCCCATTTACAGAAGCAGTTTGATTCATCAGGACACAGAACACAATTTGCACAGTCATTATTTGCTTACCCTGAAAAAATGGTCAAAAGTGATAAAAATAAGGTAGCGTGCAATTATAACCATAGAAACATGTCATAAAAAGACAAATTCTGATAACTAAACAAATAAGGGCTTGAATTAATGTGAAACGTAAGTTATTTATAACCACTTATTATTAACAAGCCATAGATCTATTGATAAGGCAGTAGTTAATAGACCAGACCTTCACCTGGGTGTCATAGAAATGACCTACCTGTATAAATGAAGGTTAAGTAATGTTAAAACTAAATGACACCTGACAAACTCCTCCCTAATTTTCCCAGAACACCTCCCCATTAAACAGGTGAGATGGCAGGGTATAAATGTGTGAACCTGGTTTGGACACTCAGGGACTTCTGTCTCCAATTGGCTCCAAGACAGGGGGACTAACCAGACATCATTGGATTTTAGGTGGACGCCAGGAAGAAAAAATGGGGCTTGGGGTAAGTGAACTAAAGCTACACACTGCTAGACTCATCGCTTAATTTGTTTCATTTTATTATCCCATTCTGCATGTTTTTGGGGGGATCTGGTGAGATGTTGGTGAGTTATATATATTGTTTTATGCCTGACAGACGGGGAATGATAAGTACAAATTGGCAGCAACTTCAGAAGATGGAGTCAAAAAGCCCAAAAAAGGGAAAAAGACCAAAAAGGACATGGACGAACTTAAGAAAGAAGTGGAACTGGTATGAAATTATATGCACACAAACACACACACGGATAATAACTGATTGAAGTAAAGCTATTGATCATATTGAGAAAAACTGAGAAAAACTTCTCCCAATAATAGAGGCTATAAACCAACACGGGATATTTTGCAAAGGCAAATACATTTACAACATTAAGTTTCTCAGACGAAGGCATCTACACAGCAAGGGAATACCACACCTAAGAGTATCTCTGCGTTTAGTCTTTATTTAAATTATTCATTTACTATTCTTTAGAAAAATGCGCTATCCTTTGCTACTGTAATCAACCACACAATTGACAGAGCAAACTCTGACAGTGTTTTAACATGGAATTCATATTTATTTAAGCACATAATAAATATTTCATAAAAAAAATAAAAAACCCCACATTAACCTTGCTTTAAAAATCTAGTGTAGTGTGAAAGTTGAGATTTCAAATGTCTTTACTCTTCTGCAGGACGACCACAAGTTGACATTCGAAGAGCTTAATCGAAAATATGGAAGTGATCTGACCAAGGTGAGAAGAGTGACACTTTTGGGGAAAATATTAATAATGCATTATTTTAGAAATACTCAGATATTTCTATTTTGAATCATTTATGTGAAAGAAATTATTACATTTTGTGGCCAATGATTTTTAGTTAAAAAAGAGAGACTGGCAATTTGTTAGTACTTTTTCTAGTAATTTCATTCATTTCATGATAGTAGTTACTTTCAACACTTGTTCATTGTTTTGAATATAAAAAGTAATGGATCTGTAGCCACCTGAATGTCACATTATTATTTATGAGCATCTACAGATTTCTACATGGCTTTATTTACTCCATTTTCATACCTTGTGGCAGGGTTTGTCCATTTTCCGAGCAAACGAAATCTTAGCCCGTGATGGACCGAATGCCTTGACTCCACCTGTTACGACTCCAGAATGGGTCAAGTTCTGCAGACAACTCTTTGGAGGTTTCCAAACTCTGCTGTGGATTGGTGCCTTTCTTTGCTTCTTTGCATATTCGATCCAGGCTGCCTCTTCTGAAGAACCTGCAAATGATAATGTATGAGAACATTGTTAATTTCTCCATTGGCATAAATAGTTCATATGTCAATAAATTTTGTAGCATGCTATTGAGCAAGATACATGAGGTTTCTCCAGTTGGGTAATAATTGTGCTGTAAGCTTTGGATAAAAGAATATGATTAATGACAACTTGCATTATTTTTTTTGCAGCTGTATCTGGGACTTGTGCTTGCTTTTGTTGTCACAGTCAATGGATGCTTCTCATACTATCAAGAGGCTAAGAGCAACAGAATCATGGATTCTTTTAAGAACCTCGTTCCTCAGGTATAAAAACAAAAACATTTTAACTCAGAAATAGCTATCACAATGTACAAAGGATAGTTATGTTAATTTATTGTCATGTAGCAAGCCCTGGTTGTGCGTGATGGAGAGAAAAAGATCATCAATGCTGAGGAGGTAGTCGTTGGGGATCTTGTTGAGGTCAAAAGTGGAGACCGAATTCCTGCTGATATTCGTGTCATCTCTGCACAAGGATGCAAGGTAAGATTAAAGGATTTCGCAAAATAATAATGCAGTAAATGAGTTCATGAAACATACATTCTTGCTTTGCTTTTCAGGTGGACAACTCTTCCCTCACTGGTGAATCTGAGCCCCAGAGTCGTACTCCTGACTTTTCAAGTGAAAACCCCTTGGAGACAAGAAACATTGCATTTTTTTCTACCAACTGCGTTGAAGGTACGACTTTAAAGTACCTTTACAACAGGTGTGGACAAAATTAATGACTAAATTCTTTAAATGTAACAATGCTTAAACATGACAATATTCAATAGGCACTGCCAGAGGTATAAATCATCAACACTGGTGACCGCACCGTCATGGGTCGTATCGCCACTCTTGCCTCCAGCCTGGAAGGTGGACAGACACCAATTGCTAAAGAGATTGAGCACTTCATCCACATCATCACTGGTGTAGCTGTCTTCCTGGGTGTGACCTTCTTAATCCTCTCCCTGATCCTTGGCTACAATTGGTTGGAAGGGGTCATTTTCCTGATTGGAATCATTGTTGCTAATGTGCCTGAAGGTCTTCCTGCCACTGTAACTGTAAGTTGGAGAGATATGTTCACATATAATTTCACACACATTCCAATGGTTACTTACATGTGTTTACTCATGTAGGTGTGTCTAACTCTGACCGCTAAACGTATGGCAAAGAAGAACTGCCTGGTGAAGAATCTGGAAGCTGTGGAGACTCTTGGCTCGACCACCACCATCTGCTCTGACAAGACTGGAACTCTGACCCAGAACCGAATGACCGTCGCTCACATGTGGTTTGACAACCATATTCATATTGCAGACACCACAGAGAACCAGAGTGGAACCTCCTTTGACAAGAGCTCTGCTACTTGGTCTGCTCTTGCACGTGTTGCTGGCTTGTGCAATCGTGCCGTTTTCCTTGCTGGTCAGAGCCATCTCCCAGTCCTCAAGGTGTGCTATAAATTAATATCTATATTTTGGAAGTACATTGAGACTGCTTTTATAGGCTTGCAACTTTTAGAGTTTCAGCAATGAATATGCATTATTTAGAGTGGCAGCTTTTTCTTATCAATAAATGTGTTTTGCAGCGAGAAACAGCTGGTGATGCCTCAGAGTCGGCTCTGTTGAAGTGTATTGAGCTGTGCTGTGGTTCAGTCACTGAAATGAGAGATAAGTCTGTGAAAGTTGCTGAAATCCTTTCAACTCCACCAACAAATATCAGGTATTTTTGTTGATGTATTCTTTGGAGATTCGCAGATTAGAATGGTTATTCTAACAGTACCTCATATGCCTTTTCTAGCTCTCAATCCACAAGAATCCCAATTCCTCAGAGTCTAAGCACCTGCTGGTGATGAAGGGAGCACCTGAGAGAATCTTGGATCGATGCTCCTCCATTTTGATTGAAGGAAAAGAGCAGCCTTTGGACGATGAAATGAAAGATTCCTTCCAAAATGCTTATTTAGAACTCGGAGGTCTTGGAGAAAGAGTGCTGGGTAAAGCCACCTTATGAAGTTCACCAGTTATAGTTATGCCTGCACGCAGAATGGTAAATTACAGCATGTTTGAATAATTCTGTGCTCTCTTTCACAGGCTTCTGCCACTTTTGCCTCCCTGATGACCAGTTTCCTGAAGGTTTTGCATTTGATTCTGAAGAAATGAACTTCCCACTGAGAACCTGTGTTTTGTTGGCCTCATGTCCATGATCGATCCTCCTCGTGCGGCTGTACCAGATGCTGTGGTCAAATGCCGGAGTGCTGGAATCAAGGTGATGTCCTCATTTGAGATACACTGTTTGAATACGCTGTGAATATATTACATTGGATGACAACTTTGAATCTTCTATTACAGGTTATCATGGTTACTGGCGACCATCCAATTACAGCTAAAGCTATTGCAAAGGGTGTTGGTATCATCTCTGAAGGCAATGAGACTATGGAAGATATTGCAGCTCGGCTGAAAATCCCTATTGAGGATGTGAATCCAAGGTAAACTTGTTACTTCAGCCTATTACAAGAAATGTACTCCAAAGGCAAACAAAAGTTTTATGCTCTAGATGTCTGCTAATGCAAAGTGTGTCTCTAGAGATGCGAAGGCCTGTGTGGTCCATGGTGGAGAACTGAAGAATATGAGTGAAGAACAGCTGGATGATATCCTCCAACATCATACAGAAATTGTGTTTGCCAGAACTTCTCCACAACAAAAGCTGATCATTGTGGAAGGTTGTCAGCGACAGGTACCTCTAGAGAGAGTTATCTAGCCAATCCTAGTTGATACTAGATGATTTTTACCCAGTTAGGATCATTTTAATGGATTTTTCCTCCTATCAGGGTGCCATTGTAGCCGTGACCGGTGATGGTGTCAATGATTCTCCTGCTCTGAAGAAGGCAGACATTGGTGTGGCTATGGGTATTGCTGGATCTGATGTATCCAAACAGGCTGCTGACATGATCCTTCTGGACGACAACTTTGCCTCAATTGTCACTGGAGTAGAAGAAGGTATGGCATGTTAATGAGAACCTAATTGACTAAAGAATTATCAAGGTTACTTATTTTCCAAACATGTCTTCCACTTTAGGCCGTCTGATCTTTGACAACTTGAAGAAGTCCATTGCATACACACTAACCAGTAAGATCCCCGAGATGTCACCCTTCCTCTTCTTTGTCCTTGTGGGTATTCCTCTTCCTCTGGGCACCGTCACCATTCTCTGCATTGATCTGGGCACTGACATGGTAGGGATAAGATGTAATTTTAGTAATCTGTAAAACTGTAAAATATGCAGTATTCATTTTGACCTATTTATCCCCATAGGTTCCTGCTATCTCATTGGCCTACGAAACTGCAGAAAGCGACATCATGAAGAGACAACCCAGAAATGCTGAAACAGATAGGCTGGTGAATGAGAGGCTAATCAGTATGAGCTACGGTCAAATTGGTAAGAGCATGTCTATTTTGTACCGAGCGCCCTTGGTGTTCATTGCTGGGTGTTTCTTACATGTTTTCATGCTTAATTTGTAGGTATGATGCAAGCAGTTGGCGGGTTCTTTACCTACTTTGTGATTCTCGCTGAGAATGGATTTTTGCCCTGGGATCTGGTAGGAATTCGAATTGGCTGGGAAGACAGATTTCTCAATGACCTGGAAGACAGCTATGGCCAAGAATGGGTAGGTGTCGCAGCTCTACCAAATCTGACATACGTGAAACCAACATTTAGAAATCTTTTAAATATCGCTCTTGTGTTTACCTGTCTGATGTAGACCTATGAGCGCAGAAAGATTGTGGAGTACACATGCCACACAGCCTTCTTTACCAGTATTGTGATTGTGCAGTGGACTGACTTGCTCATCTGCAAGACCAGAAGGCTTTCCATCCTGCAGCAGGGAATGAAGTATGTACTGGCCTGGCGTCAAACAAGCTATAACATTTTGGCCTATCAGATTGAACTGTTTGTTCAGTTCCAGCTCATGGTTGCTCATTGTACCTCTAAAAGCCAAATTATATTTATCATAATTATATTTATTTTTATTTCATAGGAACAAAGTCCTCATCTTTGGTCTGTTTGAGGAAAGCAGCTCTGGCAGCGTTCTGTCTTACTGCCCAGGCATGGAAGTTGCTGTGAGGATGTATCCAATGAAGTAGGTGAAATTTAATTAAACATTTTAATGTTTACATGACCTGTTTTTATTAATTAAACATGTTTTTGTTTTGTAATTTAGGCCAATGTGGTGGTTCTGTGCCTTCCCATATTCACTGCTCATTTTCATCTATGATGAAGTTAGAAAATACATCATTAGGCAGAGCCCAGGAGGTAAATGCACTTTCATTATACAGCCAACATATGTTTCCCAAGCAGAATGTTTCATTTTAAATGACAAATATGACTTCTATTAGCAAATGCAGTGGTTGAATGAACTAATATTTGTGCTGTTTTGTTTCAGGCTGGGTGGAACAGGAAACATACTACTAAAAGAAAAACACTTTCTATTGGGAACACGTGCAAAGAGATGTTGAATAATTCTGAAAATATCAAAATAAATGTAATTTTAAGGTTAATAAATGTGCCAGCTTATATGAGCTGATTTTGTTTTCGTGTCTCATTTTTAATGAAACTAGACATTTAAAACAAGGATCCAAGTTACAAAAGTACACATAGTTGCATTTAGTAGCACTCATTTGGCCCCAAACAGACATAACACATTTTTTTTCAATGAGAGGAGCCTTTTGTTTACATTTTTTTAATGCCTTGCGTTTTTGTAGGAGCGCTCTAAGTTAAGGCAGAAAAGCGACCAACATATTTTTTTCCACTGTCCAATCTAATAAATGGAGAGGCTGGCCTTCCTTTGTGGTGACGGTTACCTTGGGTGCGTCTCAATCAGTTCCCTAGCTCCTGAGTTTGTGAATCAGTATATCGTGTACACAAATTCAGGCACTGGCAAGGACCAAGCCTGCCGGATTTGTGTTGAGAACTGAAGCCAAAGCGCCTCAGTCGCCCCCAGGTGGGTTGGTCCCAGTATAGCTCATAACCCCCGCCCCTCCATGTATTCAAATGGATGCGAGACAAACTAAACAATCAAATTACATTTAAAATGATTTTTTATAGATTTAAGTTTCGCTTCAGAACTTCCGTTGAGGGAAGATAGTGAGCATCCATGGGTTTTGCGGTGCATTGTGGGACTTTTTAGGGAGTGAACGTTTCAGTGCACTGGAAGGATTCTCTGCGATTGAGACAGTCCTTAAAATGGCCGACTCCCTGAACAGGAGCTGATTGAGATGCACCCTTGATTTGACTGACAGGACAGATGATTCAGGGATTGCCTAGCAACATAAAAAAAAACCCTGCAGTGCACTGCTCTTTTAAAAAAAACTGTAAACCAAAAATAGGCAGTGCCTCATGTTTTCAAACCTGAAAACCCCATAATGTCTGATCGGGGCCTAAGAATATGTTTTAACAAAATTTTGAATGAACGCCAAGACAGAAGAAAGCAAAATTTAAAATATGTATTTTCTATCACCTTTAATACTATCAGATGACAATAAGGAGTGGTTAGCACAATTTCACATTTATTTACAATGTAGTTTTTGCAATAGTGGTCAACATCTATTCATTCACATCTTTTGAATTGTATCACATTAAGCTTTGTATTTCAAAAAGCTTTGTTTTTGTTATATTTTTTATGAGTAACACGACTTGACGCATTAGGATGAGTTCATGTGGGATTTATAAATAGATGGAATTATTAGTAAAATGTCTGTGGTTAATATTAATTGAAACTTTCACAATTTATTCTACAGCATCACACACACAGTCAGACCTCAGATATTAATTTTAAAGCAGGTGTTTTTCTTTAAATCCAAGTTGCTAACAAGTTTCTAAATTGAGGACTTATTAGCTAAGGTGCACGTCAAATGACGCACGGGGATTTCCAGGAAAACCGGGAAAAAATTGTTAATCACCAGCTGTGACGTGACACCGACACGTGAGGTAAATTCAAGCTCACTAAAGCACGCTCTCACTTCCATATTTCTTCAGCAAAAGTTAAGAACATGACTTCATAAGAGAAACACACTGAAACCAACAGACCACAAAAGACAACATTTAAGTTTAAAAGACTTACCTATCGATGCAAAGCCAGTGAAGTGGCCTTTGGCGGGCAAATGTTTAACGGCTTCCTGTGCGACACGAGTTTCGACCTCCAGGGGGCGCTTCCGGACACAGTCTGACTGTTATTACGCGTTTTAATGGCCATCACAGCAAATCATGCAACGTTTTTTGTCGATTACATTAAAAAAAGGTATTATAGTACCTTAGCATCAAATTACAAATATTAGTTATGCTGCTTTGAGGGTGTTTCTAATACAGCGGATGTGGGAGGGACATCTTTCTCTTTTTTTGAGTGCTATTATCAATCTCTTTTTTATTATTCTTTTTTTGCTCTTTTGACAGTTGCAAAAACACTATTAATGGAGTTTTTCTTTTGCTATTTGAGCAAATGAGAACACCAAAACATATATATTTAAAGACCCCCTGAAATCAAAAAAGTTTTTTTTTTTTTTTAGCTTTATGACTATGTTAACCTTACGGTTATGATTAAGCTGGTGTTGCTCAAAACAATGAATAAAAAAGGAGATATAAACATTCAAAACTTACAGTCTCTCACTTCGCTAAAATGGATCACAGATTTTTATGACATCGTGTTTTTTAACCTCACCCAGCGGAAGTGATGGCGCGCTTGCGGCTGTTGGATATAGTGTTGTATTTGAGGTAAAAAAAAAAAAAGATATAAATACTGTTGGGTTTCTCACACAAACTGATAGTTTCATAAGACATCAATGTGTTGTCACCAGCCGCAGGGTTTAATCTGAAGGTCTCTGTGCATGTGTTTTTTACTCTCATAGAATTACACCCCATTGACATGCATTATACGACTGGCAGACCGCAACGATTGGAGTTAAAAATCTTCATTTGTGTACAACTGAAGAAACAAACACACCTACATCTGGGATGCCCTGGGGGTCAGCAGATAAACATCACATTTTCATTTTTGGCTGAAATATCCCTTTAATTACTCTATTGTAATACGAATAATAATCCATTGTTCTATTGGGGAAACAATAAAAAAGTCTATGAACACCTGGCATAAAGCAGCATTTTTAAAATGTGTTTAACAAAGAAAGTTTAAATACATTTCATTAAGCTCATTATCATAAAAAATGCTAACATCATAAAGCTTTGTTTGTGGGCTTCACATAAAAAGCAACTTTGATTATTGTTTTAAAGGGAAAGTTCGCTGTTATCATTTGCTCACCTTCATGTTGTTTCAAACCTGTATGACTTGAAGGGTCCAAACAATGGACCACAAATGACTTTCAGTATATGAACATAAAATATATTTATTTGTTTCACAGAAGAAAAATAATACAGGATTGGAGTGACATGTGGGTGAATAAATAACTGGATGAACTATAACAAAAATAAAAATGAATGTTGTAAAAAGACAAACAATGAAACAAAATATGAAACAATTAAGAGCTTTTGTCGCCATTACTTAAATGGTAAATTTATTTAAACTAAATACACATATTTAATAGTCACTGACACGTTATCAGACATTTTCCCACTCAAAATCCACAACAATTGAATATTGCATATTTTGAGATGACCAGGCAGGAATTAGATTTTAAAATAATGGCTGAAGCTTTAAGAAATTTATAATAATAATAATGAGAGTAATATTCCAGGAGTTAGTTTATTGTTGCATGTTCATACGAAAATTTCCTTAAGTCTTTGTTTAACCCCTTAAGCAACAGTTGTTAGGTTAGTGTTTCTCTGCAGTTGCTTTTTCGAAGAAACAAACACACAGCAACATTCACACCATTCACGATGCCATTTTTATACATTCAGAAAGCAGAGCATCTCAAAATACAACAAACGTATGAGTCTTATAAACCGCAAAGAGGAAGTCTCCTCATGTTTCCTTTCAACTGAGCTCATCAAGTCAATGCTATCAGTTATTTGGGCACTTTTAGATTCAGCCATGAAAAGGGTTAATAAAGTGACCCCAAAAATTTTATCTAACATTTAAACACTATGCATGATAACATGAAGGAAGGAACTGACCATATTATGAACAAAAATAAAAAAAGATTTTTACAATTTGCATAATATATTAAACAAACCCAAAAACAAACGCTGACATCACGAGTGAACTCTGAATGAATCAAAACCACACCCTAACACTCAGAAGTCCCAGCGGTGAGGGAGTTTCCGCTCTTGGCTCAAAGGCCTCAATGGAAAAATGTATCATCAGTCTAGAGTTATGCTTTAGAAAGGTCTTAGAATTACAGAACGACTTGGACACAAACTTTAAATGAAAACGAAAATGAAAAAGTAGCATTTGATTTACACTGAGATTCATTTTATAATAGCAAAAGCCACCACAACTGACCTAAAATGACATTGTCCTGTTTTCCCTTTGAATCCTAATACATATGGCTTTTGTTTAAATCATTGAATGTCTTAAAAAATACTCTCAAACCATCGCAAAATTAGTTTGAATTGCATTCAGGGCTCAACAGCACAGGATACACTCAAAACAATAAAGCATTCAGAAAGGATTTTTGCATTGTATGCCACTTTTTTCAGACAAGACTAACTCTCAGTATCAGAGCCGTTTCCCTTGCTAATTTATTACATCTATATTTAAATATGGCACTGTCTATTTACACTGAGTGCAAACACTAAAGCTATTTATACTAACTGCGTCCACCACTACTCAATTTAACTCACCTTAAAGGGACAGTTCGGCCGAAACTTTACTCAATAAAGTTTTATATATGGATATTTTTCTTACACAAACGCATCAATTGACTTCCAAAGGCATTTATTAACCTCCCAGAGCCGTGTGGAGCACGTTATTTGACTGACAAATGCATTTTTATGGACTTTTAAAACAGAGTAACAGTTTCTGGCATTATAAAGCTTGGAAGAGCCAGGACTGATTTTATTCGTCTGAAAGAAGAATGTCATATACACCTAGGATGACTTGAGGGGGAGTAAATCATGGGGTAATTTTCATTTTTTGGTGAACTATCCCGTTAAGTACAAACAGCGTATTACAACTACTTACACTCCCATTCCTATTACTGTCACCAAGTGCTATTTATTGCAAATTGTACTGTACACAGTGTATACACCTGTTTACACTCAGTGTAAATAGAATCTACCCTCTATTTAACACATAAACCCTGTCTACACTGGACACGTCGCATCAAAAAAAACAACAACATTATAATCAATGAATGATACTGTCCACACTGGGTGCAAATGGATTTGAACCAAGGTCATCACAAGCATTGGTTGGGGCCCAGCATGAGTAAAAGAAAGCAGGGTTGCCTTTGCCATTTGGTCTATTCACAAAAAAAGGTTTGCATTTGCGTTCGCCTTTAGACCGCATCAGTTGCACTGCCCTAAAGGCTTCAAATGAAATCGAAGCGAACTGGTATATCGCCATTTCAAGAGTTCGACACACAAGACAGTAGAGGTCAGACGCACATGAGTGAAAACATGAAAACACTGGAGAGTTGCTTTATAGTACAAATTGATCTTGTAAATCTACTTTCGGGTGTGTTCACACTTGGCATGTTTGGTTGGATTAAAACGAACCCTGGTGCGATTGCTCTGTTAGTGCGGTTCATTTGATTAAGTGTGAATGCTGTTATCTGACCTGCGCACCAAACAAGAGTGCCGAGACACTGGAAAGATGTGCCTCTGTCCGCTTCCAAGCGATCTCTGGTGTGGCTCGAATTAAATATGAACGCGACACAGACCAAAGACATGTGAACGAACCAAAAAACAGGCCGGGCCCTATTATACACCCGGTGCAATGTACGTTTTTTTTTATAGTTTAATTTTTACATCCAGCATAACGTTGTTTCAATAGCAAATACACACGTGCCCATCTGGTTACCCATGGGCTTGCTGGTCTGAAAACAAGGTGTGTTCAGGCGTATTGTTGGCGAGCTGCTATTTTGAGGAACTGAAAACGACTGTGCCATTGCCCAACACAAACCTGCTCTAAAGTCAATAGTGCAGTATTTTTGTGTTATTTAAAGGGCATTAGTAATACACACCTATAATTAGTGCACAATGTGTGTATACTCTGCTTATTACACACATAGGGATGCGTAGCAGTCAACAAACATGCCAAATATTAAAAATAAAAGGATTCCTCTCTGGAGAGGCATTCAGTCTTTCCGCTCACATGAGCACATTTAGCCCAGCACACAGCTTTGATTTGGATGTTCAATAAGTTCTCGAAATATCGTCATAAAAGCTGAACAATCAGGTTGTGAGCGTGCTTGATTTGGCGATCTATTGTATAAAGTGCTATTTAAATAAACGTGACCAGACTAGAGTACTGATTTGCAGAGCTGATGCAAACAAATCCACATCACACACATTTTCATATTCATTCAAACATCGCTGTTTTAGCAGTGCGGGTTATGTCAGGATGTTCACTAACAGTATATTGCCACTTATGTATTTCAAACTTCTTTTTACCCCAAAGCGAAGAATGAAAATGAACTTTGCCGTGAGTATATTGATCTGGATCATACACTTTTGCGCAAACATATGTTGACAGCCTCATGCTATACTATAGGCCTTATTCACAGCTGCGCCATCTTTGATTTTTAACGAGAATGAAAGCGAGGCTGTGAGGGACAGACGTACATCTCTTCAGTGGGTTGTACTGTTATTTAATGCGTTTTTGGATTGTTCTGCTGATGAAACACTGCAAAAATATCTTTCCAAGAAGTTTAAGTGGACAAAAAACTCCAAATAACATGAGCTGTGGAAAATGATAAATGATTTATGAGCTTTATTCAGCTTTTTACAGCGGATGTCATTGAAAACATGGTAAGTCTTACCCTCACAGACTCGCTTTCATACCTGTCATGGCGCTGCTCTGAATAAGTCCTATTGCAATGCCTTGCTTCAATGGAAATGCCCAATGTAGACAAGGTGTAAGTGTAAATACATGCTGCATTTCCTAATACAGCATCCAGAGAAGGAAACGATGTAAATAAAGGCATATTTACATTTAGCTACAAAAAGTTCCATGCAAGCTGTGAATTTGTCAATATAATTGATTCAGTATAATTGAGAATTAAATCTTATGTCACCCATGTTGATCTCTGGCTGTCCACTAGCAGAAAATATCAGATTTTTTTACACACAACCAATTCAGATTGCATTAGTTATCCAATATGAAGCATGGTGTGATAAAAAGCACCTCCCTACCACATCCCTTTGACTTCTGGTCTCAGATCAGACATAGATGAGCACACCCCCGTCATTTAAATCCACACCATCCTCCGGTGGACACTATGCAAGAAGGCTTGCTTCTGGAAGAGTCACTGCTATGTCAAGGATTTGTCAAAATGCTACACCAGGACTACATCCTCACTAAACACAGATATGATGACAGTGGCACAAACAACACACAGATCCAAGTGATTAGCAAATAACAGCATGGACAATCCAATCAAAAGATCAGATTTGGAAGGAAAAAAAAATCCTGCAGAGTGAACACATTGTAGCAATGTAACTGAGGGTTGATTTATAAATAGATGAAAAGTTCAAAACGCTCTGCTCAAAGTTTTTCCTTTGCAAGTAGACAAGATAAAACATCCACAGTCTGTTGTTTGGTAAGGGTTTCTCCACCAAACTCTGCATTTTCACAGAAGCAGATTTCTAGAAAGTAAAATAAGCAAAAAGGAATTTGTTTAGATGGGCAGAAACAGGAACAATGTGCAGAATAACTGACCTGAGAAGAGCTAGATTTTGATCTTGATCAAATGACTGAAATTAAACACGACAGCATGAACATGCAATGAACTTTGATTATGAATAAGAGCTCTTTCAGTCAAGATGTGCAATTAGCTTACCTATGATAGCTGTACTGAATTGCTATTTTCTTCATCAGGTTGTGTCTTGTCTGTAGTCGGAGATGGGTTGTCTATGAAATCACAACAATAAACAAAATAAGAGTCAAGGACAGATAATAGCTAAGAGTGTCAAAAAACATATTTCAGAGAATGCAGAGTGAAGTACAAATCATGGCTGTGCTTGATATTATTCACTTTGAGGGAACATGCCGTATAGAATTGTACTTGACAAAGACGACAATCCACAGTAAATATAACTGCAGTAAAATTGTTACGTCTACCAAAGGACTATTGATAATTATTTGTCTATTTGAAACCAACAACTTTATCACTTTACCTGGCATGTCTTTATCTCCTGTCATCTCAGGGTTGGTGCCTTGATAATTAAGTTATTTAATTATATACAACTAATTAAATAACAACTCTTATTCTATATTATGTTGGTCATAAAAAGTTGGGAGCGAACTGGTGCCACAAACATTCTCTAAGGCCCTGTCCACACGAACACGGGTATTTTCAAAACAGTGAAACCGGTGATTTTGGCTTGTTACGTCAGAACCTAACGCCGATCTAACGGCGATTTGATTTGATTTCACCCAGCAGCTCGGGCTGGAAACCTGTACATATTTCTATCCTGCTTCTGTTACACATTTGCGGGAACCAATCACAAACCGGCTTTTCAACCTGGCGCACTATTGGTGGGTTTAACACAATGACAGATAGAGAAACGATGGGTCGTTGCCTGTTGATCACGCCTCTTTTGGTCTGATTGGTTGACTGAAAGGCTGTAAAAAGTAACGCCAGATTGTCTGAGAGGACAAAGGACACTTTTTGCAAATGACATCACGCTGAGTGTATCAAACTCCGCCATCCTACGGACCCTCATGCATTGATCACATGGAACACCTAAAATCTATTTGATTTAAATATCAATTCTCACTATACAATTTTATTTGTTTGATATCATTTGAAATGTCTCAGTGCAACTGGTACAAATATCTCATCCCCACAGAAATATTCAAGAAGATAACAACGGTTTTAAGAGTTTAGAAATATCTTGCATATTATAATGAGTGTGGCTTCTGGAGCCATTTGGTCTCTTCTTTCAATCCAGGCAAATGGGAGAGTGATTACATTTAAATTCCCTTTGTTGACAAATGTTTCCATTTGAAAGAAGTTACAGTCTGGTCTGAATACTTAACGCAACGTAGCAGAAAGTTCGGGGCGCAATATTGTATTCAGATTCGCCCGTAAAGTTGTGTGTCCAGCCAACGTTACGTATGGAAAGTCAGGAACGCATCTCTCACTCTTTACTTCAGAGTATTTGATGTTATGTATTGAGGATCTTTGAATTGATTATGTAATTGGAACTATACATGTACCTGACTGTTTAATAAATTGTTACATTTTGATTTATTCTGACTTACTCTGGAATTATTAATGGGTAATTTCCACAAAGGGTTAAACGGAATAATTAAATGTGTGGCTAACTATTAAATATAAATGGCATTCTAATCTAAATTCTAAATTATGATAAAATGGAGTCAGATAAAGAGGAATTGGAATTAAATCCATGTTGCCCAGCTGAGAACACAAACGTGCAAATCCCTTCGCTGCCCGCCATTGGAGCGAATTTAGCGGTCTTACAAGGACTATCCGATTGCGTACAGTCATTTGAACTATGCCCGTTGATCACACCTCTTGTGCAGTAGAAAATATAGAGCAGACTCCCCAGACTAATGTTCAATCTTGAAAGACTTGATCTGGTGATAAGCAGACAAGTCAGAACCAGAACCGGCAAAAAAACAAAAAAATTCCAGGCTTCTAAATTGGCCAACATGGCTTTACAGTTAGGGTTATATGCCACCTGTTGGTTTGGCATGCTCTTGACAGCGCTTCGTAGTGTGTTTTGCGTTTTTATGTGGATGCAATTTATTTTTTAAACCAAGGATGTAAAAACTCACACTAAAATACCTGTGTACGTGTGGACTAGGCCTAATTTAAACCACCTAGATTCACTCAATGGTGTACCAGATACTGCTTAGTAAGTAATGATTTGGGAAAGAATAATTGTATTTAAAATAATGTCAGAACAAACTACAATCACATTAGCTTTACTGACAACATACTGTATATTTTTGTTGAATGTTTGTATTAAGAGATGACATGGATGAATAATGTATTTATTACATCTTACCTTTATTTGCTGCAGTATATTGTCCTTCTGTACCATTTGTGAGAAATGAAAGAAAGAAGATCCATGAGATTCATGAACAATGAAATGAGAGAATCACTACTAATGTTAAACCATATATATAAAATAAATATAATAAGATATTAGCCTAAATTCCTACTCATAAATAAATAAATGCATGCACACAACTATGAAAAGTTAAATTCTCTTTTCAAAATTAGATCGGCATAGGGCCTTTATTTCAAGTCCTCTCTCCCTCACTGCATCATGTTTCATTTGTGCTGTTTATGTATATGATACTATGATCCATACTTTCCATAGGTATTGCTGACTAACAGTTTTCTGATCGTTTGAGTGTATTATATTCCTTGAATACCATCAGACTGCTTTACTCCAAATGCTCAGTGTAAAATCGAATGAGCAATTAATGATCTAATGGCCTTGCTTCCTTCATTTTATATCACTATTATAAGCTTAAACGCTCAACAAGAATAAACCTAAATAATGTATGACTTTGTAAAGAAATACTTCACAGGGCAAAATTTTATAAATAATGTGTTAAATATAAAAAGCCTATTACTAATTTATTTCTCAAAGTAACAAATAATCCATCAAAGGAAACAATGAACCAGGCCTTCACTAGAGAGGAGAAAGGTGCTGATGAAATTAAATGTCCATCAAATTATATCAAGTATTTTTATAGTAAGTTGCTGGTATGGCATTGTTTGTTTTAGAATAAAATCACTCGAACAAACATAAACTCACCATTGATACATGGAAAGACGTTACCAACAAGCTCTGGTGTAAAAAAAATATATATATATATAATTACAAATCAACTATCAGACTAACAGTACAAGAATAACAGTGTTGCAGACTAAAGACATTCCTAAGAAAGCAGTTGGTCAAACAGGGATAACATTAAACACACACACACTTGCTCTTCTGTGCATTTTCCTGCATTAACACCACTATTAGTGCCAAAAGCTATACTTTCATTTGTCTTTCAAAATAAACTTCTTCTTTTTTTTAATAATCCTAAAGCATAGGATATACACTGTCAAGCGGTTGGGGAAAAGTAAGGGAATCTACAGACTCAAGCTTAAAGGCAAAATACACATATTATGAGAGATAAAACACAACAGGAAACCTACCTTTAAAATTTTTGTTACGTTTATAAAGGAAGCCGCTGATGCCGCCGATGATGAGCAAGAGGAATACAATGACAATACCCGCTATCCCCCCAGGTCCGATTCCACTGTCTGATCCGTCTGGAGAAACAGAACATTAGCTTCAATCGCTGAATGAAAGATGTTACAGAACTGAAGGCTACAGCTGGCACATTACAAAACACACTAACATGACCATAAACTCCATAATGTTTGTAACCGTGTCTATCCAGTGTGTGATCAAAAGGTGTGATGAAGATATGACACAGCCATGAGGTTTTGTGCTAAATCTGAGTAGAGCTGCGCATTAACAAAAATTTCATGATTCAATTTTATTTCGATTCACAAGCTCAAGAACCGCTTAAATTTAGTTTTTGATATCAATTAATTTGGATACATATCATGCACAGTACGTCAATTTTTCCAGAGGAAATAAAAAAACTTAAAAAATTGATTTATAAGTTGCACATAACAGTTTTATAATAATAACTTTTTAATGATATAATTATGTTTCTACGCCTGCAATATATTGGATGGGTGTGCTACAAATAGGTTTTAGTGAAGTTTTGTTTACATCAGAGTGATGAAATGCTTGAATGAGAATATAACGAGTGGGAAGCGGGACGTGCTCGATGTTACATGTGCAACATATCCTGAAAGGGAACTCGGTGCTTGTGCTGACTGGTCTATGGTTATGCATATAAGGAGAATAGAGTGCTATGACTCGTTCTTAACACACACAGTAAATGAGATTTAAAACTGTTAAAGGAAAATGCTCAATAAACTGCTGCATAGGAGCGCTGTGACTCCTACATCCAACGCCTGTCTCTACATCACTGCATGTTTAGCCCCGCCCACTGAATCACGCATGCCAGTGTAATAAATGCACTGTGAATCATTTGGTAAATTTGCAGACTTTTACAATATGGACTCTAGGGCTGTGTATCACCAACAATGTCACAATACGATACGCATCACGATACTAAAGTCCCGATTCGATACGCATCACGATACTAAAGTCCCGATACGATACGCATCACTATACTAAAGTCACGATACGATACGCATCACGATACTAAAGTCACGATACAATACGCATTACGATACTAAAGTCCCAATACGATATGCATCACGATACTAAAGTCACGATACGATACGCATTACGATACTAAAGTCACGATACGATACGCATCACGATACTAAAGTCACGATACAATACGCATTACGATACTAAAGTCCCGATTCGATACGCATCACGATACTAAAGTCACGATACAATACGCATCACGATACTAAAGTCACGATACGATACGCATCACGATACTAAAGTCCCGATTCGATCGCATTCACGATACTAAAGTCCCGATTCGATACGCATTACGATACTAAAGTCACGATACGATGCACATCACGATACTAAAGTCCCGATTCGATACGCATCACGATACTAAAGTCACGATACAATACGCATTACGATACTAAAGTCCCGATTCGATACGCATCACGATACTAAAGTCACGATACGATCGCATTACGATACTAAAGTCACGATCGATCGCATTCACGATACTAAAGTCACGATACGATACGCATCACGATACTAAAGTCACGATACAATACGCATTACGATACTAAAGTCCCGATTCGTCGCATCACGATACTAAAGTCACGCGATCGATACGCATCACGATACTAAAGTCACGATACGATCGCATCACGATACTAAAGTTACGATACGATACACATCACGATACTAAAGTCACGATACGCATCACGATACTAAAGTCACGATACGATACGCATCACGATACTAAAGTCACGATACGATCGCATCACGATACTAAAGTCACGATCGATCGCATTCACGATACTAAAGTCACGATGCGATATGCATCCGCGATACTAAAGTCACGATCGATCGCATCACGATACTAAAGTCATGATACGATCGCATCACGATACTAAAGTCACGATCGATCATCACGATACTAAAGTCACGATCGATCGCATCGCGATACTAAAGTCACGATCGATCGCATTCTGAAACTAAAGTCACGATCGATCGCATCACGATACTAAAGTCACGATCGATCGCATCACGATACTAAAGTCCCGATCGATATGCATCACGATACTAAAGTCCCGATCGATATGCATCACGATACTAAAGTCACGATCGATCGCATCCGCGATACTAAAGTCATGATACAATCGCATTCACGATACTAAAGTCACGATCGATCGCGATACTAAAGTCACGATCACGATCGCATTCACGATACTACAGTCACGATCATCACGATACTAAAGTCCCGATCGATACATGATGACATGAGACATGATACGGATCTCGGAAAGTTGTAGGCCTTTAACACACTTTCAGATGCTCATTCATGTTTATTTCGCGCTGTATTTAGGCGGAGGAGAAGATCAGTTCACGTGCTTCTCACTGCTGCGTCTCGAGCTGAGTTGCGCCATAGCAATCTCTCGCCAAAGCGGTATTTATTGATTTCGTAATAAAATGGACGTAATTTGAAATCTGAGACTTTGTTTTATATCAGTAGTAACAAAGCACAAAAATTATTGCGATTTATTAGATGGGAGGCGCTGCGGTGTTCTGTTCATTCATAAACTTAATGTGAGAATTGGTTATGTTCAAAAGCACACAGTATCGATACGGCAGCTGCTCTATCCATACGCGCATTGTCAGGAGTTCATGACGATGTATTGTTGTATTGATATTCTGAGCACAGCCCTCATGACAGTGTGACAGTAATGCCACAACATGTGTGTAACCGTGTTAATTCTAATAACAGTGGCTAATCATGAGCCACACCGGTCTTGCCTCATGGAGGAGTGACAGGAGCATAAAAGCAGGAGCGACGACAGTGCAAGACGAGAGAGGACCAGGCCTGGAATTTACCTTGTGTTATGTTTATGTTTTATTATGTGTGTGCGGGCAGTCGTCTGTGAGGAGCTGCCTGCGGTTTACTTTCGTTTTGTTTATTCATTTATTTTTAAAGTCTTCGAATGTTCGCCGGTTCCCGCCTCCTTCCTTCCCATGTCTACAAACTGTTACACTCACATTTGATGTCCAACCTAACGGTTGATCGACTGCGACCTGGACGCATCAGTAAATGGTGATATATTTTGCTAAATAAAATGATCCTGCCAGAAGAATTGTGTGGTAACTTTATGATGTCTGTATAATCTCAGTGTGCTTTTATGAGGTTTTAGTGTGGATGAGAAAATGTAGAGTGTGGGTGGACGAAGAGCGTTTTGAAACGAAAACTCAGTTTTCAAATCTATCCGGATTGATGTAGACGTAGCCTCAGAACGCAATGCCTCAGAAAATCCAATCTGCCTGTTTAAATGACATTCGCATTGAAACACATCTGATCCGTGTCACATATGAGCACAAAAAAAACGGAATTGGGTCATGTTTAGGGTTAGGTATCGTCTGGGTTTTTTACGATACCGGTGCCAAACGATAGTTTTAAAATGGTACTGGTGCCTAAACGGGGCATAAACCGATATTTTATATAAACGTTTCAACAGCAACAACATGAACAAACGTTACTGCACATGCACGCTTCTGTGGCCCAAACTTAACTTCCGGTAGATGTCTGCAAAGAATCAATAACAACAGAGGCTGCGTTATCTTTCTTATGCGCTATCATCTTTCATTATAATTGTGCAACATTATCTGTTTATAATTTTTTTTAAATCGCCCATTTCTGTCTGCAATATAGAGTGGGGGAAATGCCCCCCTTAAAGGGATAGTTCACCCAAAACCTGAAAATCCTGTTATTAATTACTCACCCTCAGGTAGATCCAAACCCGCAAGACCTTAGAGAAGAAGTAAAAAATATCTTAATTAGAGTTTCGAAGATGAACGAAGGTCTTACGGGTGTCCTGATTGACTGATGAGCCGAATCACGATGATCGCATGTTAATGCCAAGTATAAACGCAGCCAGAATAAATTACCTCTAGAGTAGATTATTTCTGATAACAAGCTAAATAAATAACAAGTCAATTACATTAGACATACAGTCTACATTACATGAGACGCTGCTCTCGGACGCAGTCAGACTGGATATTTATGAGGCTTTCAAGGCTTTTGGTGAGTCGCACACAATGGTGTCATATGCTCTCTGCTTGATCGTTAATATTTATTATATCATGTTATTCAAGAAGAGTACGTCAAAAATGAGTAGTGCGCCATACTATCCACTAGCCAGACCGATAAACAAACACAGACTGGAAGTTAACTTCGGGCCAGACGCGTAACCGTGGCAACACACACGTCAGATTTAAAGCATAATTAAATATATAAATATTAAATAGATACAAAACACAATTTACTTAAATTCACAGTAAAACCTAAGCCACCTAACCCAACAGTTACAGTAATAACTAGGGTTGGGAATCGTGAGAAATTTTCGGTTCTGGTTCGATTCCGCCTAATGATTCCGGTTCGATTCGGTTCCATTAAAATTATTAAACAAATAGTTGTAAAGGAAAAGGCATAATACGCAACTCAAACAATCCTTTTTGTGTTTATTACATGATCTCTGATTCATTTACAGGTTGGCAATGTCAAAAGTCCTGTACTGTACATATTTTACAGTATTAAAAGCATTCTTGCAAAAATATTATATATTTATATATATATATATATATATATATATATATATATATATATATATATATATATATATATATATATATATATATATATATATATATATATATGTTAGTTATATTTATTAGTTATTTGTATATTAATGTAATAGAAATTCAGTTATTCAGTGAACTTGTAAATAATAAATGGTAATTCAGCATTAATCTAGATTAAAATGGCTCATTTGAATTCTGCGAAGGCATTCAGAATATGTGTGCTACCCAAATAATAACCGGTGCTTTCACACTTGGTTCGATTGACTGGACCGAACCCGAGTTCGATTGCTCCCTGGACCGTGTTCATATAATATTTTCAGGTCCGAAACCGAGGTGCGTTTGCGTCATCAAAGCAGCAGCTGTTTACCCCGTTACTTGGTAACGACGTCGAGCGAAAAGTTCTGGTACTTCTGTGAACTGGTCTCAGAATGAATAGCGTTGTTCACCAAACTTTTATATTTTTGTTTTTAAACCGTTAGTTTTGTTACCAAAGCTTCAGTAGGTTATGGCACTTGCGTCTATCTGCCGCGGATGTACTGCAAATACTCGAAAGAATGCTGACGAGGAGCAGAAATGATATACAGCTCTCTGCTTGCAGTATGTCAGTCACGCTCGTCAGGACTCGAGAACGGTTCGCGGGTGCGTGCGAGTTCGGAAGACAGCGTTCACGCTTGATGTGGTAATTTCACAGCATATCGCAGGTTCGAAAACTCGTTCTCACTCCCTACAGTGCAATTCGGCTAGGTAGCTATACATCCGCTAAAATATCAAGGTGAAAGTCATCATAGCTTGTGTAGTATAGACCCAGCTCCCAACCCAACTTTGAGAATAGATTAACGGCGATATGTTTTTATCGCCCGATAAGAGTCTTCACGTTAACGCAGCGTTAATGCAGATAACGACCCACCACTAGTTAATTGTTTGCACTTCTGGAAGCGGCAGGCAACGTAATTAATATTCATGATGAGGTTAGCTGTCGCCGCTATTAAAGGATACGCTCCCAGCGCCGCACACATTGCACCAGAACCGTTTTGAACCGAAACTCAGGAATTTTGCGCGATTCCGGTATTTTTCAAAAATAAGTATCGGTTCTGCATAAGAACCGGTTCTCGGTTCCCAACCCTAGTAATAACAGCCGTCATCGGTATTCTTGCCATGCTACAAACCAGCTTCAGCATTATTTTGCAGAAATATGACCATATTCTCAAGCTAAATATTTTAGAACGCATCGCCTTATTGTTTCCATGGTGACGCATCATGCTTCTCACGTGAAACAGCAGCCGCATGAGCACTGTATGATGTATCGCTTTTATTTAGTTTTTTAATAAAAATATTCACAAACTTGTTAACTATGTCATGAACTATCTGATATTATGATTTTCAAATATGTGTAAGTGAATGTGTGTTAGGTGATCTGCAGCGGTTACCCCGGAAACCCCACAAACAAAGCAAATGCGCTAGTGAAGTTTTTAAAATGCCATTAATTTTTTTGTAATCTCAGTGTTGTTCATCACAGCACCAAATACTTAATACTTTAAGACTAAATAGGCTTTTTATTTTCAAATGTAAACATTTTTTTTTTTATCTGGACTACAGCATGCCCTAATGATTAGACATTTTCTGATTATTTGTTATTGTTCAGTAAAACTTTGAGACATACGGCTTCATTAGTTAACATGTTAATTAATTATTACCAAACAGTTGTATTTCTTAACTAACATTAAGAAAAAAGAAAAGAAAAAAAACTTTCTGTAACAAATGTAGCTATTGCTCACTCTTAGTCAATGCATTAAATAATGAGAATGTGTTAACCTGTTTTTCTTTATAGCCTAATTGTTTTGCACTTTAATCTGTTTGAAAATGTAACTTTTATATATTTTTGGAGCATTGTATTATTGTATTTAAACATTCAGAGTTATTTTTGTTATTACAAAAAGAGTTCTTAAACCTGTTATACTATGACAACACTTTTTTGCAAATTATTTCAATATCGTGATAATACCGTATACCGTGATAAAAGCTTAAGCAATTAATCGCAACATGAAAAATTGATACCGGCACATGCCTACCGCCATGTTAATTTGCACCTCAGAGAATCTGTCGAATTTACATCACGTGAATGCATCCTCGTCTCATGAAATACATGAAAGTAAGTGACGAGTGAACTGGGAGAAGAATAGAGTACCGGTACACAATATAAAGCGTATCTGATATGAATAAGACACATAGTCAATTTATAACTGAGAGGACTGTTATTGCCACTTCCATAGACATCAGTGTGTATTGTTTGCTGGTGGATTTAAATGTCTGAAACCTAAAATAAACATGATGTGGTGAAAACACTGAATAGCTGTGATATGTGACGAGGCGGGCGCGTCTGTCTCTGGCTCAGCGCGCTTGAATTTAAATGGCACCGTTCTGATTTGCTCAGGCTTACATTGCCTCAGGTTTACCTGGAAATTATTTGCAAGAGCATCTACTTCAGTGAAATGTACTTTCAAATAATTTCACTTGCTTATGTATTTTTTTTATCTAATTCTAATGCAATGACATTCAGATATGTTAAAGTGTGACGTGGGTGTCCAAATATTTGATAATGTGAAGAAAATATCTGAACATCTTAGCACCAGCTTAACAAAAAAATTAATCAGACGCTGTGCCTTTCCTCTATAGTAAGTAATGCTGAAGTGAATCGCAGTCTCACCTTTAAACAGATCTCCCTCACAGACCGGATCGCTGGTCTCTATACTTGCGCCGTTATCGAGTGTGCAGGTGTAGCAGTTTTCTGGATCTCCATTTTTTGTAACTGTGATGGACTCTCCTTTCGGAGGGATTGCTGAACCCTTCAGTATATGTCCAGAAGAATTCTTCCAGGTGATTGGTTCACTGTACTCGCATCTCAAATACACAACATTAGAGTTACCAGCTATCGGCTCTTTCTTGATCTCAGGTTTGGGGACCCGCTCTGGGAAAGAAACAATGAGAACGTTCAGTACAATCAAAGACTGCTACACTAGTTTTCTCCCAATACAAACTATCATTTAAACATTGTACTAAACTGTTCATTTACCATGGTAGCAGTACTTTAAAAGTATGGTAAATCTCATATAATATTATCACAAAAGTATAAAGATATAGAAATCACATATCTAAAATTCAAGATATTTCTATAATCTCTAAGTATAGTTATGGTAATCATTCAGTTCGCCCTGTTACTGGTCATATATCATGATATTTCTCCCAAGAAACATCCCAGAATACCACGGCACTGCCACACATACTGTTACTTTTAACAGTGTAATAAATATTATTACATTTAAATTCAATTTAGCCTTTATACAAATAAAAATAAAAACTGATAAAACTATGGAACAGAGTATATCTACTTATGCAATTTAAAAAAAGCTTTATAATAATATAATAATGAAATGAGGACTTCAAGTATTCCAATAATCAATATTCACTCACTCTTTACAGTCAGGGTGAATCTCTGCTCCTGCTCTTTACTGTTGATGTCAATGGTATAAACTCCACTGTGTTCGACTTTTAAACCAGTTATAGTGATTTGTCCAGTCTTCTCATCAAGACGTGTGATGCCCTGAAATCTCGGATTCGGGATTAATAAATCCTTCTCATCTTTATCCCATTCAATCGCCTTGACAATAACAGCACTGTTTTGTGTTTCCAGATGATGCTGCTGACAGGAAGAGGAAGAGGTGTGTCTGGACGGAAAGAAACTTGATCACCCACTGCTTTCATCACATCTACACCTGATGAATAAAATATGAGAGAGGGTGTTAGTCAAAACTCAACAAGCACGTCTTTTTTTATTACTTAAATGTCACATTACAAACAATGAACATGACAAGTCATTTCCAAATATGGTATACATTTTGTTGAACAAATATAAACTACAACAAGTAGAAATAGACAATATGCAGATTTTCCTTTAGCCCATTTCTGTTTGTGTATTTGGTATTTCCACATAATCAAACAAAGATTATTTTAAAAGTAAAGGCCACATTTGGTGGTAATCTTTGTCTGTTAAAATAAAATGTACTTTTTTTTTTACAGAAAAATAAACTTCAGTGGAAGTCAATACAAAACAATCGTCTACCTTATTTGTTTTAGGCAATATTTTTAGGTAACCATGCATATTTCCACTCAAATATAGAGTAATTATTTAATCGGTAACACTTTAGTTTAGGGTTCAATTCTCACTATTAACTAGTTGCTTATTAGCATGCATATTAGTAAGATATTGGCTGTTTATTAGCACTTATAAAGCACATATCAATGCTTTATTCTGCATGCCCGTGTTCAACATCCCTTAATACCTAAACTTAACAACGACCTTACTAACTATTAATACGCAGTAATTAGGAGTTTATTGAGACAAAATGTTTAGTTAATAGTGAGAATTGGACCCTAAACTAAAGTGGGACCATTACATCTCCCATCAGTAATAATAAGACACAGTCTCCCTATTCACATTTCCTTTAAACAGATATTTTTAAATGGATGGTAAGGCATAGGACACTATACAATATTCTTCTTTAGGGATTACTTGAATATTATAGATTTGAAGAAATTCAAGTAATTCTCATTAAACAACTGTTTAACAAATATTAAACCAAGTTTTTGTTTAACGTTATCAAACAATTGGGTAACACTTTACAATACGGGTGCACTAATATGCATTAATTCATGCTTAACTAATGCACAGATAATAATGAGTTAATGTGTTACTAATGGTGAACTAACCCATTTATTAATGATTACTGCATCAGCAACTAATGAAGATTCGACATGATTAATAGATTAAGTAATCATTACATTGTTATTAGTTAAATGTGTAATAATGCATTAATTCCTTAATAACATATTTTATGAACTAATAATGTAAATTAATGTGTTAATTACCACAACGGGTCAAAGCCATGCATTTCAACTTCCAGTTGTCTGCTTTAATTAATCATTAGCTAATGATTTACAAAGGTGTCATTATGGTATGACTTTTACTTGTTGGGGCACATGACTGTTAACTAATTCAAAATTAATTCAAACTCATAACCACAATTACATATTACTTAATCAATTAGTTAATAGTCATGTGCCCCAACAAGTAAAGTCATAACATAATGACACCTTTGTAAATAACCATTTATTAATGTATAATCATTAATAAATGGGTTAGTTCGCCATTAGTAACACATTAACTCATTATTATCTGTGCATTAGTTAAGCATGAATTAATGCATATTAGTGCACCCTTATTGTAAAGTGTTACCAACAATTGTTTGAAGAAAAACATGTAGTGAAATTACTTCATCTAACTGGAATCTAAGTAATCTCAAAGATGGACTGCAAAGAAAAGCAACCCCACCCATTTCTAGTGTCGTCCTCGCCGGCTAGTTTCCGGAGAACACGTTAAGGCAACACAAATGTACCTTAAAGTAGCCTAATGTACTCATTTTGGACATGTTGCTGTTTGGAAATAACACAATATATAAATATGATTATTACCATCGGTATATATTAAAGTAACCATGTTATAATCATCTGAACGCGTTGTGTATGGGCGTAACGTTAGGCCTTGGCTTAAACTGTACGTTAAGCTAGCTAATAACTATTAAACTAATAACGTAAACAAAACTAGGCCATGTGAATATTATCATATAAAATACACCGCTACCCCTTGATATTTGTAAATGAACCTACAGTATTATATTACCTTTTAAAACTGAACTTATAGCCAAGAACCATGTTAGCTAACTATCTTTGTTATTGAATGCTAACGGAGCGCTTACCTGAAGCGGCTTCTGAGGCGATGAACACAAGGAGGAGGACGGCCGTCGAGTATCTTTGAAGACACGTTAACATCTTTACACAAAGTAGCTACACTTTCATGCGCTTTTCTTATAATTTACTTAGGACGTATTCGGGATCAATACCGCAATGGAAGGGCCAAGGCTTGCAGAGAGGAAGGAAGTCTAACGTTAAACGAAACCGAAAGTATTGGGTTGGGCTTCGGAGGCGTTCGTTCAGCGGTTTATTGCTGTCATCTAGTGGCCACCCGGTGTATAATATTCGGTTCCTGTGGAAAAACTGTTCCAATGGGCATATTCATGAATAATCTCCGAGCTGTGGGCTCGGCTTTATTTAAATACAAACAAACGAATGGAGTAAAAGTTGTTGTTGTTTTATCATGGGATCACAACATGTTTTTTCCTATATTATTTCGCTAAACAGCCGAATGGACACGCACCCCATTTACATGTAGGCCTACAACTGATCATAATCTTTACATTAAAGGCTAAAACGATCGGGTTTGCATGCTTTTATCAGAACGCTTTGTATTCATGGTTTTGTCATCATGTTTGTTGTGTAGCCGATGTAACGTTAGGGATAAAAACCACAACTAATTGAGCGTATTTCTGTTTTTCCTTGTTGTTTTTCGCATTTGTGACGTTGTAAACGGTGTCCCTATAGTTGTTATTTATTTTGCTGATGAAATGTAGCTAACTGCAAGTTTTAATAAAGTTTTTTACATGTTCTCAGACGTTGTTTTTAGTTTTCAAACACTGTCATATGCTGAGACACACACACACACACACACACACACATGCTACTTTGGGCATAGGCATTAAGTTCTAAATGGTTTGACTATTTACACTTATATTGTAAATAATGATTTTTTTTTAAACTCAGGATTCATTCATTCTTAAAAAGTAAAAAACAACAACATTTTAACAGGTTTCGACACAAATACAAGAATTACAAAAGTTGTAAACGTATCCTTTTTTGTTGTTTATTTTTCAGCAAGAATGAATGAAATGAAACTAAGATTTTACTTTACTGCATTTTAAAGATTTTTGAAAAACTGCTAGGCTTTGAGATGTTTTCTGTAATTATCCTATGTTAAAAGCACATAGATGAATACATAAATGCCAATGCACAGGGCTGGTAGAGGAACAAAGTATTGCAACAATAGTCCAAACTGAAGAAAAAGCATGAAGATAGTATAATACTGATGGTGGCACAATGAAGACAAATATACATTTAATTAAAAATGTGAGCAATATAACGACCCAAACACAAAAGAACTGATACAAAAGCTCACGGGCAGCGCTGTGTCATATGCCATAGCTGTCCTGTGCACAAGAAAACTGGTGTTCATGTCTCAGCACAAGGTTCAGGCCAGGGTATATTCGTTCATTAATGACGTCATCAGCGACTAGTCAACGTCGAATCGACTTTCATCGCATTTATATCGACTTTAAAAAAATCGTAAGTCGTCCAACCCCTATGGCTTACCACTTCATGGCTGAGTTTCTGTTGTTCCCAATCGCTTCCACTGTGTTGTAATCCACTAACAGTTGAGCGTGGAATATTTAGTTGTGAGGAAATGTCAGGAATGGACTTATTGCACAGGTGGCAACCTATCCCGGTCCCACGCTTGAGTTCACTGAGCTCCTGAGAGCGACCCATTCTTTCATAAATGTGTGTAGAAGCGTCTGCATGCCTAGTGCTTGATTTATACACCTGTGGTTTGGGCTGGACCATAAAACGATAACGATATGTATCACGATAGACATGTCGATATCAATATAAAATGCGTTCGATTGATTTTTTCTGAAGAAACCAGAGGTTGCGAAGCAAGTTTGGTTCCATGAACAGAGGCACTCACTCTCTGTTTTATCTTGCATTATACTATTTTTAAATTATGTATTCATTGATATTAACCTATTACTAGCTTTTTTTTCTTTTCTTTCAAGTGCATGCAAGTGTATGTATTAAAACGGATCTAAAATATGCAATAAACAATTCTTATTTTGTATTTATTTTTTGTAGTTTGTTTATTATAATACAAGTTAATAGTACCAACATGAAATAAAACAAATAAATAAAAATAAAAAACTTGAAATCTGGTTCTTTACAGTGCTTCACATCCAGCTTATTCCTACAGCCCATGACAAACAAAAATCAGTGAAAGGCTCACTCTATCAACGCAATAATACATTATTAGTACATACAAAGATTACATTATTCTACTCATCTTTAAACCCATCGAACATTAAAAGTGCATTTAAAAGTGTAAAAACATCAGCAAGGTTCTTTCAACAGACCATGAATAGACCCAAAAGTGTGATTCTTCCACATGGACTGTGTTAAACATCACTGTTTTATGTAACATATTTAGCCTTAATCATAAATGTTCATTATCTTCAGCATTGCTTGATACTGTTTCAAAGTGATTTCGGATAATACTAAATTGTATTTACCCATGAAAACAAACCTGGAAAGAGAAGGGGTCCATAGACCATGAAAAATTATCATGTGTAATACTAGTATTTGTTTTTTCATTGTTTTGACCCATGCAACACTGTATTCTAATAAATAAGCTACCACAATTGTAGATACCAGTGACATTTTATAGTTTAAAACATTACAAGTGATCAGTCAGCAATAAAATAAGTTTGAGGTCAAACATTAATTCAGGCACAGAAATTGAATAATCAACAGTTGAATGCTTGTTAAAGCTATTCAGTTCAAGTTTTTTTTTCTTTGGTTCTTTGATTAACTTTAATAACAGACGGCAGGAGGAAGATGTGGCCACTTTAAGACCGAATGCACAATATTGACACGCATTTTTTCTCAACTGCTTACATTCGGTTAAGACAGCCGCCTGTGTTTACTTTGATACTCTCCAAGACGGCTAGTATTGGCGTGTGTTTTTGTTGAAAAGGAAGTGCTCTCTGTGCGTGCTGTGTGGATGAAGCGCCATATATGCCACACACCAGACGCATCGCATTCTCATTGTCTCGTGCAAAACAGTGAATCTATCGTACAGGCAGAAGATTCACTTCAAGAATAAAAAAAGTGGTTTTGATGTGTTTAGGTAGCCTGACATCGGCATACTCAATTCTAGTCAGATATGAGTCTGATACCGCTCCATTGGGCTGTGATTATGGGGCGTGTTTCAACCGAACCAGGAAAGACTTTAATTGGATAGACCTGCAACCAATCAGAGCAATGGAGTAAGTGACGTATGTTGAGCGACACAGTGGGAAGTTCAGATCATTTTACGGACTCAGATCTTTGAATCTTTTTTCAAGTCATTTCGTTCATTTCAGCAGAATATAATTAAAATGTCACATGTTAAATTCCCCAACATATCTAATACTTAAGCAAACGTTGATCACATTTGGAATAAAACATAAATGATAAGCTAATGCAGCCAGAGTCAAACTTTAAGAAATGATTTATGAATTGCTGAGCTGGGTCTTCAGGCTGTGTAGTCTGTTAGTTCACCCCAGTCGCTCTTTCTTTTGTCACTTCATATTTAATCCCTGGAAAGATTAGTAACGTTACACCTCTCCTGTCTTCGGGTTCGAGTCGTTAGTTCTGTCATCAGTGTCTGATCTGGGCCGTGACAGCCCTATAAGCAATGCGTGCAGTCCCGAAAACTGAATCCATTAGTTCACCTCTCGAGTCTTCGGGTCTGAGACATTCGTTTTCACAGTCCCATCGGCTGAGTGCAGAAGATCCTGTGCAGAACCGATGGCCTGAAGCGCATGCACGCTCAACACAAAATGAACAAACCGCTCTCTGAGACAACTCGCTGTTCCTGAGTCATATTTAAGATTATTTCAAAAAGAACGAATCGTTCATGAACAACACATCACTAATGGACTATCAACAGAACTCAACTGCACGTTGGAAGAAGAAGAAGAGTGTAAACGATCTTTGCCGATGTTGTAAAAAATAATTGAAAGATACACAGAGTATTTACTAAGACAATCAGGAAAATAGTAAAGGTGAATGCATATACGAATAAGTTCTCCGTTTAGGATTTGAACGGATTTAACCCAAGCGCTCTTAAGTGACGTCGATGATTACGTTGCGTTATCTGTCCATCATCGTCTAAAGCCCGCCCTGACAATTTGATTGGTCGAACAGCTTCTGTTTGGGCATAGTTACTCCACAGCGGATCAAGTCCAGACCGAACTGCCCAACCTCAAATGTTGTGGGCCGGGCTAAGTTCGGCTGGCATCCAGGCTAGTGTTTTGCCCAAACGGAAACAGAAAGGGCAATCTAGGCTATATTATATCCTTCCATAAGCACAGACTTTATTAAAGGCACATTATGTAGGTTTGGCCACTAGAGGTCGCTTATTCAAAACAAAGGTGCCGTGATTTCAGAGAATCATGGGAGTTGTTGTCTTCACCTCTACAGTCGTTGGAAAAGAACGAAAAATCTTTAATACATTAGCTCATTCATGAATATGATTTCTGTCCGAGTCCCGTCGGATTCTTTTCCAACGGCTGTAGAGGTGAAGACAACAACTCCCATGATTCTGTGAAATCACGGCACCTTTGTTTTGAATAAGCGACCTCTAGTGGCAAAACCTACATAATGTACATATTAAAGATGAATTAACGTTACTGTAGTATGAAGCAGGGTGGGAACGGGATGAGGCAGCTGGAGCGATTGCTGATGAGAGTTTGACACATGACTCGAGAGTAGTGGAGATTTTATTATACCGCAGACGATTCGCTTCTTTCACTGCTTAACGCAGCGTTACCCCTCATATGCATTATCATATTAGATACATTTGAGTGTGTTGAAAGTTGTTATAATATGCGTTATAATGCTACTCTGTCCGTTCGCTCGGCGGCTCCTATGAGACACTTGTTCACACTGCAGTGGCGAGATCATATTAGCCATGGTAAAACATGGTACTCATGGTAAATCAAGAAAACAAGATTTAAACAATAAGACAAAGGGCCCTTTTTTAACGATCTGAGAGCATGGCACAGATGCACTTAGGGCTTGTCCGAATTCACTTTTGCTAGTTTAACGACAGAAAAAACTGTCTGTGTGCCAGGTGCATGGTCCAAATCGGTTGTCCCTAGTCTCTTAATGAGTCATGGGTGTGTTTTGGGCGTAACGTGCTATAGACCAATCTCATCTCCCATTCCCTTAAAAAGCCAATTGCGCTCGCATCATGGCGGATTCACTATTTACATGGTGGAATTTGCAGTGGAAAGACTGAACGCTTCTCCAGAGAGGAATCCTTTTTTATAACATTAAAAATGTGTGTGTGCTTCTGCGCTATGGGAATGATATTACGGATAATATTTTAAAGGAATTGCAAATTGTATGTTTGTTCAAAAATGGTGGTGATTGTGCTGTCACTAAACTCTTTCGAGAATTGAGCCAAAGCGATTGAGAAAAACTAATATTCTCTTAAAATTCAACGATAATAAATGAATAAATCAATGTACTGCGCCACTGCATGTCAGTATAAATGCGTCTTTCAATAGGAGGTAAAATGGAAGTAGTGATCTAAATTTTGGATGTCAGGGGCTCCGCCACTGGTGGAGAGGGGCCATAGAGGCTGAATCCCAAATGGCACACTTCATATGCACTCTCGGTCTTGCGTGTCCGTTAAACCAATGAGACCTTATAGGTGTCCCATTCATCATTTTAGGTTTCAGAAGGGTGCTCGTGAGCGCCCCCTTTGCGACTGTTATGTGCCCTCGATGCTCACTTAAGCTGAGTTTGCAAGCTACACAGAGGACTTTACCCGGCAGTCAAAATTGAATTTGCGGACTCAGAGGGTTTAGGGTGTCATTTGGGATCCAGCCAAAGAATATTCAAAAGTTAAGAATAACGATTCTTCATAAAAAACTGTTTGGTCAGGTGATATGACAGAGAGTAGAACCTCCTCAGGCTCGCAAGGACCTTAGCAAGAACTTTGGCGTCAGAGTTAAGACGGGAGACTGGACGGAATGAGTTGAGGAGAGGAAGAGGGTTCTTGTCTTTTTTGAGGATTAAAGAGAGGTAGGGATTACAATGAAAACGATTCATCAAAAACTGATAACAATAAATGGGAGAGTTCTGAGAATTTTTAAAGAAGTCTGTTGGGAAACCTTCCCATTTTGGCTGAGAGCGCAAAACAATCCCTTTGCCTTGATAGTATAGAGAGTTTCACCTTGTCCTATTTGCACATGTAAGCAGATTTATATATTCAGAACCAGAGGAGAATCTTCTCAGCTCAGAAGACAGAAAGGTAAAAAAAGTAACAGACAAAGGTTCAGAGCTCCAGATGCTTCAGTAAATCTGGGATTCAGAGCCAATGAGCAGGAGAACGTGTTGAGATGATCCACATGTGGCTTTGCATTTTAGAAGTCTTGAAGAGCATCAGTCATTCACTCACGGACAACCATTTCTGAGGGGAAAAACAGTTAAAAAAATGTTATATGCCTTGGATGTAGATAATAAAAAACACAAATGCTATGAAATCCGATCCACTCCCGCCGAATCGCCCGTAAGCAGCTGATTTCTCCCCAGCGGAGTGCATTTGCTGCTGCAGCCGCTGATGTCAGACTGTCTCATGCTTATTTTATTTAATATTTTGATTACTTTGGTGTGACTCGATCTGTATGAGCGAGCACATGCTCTCTTACTCTTAGTTTGACGCACTTGTTCAGCATTTGAGAGTTAGCTGATTGAAATCGACAGATAAAAGACGGCAATAACAGGGTTTTTGCAGATTTTATGAAGGCAAAGGTAAGACCTTTTTAAGACCAATTAAAGAAAAGAAGTGGCTATTTGCACTAAGTAGCGATAGATGATATTTTCGTCAAGTGCAAATAGCTGTAGATGCGATTTACTGAGTTAAATAAGTTGATATATTCAATATAAGTACTTATATTCAACACCATATAAAAGTAGCAGTTCTTTGTAATATGTGTAAATAGTAATTACATGTAATTTATACCTTTTGACAGATACATACTATTTACACCTCAGTGTTGTACATTAAAAGGATGCAATAATAACATTAAGTGTAAATGATTATATTCATTAAAATGATTAAATGTATTCTGCCTTAATGGGACAATAAAAGCCCTCCCTACACCTACCTAACCCTACCCAATAAAAGCTTTTATTATTATTAAACATTTCATTAGGCACTTTATTTCCACATTTAGAACATTTTCTTAATTTTTATTGAAATTAAATGCATTTCTGGTGTGATTTGTGATGAAAAAAGAGATAAGAACAAACTCTGCACAAGGCGAATTCGAACCCAGTCAATCGCGTCAAAATCAAGATGTTTAATCCATGCGCTTTACTGAGGATGTTGAAATCTGAGCGCTTTTTTAAATGTTGTTTGGCCCAACCAGGCATTGGTAGGCGGAGCTAGCGCAAATAGCACTTGCCAACAAGGCACGCTAATTGCACTTAGTGTATATAGACACTCCATTAAAGAAAATGTAAGGAATAAATTGAACATATCAAGTCAATATTTTCACTAAATGTAAATGTCTTATTCTGACATCTTTCTATCAGAACCAGCATTAACTTCTTGAGCAGTTTGAGCTCCAGTAGCTCGTCTGTTTGATCGGACCACACGGCCAGCCTTCGCTCCCCACGTGCATCAATGAGCCTGGGCCGCCCATGACCCTGTGGCCGGTTCTCCACTGTTCCTTCCTTGGAGCACTTTTGATAGATCCTGACCACTGCAGACCGGGAACACCCCACAAGAGCTGCAGTTTTGGCCAAAACAGCCTCGTATCTTTTGCCATGAAAACACAGATGCACCTTGCTCTCGCACTTGACGCGGCGGGTGGGGTTGCAAATCCACCGGTCAGTGGATTTTATCCTTTTATATGCAGACGGAGGTGACTGGAGATTCTCACTGTGGTGATTATTAGTCTTCAGAAAGTCAAAATGCCACCACACCATCACAATGTACTGTTTGACTGGTGTGGAGCGAGCACAGCTGAGCTCACAAGCTCAACTTCCATAGGAATGAATTGAAAACGCTCGCTCTGCTTCACACCAGTGTGCGTGCACCGTCTGTAGCGCTAGCTAAAACTTCTCGCTTTACAGGCACGATACATGATAGCAGCGGCGTCACGGTATACAGTAAACGGCCCTGCTGTTTAAAACATGTGTTCGTTTAACATCTCAACCGACTTAAATCAACACATATTTTTATTGATTTTCAACCGGCTTGGAGTGAATCATTACATCCCTAATCATGGCTGTACTTGCCTGGGTTTTTCTTCATCAGGTTGTGTCTTGTCTGTAGTCAGCGATGGAATGACTATGAAATCACAATAAACAAAACAAGAGTCAAGGACAGATAATAACTAAGAGTGTCAAAAAAATATATATTTCAGAGAATGCAGAGTAAAGTACAAAACATCGCTGTGCTTGTGTCAAAATAAAGCCAGTTTTCCAGTGTCTTTATCATCATAATGAGACGAGTGTGATGTAAATGTTTGTAAAGGACTATTGATGTAATTATTTGTCTGAGAAACCAATGATCTTTTGCTGTCTTTATCTCCTGTCATCTCTGTGCCTTGATAATTAACCAAATAATAAACAATAAGCCATACAATGAAATAATCTCATAATCTAATTTAAACCACCTGGATTCACTCAATAGTGTACCGGATTTTGCTTTTTTACATTTATACAATAATTAAAAGCAGCTTCAAGACTGTAATCACATTAACTTTACTGACTATATACTGTAGATATTGTTTTGAATATTTAAGTTTATTACATCTTACCGTTGTTCTTTGAGCATGCTAGAGAATATTGTCCTTCAGCATCATTTGTGAGAAAGAAAGAAGATCCATGAGTTTATCCATTTCATAAACAATGATACAGAGAAAATGACTTCTAATAATAAACCACATATATTCATTAAATAAAAAAAAATATTGGCCAACATGCCTACTCATAAATAAATAAATTAGTGCGGTCAAATCGAATAATCGTGATTAACTGCAGCTAACATAAAAGTTTTTGTTTACATAATATGTGAGTGTGTATATATATAGCTCTAACCTTAGTAAATCACCTTGCATGATTCATTTAAATACTCTCCTCCCATAAACTTTTGCATCCATTTTTCATTAATACCAATATTTGTGCAAAAACTATGCTTAATTTGTCTTTCAAAATTTTAAATAATCTCTAGAACTTTTTTTTTTTTTAAATAATCCTAAAGCATGAAAAAAAAGGGAATCTACAGACTCAAGCTTAAAGTCAAAATACACATATTATGAAAGATAAAACACAACAGGAAACCTACCTTTACATTTTTTGTTGCGTTTACACAGGATGATGCCGATGATGCCGCCGATGACTAAGATGATTCCAATGACAATAATCGCTATCACCTCAGATCCAATTCCCAGGTCTGGTTCATCTGGAGAAACAGAACATTAGCTTCAATCGCTGAATGAAAGATGTCACGGAACTGAAGACTACAGTTGGCACATTACAAAACACACTAACATGACCATTTAATCCATAATGTTTGTAGGTGTGATGAAGATATGACACAGCCATGAGATTTTGTGCTAATTGTGAGTAGGGCTGGGCATTAGCACAAATTTCAAGATTTCGATTTTATATTTCAATTCACAAGCTTAAAAAAAGGGGATTGATTTGAATTCTGTTTTTGATTCAATATTGAATGTATTGGGACGCCTGCCTTTACATGCACAGGAACTTTAATGCCATCCCATTCTTAATCCGTTGGGTTTAATATGGAGTCGGCCCACCCTTTGCAGCTCCACGAGCTTCAGCTCTTCTGGGAAGGCTTTCCACAAGGTTTAGGAGTGTGTTTATGGGAGTTTTTGACCATTCTTCTAGAAGCACATTTGTGAGGTCAGGCACTGATGTTGGACGAGAAGGCCTGGCTCGCAGTCTCCGCTCTAATTCATCCCAAAGGTGTTCTATCGGGATGAGGTCAGGACTCTGTGCAGGCCAGTCCAGTTCCTCCACACCAAACTCGCTCATCCATGTCTTTATGGACCGATGCTTTGTGCACTGGAGCGCAGTCATGTTGGGACAGGAAGGGGCCATCCCCAAACTGTTCCCACAAAGTTGGGAGCATGAAATTGTCCAAAATGTCTTGGTGAAGCATTAAGAGTTCCTTTCACTGGAACTAAGGGCCAAGCCCAACCCCTGAAAAACAACCCCACCCCATAATCCCCCCTCCACCGATTGAAAGTTGGTGACTTCTGCGCACTGTGACCCTCAGCATGCGCTGACCCCGCTCTGGGATTTCACTTCATGGCTGAGTTGCTGTTGTTCCCAATCCTTCCACTGTGTTATAATCCCACTAACAGTTGAGCGTGGAATATTTAGTAGTGAGGAAATGTCAGGAATGGCCTTATTGCACAGGTGGCAACCTATCCCGGTCCCACGCTTGAGTTCACTGAGCTCCTGAGAGCGAGCCATTCTTTCACAAATGTGTGTAGAAGCGTCTGCATGCCTAGTGCTTGATTTATACACCTGTGGCCATGAAGGGATTGAACACCTGAACTCAGGGATTTAGAGGCGTGTACTTTTAGCAATATAATCTACATACAAGTAAATAAGCATAAGTAAAGCCCTATTCGGATGAGACTAGTTTTCTAAATGATGTTTGAGTTGCAATTCTTATAACCACCACATGTCTGTGATTTTATGTATCGATTTGGACAGGACATCTCTGTGTCTTCTAGATGCTCTGCATATGAGCATCACATATGACGTATGTTTGAATTCATCAATTTTTTATATATATTTTTATAAAAACCTTTTTTAAACAAACTTCACATGAGTTAAATAAACAGCTCGGAGTGAATCGTTACATCCCTAATCATGGCTGTACTTGCCTGGGATTTCTTCCTCAGCGTTTGTCTCATCTGTAGACTGAGACGAAATGAAAAAAACCCCACAACAATAACCAAAACAAGAGTGAAGGACAGCTAACATATACATGTGTCTTACCTGACACTGATATTAAAATGGTCAGTCTTAGACAGTGTTGTGCAAGTTACTTCCAAACTCATTATAGATTACTTGTTACTGCTATTTAAAAGTAATTCTTCACATTGTTACGGTCTCAGAAATATAATGCATTACATTACTCCTGTATTACTTTTGAGTTACTTTCACCAAAATAACTACAGAAGTAGAACTTAACATTATAAACTGACCAAATGTATGCTACTACAGAGCATTTCACATCCAGTAGAGGCGATATGATGGAGCATAATGACTGTGGGCTATCCAGAATAATAATATAGCATATCATTGGAAAAGTGAAGGACAATGCAAGAAAGGATGACAGACAGAATCACAAACGATCTGTTATATGTATGGTAGAGGTAATGTGATTCTCTGGGAATAGCTTGGTTCTGTTCATATTAGACACAACAGAACTGTATGCAAACTCATGACAAGATGCACATTTGTTCTTTTCTAATTGTTGTCATTATTTTATTCTCTTTGAATGCAAGAGCTTCACAACATAAAATCGTCATTGCAAGTGCAAAAAGTGCAAGATGTTTTTTTTTAATTGCTAGTAATATTTCACGACGTCGCTAGTTCTTTCCGTTTTAGACAAAGGTTGCATTTGAATGCATTTGTATTTGACTATTATGTTTTTCTTGTCCTTATCTCTGACAAACTCGAAGTAAACGTCCACTCGCAAACGTACAGTCTTCTTCTGCCATCTTCACCCATGAAGCCTTTAGTTTGGCTCCGCAGCACAGAGGCTGAAATCAAGCCTCGCGGCACTCCTGTAAAACCCGCGCTAAACACACCTTCACTGGACTGTCACACAATACAAAGGTAGATGGGAGATGAATTAAATAAATCGCTATACAAATATACCAGAAGCTGTCATTTAGTCTTTTTTTACAACCTTTATTTTTTTCAATTCAATTTTGGGCTAAAAGTGCATTGTAACATAAGCGTTACTGAAAATATACCGAATAAAATATTACTGAAAATAATTAGTAATGCCTTACACTACTGCGTTACAGCAAAAAGTAATATGTTACTGTAATGCATTACTTTTGTAATGCGTTACTCACTGGTAAGTAATGCTGAAGTGAATCCCAGTCTCACCTTGAAACAGATCTCTCTCACAGACCGGATCGCTGGTCGCTTCACTTGCGCCGTTATCGAGTGTGCAGGTGTAGCAGTTTTCTGGATCTCCATTTTTTGTAACTGTGATGGACTCTCCTTCCGGAGCGATTGCTGAACCCTTCAGTATATGTCCAGTTGAATTCTTCCAGATGATTGGTTCATTGTACTCGCATCTCAGATACACAACATTAGTGTTACCAGCTATCGGCTCTTTCTTGATCTCAGGTTTGGGGACCCGCTCTGTGAAAGAAACAATGAGAACGTTCAATCCACAGAGAAAACAAAGGACAATCAAAAACTCCTACACTAGTTTTCTCCCAATACAAACTATCACTTAAAGGAACACTCCACCGTTTTTAGAAATAGGGCTTATTCAACTTCTTTCCTACATTTAGATATGTGGGCAAATGCATTTTTGTCTCAGTGCATGCATTGTTTTAGTTTGGCAGGGTCGCCGACCCCAACAAGTGTGATATCGTACTAGGTTACTCACGTAACCTCGGTTCCCTGAGAGAGGGAACGAGTATTGCGTATGGGAGTTTTCCCCATATGCAATACGAGAGACCTCTCGAAAGGGAACTCTGGGGATTTCATGTGTTGCGTGATATCTCTTCACTAGCAGTGCTTCGCCTGTGCTTCCCCATAATATAGTCCCATGTCAATATCTGCCTAGGAAATCGCATAGTCTTAATCTGCATCACTATTTGTACTCGTTGTGAATACGCAGGACACAAGAAGTAATTAGGTGGGTTTTTATTTTATTTTTTTGATCACTTTTACTCGGTACATGCTAGCTGGCAACATAGGATTCCATTCATTATGCTAAGCTAAGCTAGCAGTGACCCTGCCAAACTAAAACAATGCATGCACTGAGACAAAAATGCATTTGCCCACACATCTAAATGTAGGAAAGAAGTTGAATAAGCCCTATTTCTAAAAACGGTGGAGTGTTCCTTTAAACATTGTACTATTGTACTAAACTGTTCATTTGGATGTTAACCATGGTAGTATGGTAAATCTCATGGTGCATGAATATCAGTATCATTGTGTTATCACAAAAGTACAAAGATAAATAAATCAGATACCATACCTGTACCATGATTTGTAGAGGACGGTGCTAAAATTCAAGATATTTCTATAATCTCTAAATATAGTTATGGTAATCATTCAGTTCGTGTTACTAGTCATATATCATGGTATTTCTCCCAAGAAACATCCCAGAATACCACGGCACTGCCGCACATACTGTTACTTTTATCAGTGTAATAATTATTGTTACATTTAAATTCAATTTAGAAATAAAAATAAATACTTTGTACTATATATCCAATAATCAATATTCACTCACCCTTTACAGTCAGGGTGAATCTCTGCTCCTGCTCTTTACTGTTGATGTCAATGGTATAAACTCCACTGTGGTTGAAAGTTAATTGAGTTATAGTGATTTGTCCAGTCTTCTCATCAAGACGTGTGATGTCTTTAAATCTCGGATTCGGGATTAATAAAGCCTCATCTTTATCCCATTCAATCGCCTTGACAATAACACCAGCACTGTTTTTGTGTTTCCAGATGATGCTGCTGACAGGAAGAGGAAGAGGTTTGTCTGGACGGAAAGAAACTTCTTCACCCACTGCTTTCTTCTCATCTACACCTGATGAATAAAATATGAGAGAGTGTGTTAGTCAACATAAACAAGCATTTTTAAAAAAAAAATGCCAGTCACATTACAAACAATGAACATGACAATAGTAATTTCCAAATATGATATACATTTGTTGAACAAATATAAACTACAACAAGTAGAAATAGACAATATGCAGGTTTTCCTTTTGCCTGTTTATGTTTCTCCCCATAATCAAACAAAGATGAACAATAAAGGCCACATTTGGTGGTAATCTTTGTCTATTAAAATAAAAAAATACATCTGCACACATCTGCATCAGTAAAAAATCAAAAACAGTGTTCACTGGATGAAGTAAAATGTAGGAAACTTCTCTCATCCTTTTTGTTATGCAATATTTCCAGGCAACTATGCATATCCCAATGTTTTATACGATATTAGGCTGTTTTCTGTTTAACTTCCTAATAAAGTAATTATTTAATCTGTAACACTTTAGTTTAAGGTTCGAATCTTAATATTAACTAGTTGCTTATTTACATGCATATTAAAAAGATATTAACTGTTTATTAGCACTTATAGTACATAATAATGCATTATTCTGCATCCCTTAATCCTACCCAATACTTAATAACTACCTTACTAACTATTAAAAACAGTCATTAGGCAAAAGTTGTATTTAATCATTTAATTCCATCAGTAATAATAATAACTCCTTTAATTGCAACATCAGGTCTGAGACTAACATGCTCTCCTTATTCACATGTTAAAGCATCGGACACTATACAATATTCTTCTTTAGGGATTATTGGAATATTATACATTTGAAGAAATTCTAGGTTGGCATTCAGGTGCTCTTTTTCATTAAACAACTGTTTAACAAATACCCTTATTAGCACATAAAAATAAATAATAATAATTTTATGTTTAAACGTTATATACCTGTTATTCCAAATTATATATCTGTTTGGATACATATTTAAATGAAATGACTTTATCTAACTTGAATCTAACTAATTTCAAAGTTGGATTGCAAAGTTAAAGTAATTCCCGCGTATTTTTTCATATACCGGTAGCCTCGTCATCGCTGACTAGTTTCCGGTGAACACGTCAAAGGCAACACAAAAAAGTACCTAAAAGTCCCGATAATGTAAAAAGAAGAAGAAGTAGCCTGTTTCTGGAAATAACATGCTATCTAAATATGTATGAAATGCATGTAAAGAACACAATATACAAATATGATTATTATCGTGATATATTAACCATGTTATAATAATCTGAACTATACACGTGTTACCTGTAGCTACTTGAAATAATAATGTAAACAAAACTAGACCATAATTATCTAAAATACACCGCATTGTATTATCTATTGTCTTTTAAAACTAAACGGAGCCCAAGTAACGGATCGTGTAACTTTACCTGAAGCGGCTCCTGAGGCGATGAACACGAGGAGGAGGACCGTCGAGTATCTTAGAAGAAACATCTTCACACAAAGTACACCTTAATGTGGTTTTCTCCTATAGTTCTAGAGTCATAAAATAGTTAAATAGTTAGGCTCATTCCTGAGTGAAATATGGCTGAGGCTGCAGAGAGGAAGCTCCAAACGAAACCGAAAGAATCAAAGAAAGATTGTGTGCGTTTGTACCTGCCCCGCCAGGAAACTGCATTTATTATCTCCATATCGCTATTTATTTATTTTTGTTTTTTCAACACATCCCATCATTTTTTAAATATATCGGCCTCTACTACCAAATGGTTGATATTTCACTTTAAGGGAAAGGTCCTGAAATTCATACACATACAATGTAAATCAGAAAATATGAACTATAATACTAATTAAGTTTAAAACATAATAAAAATATGTTTGTATATTTAATATTCTTTATTTATTGAAGTATGTATTTAAATAGTTCATGTTTTAATTTTAATACAGGCAATTATGTTTTCTTGAGTTTTAACAATAAACACGCCATCAAGTGTGGTAGTGCAACAAGATTATTTTTATTCTTATTCTGATATAATATCAGAGTCTTTTTCTGGTACACGGGCCTGATGTGTGTGCCATAGAAACTGTTGACATCCATCTAGTAATTATAAACAAAAACAAAAAATAAAACAAATAAACAATCTCTAACAATTTTAGTAATGTTAGTATACCAGCATTTGTTATTTAAGAAGTAATTGCCACTGATGATTATGATTTCCACGCGTTAATTCTATGAATTTATTATATTTACTACAAAAAAATAAAAGTGGCACAAAAAAAAACATGCGTAAGAAATTATTTCAGTACATTCATGAAGAAATAACAATAGCTGTGTCATATTCGTAGCTATAAATGATCAGACGTTTATATTTCTCTGCAAATATCCATTATGACTGCAGAAATAGATGATTAAAAAAATTTGTTTAGCTTTTCTACGTTTACCATAATATGATAACTCAACCATTTGGTTGAGCACGTTTTTGAAAAATTATTACAAACACAAAAAAGTTATTCATGGCACAAAGTAACATCATTTTGTAAGGTTAGGGCTCTTACAGTGTAATATGTCAACAACAACAAAAATATGCTTACCTGCAACACTTCACCGAAAACAGTTCACATGCAGGTAGTGCTGTTGAGTGTATAGTGACTCAAAATGTGCTCAACCATTTGGGCGAGCAGGCAGTTAAAGGGATAGCTCACCCAAAAATGAAAATGACCCCATTATTTAGTCATCCTAGGTGTGTATGACATTTTTCTTTCAGACGATATTGATATTGCAATGATTTTCCAAAAGAAATGAAAAGTAAACTTACTCTGGAAGTCTTTGGTCTTAAAGAACAACAGTGACACACTCAGTCATTTACAGTCACCAGGAAATCCTAATCCAGCCTTTACTCTATTAATACACAGAAGTGTTGATCTCCAAAGTCTTTCATCAAAATGCTCTTCCTTTTCTTTAATTTTAACCAAGACTCAAAATTTGCTCCGTTGTGGATTTTTTTTGTTTAACAATCCAATAAAATCAATGGATAAAACGATTGGTTTCTCACTGAATATCTGATTTCACACAGAAATGTTTCACATTATGAAAGTAAAACAGGTTACAAATGGCAATTCACCTCAAGTGGGACTGTGGTTTGAATGGTTGTTGTAAGTAAACAATGAAAGACATAAATGTTTTAAAAGATTAAAAACAATAGTCTCACCGTATAAAGGTGGTATAAACAGGAAAAGGATGATAAAAACCATGCCGATCAAAACAATGGCAATCCAGATGGCAAATACCTGTTTTAATCTAATAAAAAACATATATAAAACAAATTCAACACATTTAAATGATCAGAATTACATCTTTGGAAATACACTGTGGTTTACAGAGAACACATTAAAGAGGAAGAACCCGCAAACATGCTCTTTAATGCATTACATAATGTAACAACACTACAAATAGTTGTTTAAATATGAGTTCAGTTAATAGGTTCACCACGGCATCATATTATTATTATTAAATTATTGTGCGTCCACCACATAGTGTGTGTGTGTGTGTGTGTGTGTGTGTGTGTGTGTGTGTGTGTGTGTGTGTGTGTGCGTGTGTGTGTGGTGAAGGAGGAAAGCAGGTAGTGGACCAAAGCACTGTGAGCTGAGGCAAGGCAGAGGGACTCTAAATGTTTCTAAACTATATCATTATTTTATTTACAATAGACGGTTTGAAGTTACAAAAATAAAGATTACACTGTATCAGAAATATCGAGCGGCGTGGACAATCCAGTCAAAAGGAAAAAAATCCCTGCAGTGTGAAAACATTGTAGCAATTCAACTGAGGGTTGATTTATGAATGCATGAAAAGTTCAAAACCAGTCATTTTTCACTCATTCAAAGCTTAATGCTGATTTTTGAAAAACTAAGATCATCCTTGTGAGAAAAATTTGAGACTGAGAAAAGTCTCAAATTCTTATTCAAGTCGATCAGATGAAAAATCCTCATTCTGGCGTTTTGTCATGGTTTCTCCTCCTTCACAGAAGCAGATGTTCATTTCTAGAAAGTAAAATTAGCGAAAAGAATTTGTTTAGAGCGGCAGAAACAGGAACAATGTGCAGAAAGTAAACTCGACACAGCATGAACATGCAATGAACGCTCAACTTTGATTATGAATGAGAGAAATCAGGAACTCACTGATGTGCCAATATCTTACCATCATTGTTTTCCTCCTCCTCCTTCTCCTTCTTCTCCTCCTCCTCCCCTCGTCTCCTCCTCCTTCTCCTCCTCCCCTCGTCTCCTCCTCCTTCTCCTCCTCCTTCTCCTTCTTCTTCTCCTCCTCCTCCTCCTCCTCCTCCTCCTCCTCCTTCTTCTCCTCCTCCTCCTCCTTCTTCTCCTCCTCCTCCCCTCGTCTCCTCCTCCTTCTCCTCCTCCCCTCGTCTCCTCCTCCTTCTCCTCCTCCCCTCGTCTCCTCCTCCTTCTCCTCCTTCTCGTCTCCTCCTCCTTCTCCTCCTCCTTCTCCTTCTTCTTCTCCTCCTCCTCCTCCTCCTTCTTCTTCTTCTCCTCCTCCTTCTCCTCCTCCTCCTCCTTCTTCTTCTCCTCCTCCTCCTCCTCCTCCTCCTTCTTCTCCTCCTCCTCCTCCTTCTCCTTCTTCTTCTCCTCCTCCTCCTCTGTATTCAGAGGCACACTCTCTATGAAATCACAAATATAATCAAACAGGAGTCAAGGACAGCTGAAAACTAAGAGTGTCAAAAACAAATCAGATTCAGAGAATGCAAAGTAAAGAGCTTTAAACATTGCTGTGGTTATGTCTTTATCATCATCATCATTATCATGTGATGATATTATTCACTTTGAGAGCTCATGCCGTAGAATTGCACTTGACAAACAGAACAATCCACAGTAAATATAACTGAAGTAAATATCGGCTTTATCGTTGTAAAGGACTGATGTAAATATTTGTCTACGAGAAACCAACAACTTAAGCAATATAGGCAAGGAAAGTAAGGTGCTACTCATCTCTGTGCCTTGATAATTAACAAAATAATACATAATTAGCAATGATTATGAAATGAAAATACAACTCTCTCTGTTTATATTATGCTGACAATCATAAATATTTAGGAGTGAACAATTGCCATGATGCTCAACTAGCCACAATCACTCCACTTTAAAACACCTGGACTTAGATAATGATGATTTGTGAAAGAATAATTGTATTAAAACAGCTATAAACTGTATAATAATGTTAGCTTAACTGAGAATATACCATAGATATGTTTGGGATATTTGTATTAAGAGATGACAGTTTATTACATTACCGTTGGTGTTTGAGTGTGGTAGGAAATATTGTTTTTCAGTATCTTTTATGAGAAAGAAAGATGATCCATTTAATTTAATACAGAGGCAGAATTTTACAATGATTACTACTAATAATAAAACACATATATTCATTATATATAAAAAGAATGGCCTAAATGCCTACTCAAAAACTATGAATAAGACAAATAATGAAAATGCAATGTCCATCAAATCACCTATATTAAGTATTTTTATAGTAAGTTGCTGGTATGGCAAATTTGTTTAGAATAAAATCACTCGAACAAACACAAACTCACCATAGAAACGTGAATCGCAGGCATCAACACGCTCTGGGGTAAAGAATGAAAAAAAAGTAATTACAAACTGATCAATTATTGACTACAAATAAAAGGTGTTACACTCTGAAACAATTATTTTTCTTGCAAGCATTGCACACAAATATCCAACACACAGTACTAAAGAGATTCCCTGCAAAACAGGGATAAAACTACAGACACACACTTGCTCTTCAATGCATGTTCCTGCATTAACACCACTATTAGTGCCGAAAGCTATGCTTAATTTGTCTTTCAAAAAATATATATTTTAAGTATCTTAGAGCATAAAGAAATATACTTCTGTCTAGCGGTTGGAGAAAAGTAAGGGAATCTACAGACTCAAGCTTAAAGGCAAAATACACGTTATGAAAGATAAAGCACAACAGGAAACTTACTTTTAAATTTTTTGTCATGTTGATAATGGCAAATGTCGAAGATGATGCCGATGGTGAGTAAGATGACTCCAATGACAATAATCACTTTATCCCCAGGTCTGGTTCCACTGTCTGATCCGTCAATCGCTGAATGAAAGATGTTACAGTACTGAAGGCTGCAGCTGGCACATTACAAAACACACTAACATGACACTAACACTTTCCTCTACAGTGAGTAATGTTGAAGTGAATCGCAGTCTCACCTTTAAACAGATCTCTCTCATAGACCGGATCGCTGGTCTCATTACTTGCGCCGTTATCGAGTGTGCAGGTGTAGAAGGTTTCTGGATCTCCATTTTTGTAACTGTGATGGACTCTCCTTCCGGAGCGATTGCTGAACCCTTCAGTATATGTCCAGTTGAATTCTTCCAGATGATTGGTTCACTCGCATCTCAAATACACAACATCAGGGTTATCTTTGCTCTTCTCTATCATCAACACAGGTTTAGGGACCCGCTCTGTGAAAGAAACAATAAAAAAATGTAAGTCCGAAAAAATTATAACATGCTGGTAACTTCTGTCAGTGTGATAAATATTATCATTATTATCAATTTAAATTCAATATCGCTTAAAAATAAATATTGATAAAATATCAGTATATTGTATCATTATAATTTTGTTATTATAAAAATAGGCATTTAACATACAGTATTTCAATAATTAATCAATATTCACTCACTCTTTACAGTCAGGGTGAATCTCTGCTCCTGCTCTTTACTGTTGATGTCAATGGTATAAACTCCACTGTGTTCGACTTTTAAACCAGTTATAGTGATTTGTCCAGTCTTATTATCAAGACGTGTGATGTCTTTGAATCTCTGAACAGGAATCCAATTTTCTGTGGCTCCTTCTTCCACACGCACCTTGTCAACAAATCCAGCACTGTTCCTGTGTTTCCATAAAATGCTCAAGACTGGAGGAACAAGTTTGTCTGGATGAAAAGAAACTTCTTCACCCCTGCTTTCTTCACATCTACACCTGATGAATAAAATATGAGAGAGGGTGTTATTCAACATTCAACAACATTCACTATGCCGGCTAGTTTCCGTAAACACGTAAAGTGTCTAAAAAGGATCTTGCTTGGAAGAAAATGAGTGGAGAAGTCAGACAATCTGGTAAATTGTAAAAAAATGCTCTTTACTCAATCTGAGCAATACATTAGGCTATTGAGACTACAAGCTAATTAAAACCGTAAATGTAGCTTATTCGCTGTATTTTTAAACAATCCATGTCAGCAATTTCACAACGACGTGCCACCTGGCAGAAGCCCTCCATGACCCTTCATTCGTCTGTTGTTTAGTGAATGTCACACGAATAAAGCGAGTAAACTCAAAATGTTCAAGCATCCACCGTCGCGCAAATAGCGATATTTTTCGCGTCTGGTGGAAACGCCCCATTAGACGTGGGCTCAAGTGTCTTATATTGTTGGAATCCTTGGCTCAAGACGGACAAAACACAAGCCTCAGATTGGCTCGCCTTCAGGCGCCAAATTCCAGATTTTTTTTTTTGAAAAACCTATTTTTGCGAAATACTTTCACATTTTTTCCCTGATCAGAACCAAACCACTGTATAAATGTTCTTTGGAGAGAGACAATTAATAATTATGAAAAACAAAAAAGTAGATTCATGGTCGCTAAGGGGTCTTTAATGTTTCAGGGGCCACTTTTACTAAAATGACTATAACTTGTGAACAGAACAAGATATTTTCGCTGAACTTGGGTCACATGTCTATAAGCTCAAAATCCAAGAAGTCGCCGCTGCAGCCTGAAGCACGATGACGTAGCTGGATCAGATCCATCACGTACTGGACACGCATGCGCAGTGGTTTCGTGGTTCACATTTTGATGACGTCACATGCACACGCGCAGTTGAGAGATTTGTGAACTGGATAAATACTCAAACCGCTCGCGCAAAAACAATTATTAATAACATGCTCACGAAATCAGGACACACGTTTTGCATTTTCCCTTGAATGTGTACCAGTTGTACCTTGAGGATTAAAATTACAGATATTTAGGCTACTTGACTCATTTTGCTTCCACTCAACTGCATGACCAGAATATGTTACACTTTTAACTGTTTTGCATGTATGTAGAGAGAAACTAGGATAACTTCAGCATCACAATGACTTATTCATCAATAATTACGTATTATTTATCAGTACTACTACTACACAGGTTAGAACATCAATTCAATATTGACCATATGGTCAATATTGTATATAGATGATGTTCTAACCTGTGTAGTTATAATGTTCTAACCTGTAGTTATAATGTGTATACGCTGGTCTTAAGTGACATTTCAAGACTCGCACTCACTTTATAACTATACGCACTCGCCATAACGAACCATCATCCAGTACGTATTGGATCTGATCCAGCTACGTCGCGTGCTTCAGGCTGCGAGGAGGGTCTCCAAAGCAATACAGAGCAATACCAAACATGGCAGGTTTTGCACTTACAAAACTTTTGCGATTATCTTCAGTAACAGCTAGTCCAATCGAAACAAAAATACCACAGGAAATTGTCACAGGTCGGAGCGGACCGCGTGAGTGCCGCTCCTCCTCAATTTCCACCTCGGGAGGTTCCCAGGGATACCCGGACGACCAGACACAACGAGGACACTGGAGTGGGGTTTTAAAACACAAATCTTTATTAATTTACTTAAAATGGGGAAAGGGAAGTGGAGGGGCTAAAATCCAGGGGACACTGGATGGGTGAGGCGCCGCCTCGGAGCTTGCCGTCTCCGTCACAGGGGAACCTCAGGTGAGTCGTTTGTTCCTTAACTCAATGTCTGGCTCCAATGTCCTTCCGTTTGCTTACTCGTCTCTCTTTCTCTTTTCCAGTTTGGACCTTCAAGGCGTTCACAACACGGCTCGCTCCTTCTCCTGAGCACAGGAATATATATGGTAAGTACTGGGATCGGGGTGACAGGGGTACCTCTTTTCTCGGCGTGGTCCGGCGGCTTCCTTTAGGGATGGGTCAATGGTCGGTCAGTATCTGGGCAAGCACCTCCAGGGCATCCGCTGGAGCTGGGTCAATGGTCGGTCAGTATCTGGGCAAGCACCTCCAGGGCATCCGCTGGATCTGGAGTCAACACTGGGGCTTTCGTTTGGTATGCAGGTAAGTATAACCGCCAATGTATATTACTCACAGACTTGAGACACGCTTTCGCTTTCTTCGCCTCGGCCTCGTGGTAACGGTGGCTCGGAGGTGGCTTGACCACGGCGGCGGTGCTGGATCGAGCGCTTCTCCGGCGACTCCACACAGGTAAGTGTAGATAAGTGTATACGCCCGAGGCGCGTTTGCTCAGAGCGTGCGTGAGCGTTTTCCTCCTTTCCACTCAGGCACTGCACACACACACACAATTTCCTCCAACACAGCCACGTATCAATACAGTTACTCAAGGGGGTTCTTACTTGACTCCAGTCGTACTATCGTCGTAGAAGCAGATATTAGGTTGATGTTCGCAGCATGAATTTAGGGCTAGTTGCTCCGCCAGCTTCAGGATCTTTTCCTCCACAGAGAGTGGGTAGGTCTGGAAAGTGGTCTTTGTGACAACACGCGCACAACACAGCACAACACGGCAGTTTCCAAGTGTACACTCTCACAGTCAAGGCACTGACTCACCCACGGCACTCCACACACAATCCAGGTGCAGTTTAAGGTCCAGAGACCACTTTTCCCACGTTGTTTCTCTCGGGGGACCACTGAAGCGCTGTATATAGCGAAGGACCAGCAAGAGGGACGTCGCTGCTGCACCACCCCGGCGTCTTTCACTGTCTACTGTCTCTGGCTCTCCCACGCTCACTCTCCGCGATGGGGCCACTCGTGTTCCTAGATCCAACTTCAACAAAGCTCACAGATGATACACTTTCGACGAATTTGCTACTGCATAAGTTTCTCAGGGTACTCACACATTGATCAACCCGTGTTCTCGTCCGTTCTCTCTTCCAGTGCTCGGCTCGCGTCCTGGCCGCTGTGCTCTCTCTCCCAAAGGGACTCGTTTATCAACACTTCCGGTAAGCTGTCCTGCATGCAACTTCACAGAATCGGATACACACTTGGCACTTGAATCACAATGCAACACACGGTCTGTATTATACTCAGCCCCGTCTCTTTCTTTCTCTTTGCAGTTCTCTGGATCCTTGTTCGCTCAGTCCACAATATTCACCACATATGGTCCTTCGTGTTTGCCCAGATGCCCAGATCCTCGCCGCGACGGCTGGAAGCGGTTACCACCCGTTCGGGCTTAAGCCCGAACGGAACCAACAGCTGCGGCTGTGTGCCCGCTGCAATGACTACACTCACTGAATTTTGGAAGCCTATTTATACTCCTCCTCCTCTTCCTCCAATCCAGCAGTCGCGCTGTTCATTTGGCGCAGCTGCCGCCGATCAAACCCGATTTTGGCGCCGGGAGAAACCGGAAGTGGCGGTGTTTGATCCGGGCGGAACCAATCTCTGCCACTATGGTTCCGCCCAGAAAGGTTCCGCCCAGAAAGAGTCACCCGGTGACAAAATTTGAAAACATAGGTCGATAGCTAAACAATAATCTCCAAAACTTAAAATTATGATAGGAAGTGAAATCCAACCAATGTTGCCCATTGGTCATTTTTATTCTCTCATAAATATACTGTAACAGTCTATAATAGTGTGGCCAATCCTGCTCTTGAAGGGCCACTGTCCTGCAGTGTTTAGCTCCAACCTCAATTAAACATACTTCTACCAGCTCATCAAGGTCTAACACACCTGTCTGGAAGTTTCTAGTATATCTAGTGAGGCAAGCTGGAGCTAAACTTCAGGACAGTGACACCCCTGGTCTAGAACTTCGAGAGATATTTATTACAAAATTTAACACACATGTGTATGGACACTCTGAGGACACCTAAAAAAGTGTGTAGATTGGGCAAGACGTGGTGCTATAACTTAGCCTGGATGCCAGCCGAATTTAGCCCCGCCCACAATTTTTTTTTGCTTGGGCAATTCGGTCTGGACTCGCTCCATAGAGGAGTAATTATGCCAGAACAGAAACTGTTCGGACCAATAAAATTGTCAGGGCGGGCTTTAGACGATGATGGACAGATGATCAACAGTAACGTAATCATCCACGTCATCAAAGGCGCTTTGGGTTGAACGCGCCAGTGATGAGCACTTGCCTTACCTAACGCCTGAATGCCTGTGATCGACAATACTCACATTCAATCTAATAATTAGGTTGACAATTAATTAAACGTGTGGCTGAGGGGGTGCCCAATGATGATCATGTTTAATAATAATAATAATAATAATCATATGTATCACAGGTTTGAAAATATCTACAATGTTAGTATCAGATGGTAATACCAAGGCATTTAACGCTCAAAGAAAGCACCGTTGCACTACCCTGTTTTTGGACATGTATCATAGTGTTCTTGAAAGTACTTCAGCACCATGGTATCTATCAAGTACCATATCAACAAATGAGTTTGATTGGCAGCCTATGGGGAGATTTAACCTGTGAAAATACAATTACAGATATCAAGAATTATAGTTTTACTAGATGAAATGCATTACTTGATATCAAGAATTCGTAATTTAGCGAGTGAGGTCATTGCTGATATATCAAGAATTAGCATTTTAACTAGTGAAAACTGAATTGTTGATATCAAGAAGTCATCCTGGGAATGAGTAAAAGTCAAAATGGCTTTCCATATGAAAAATAAATACAATAACTAATGAATTAGACTTGAATTGTAATGATGTATGGCGGCTGTGTTTATGCCTATTAATGAATGAAGGTAAAGAAATATAAAGATTCTAATAAATTAGTGTATTATTTTCCATGGCTTCCAGATTTCAACAATTTACGTAAAATTACATTTTTATTGACTAGACTGCTATCTATGCCAAATAAAGCTGTAGATTAAAATCCAAAATGTTCATTTGTTAGTCAAAGAAACATAAAAATAGTGACTAAATCTTTTTAGTCATTTTCATTGATCGTTGGAATGACTACCTGAGGGAGAGACGGTACAAATGTAGACTATTTATGTTTTTTTCTTTTTTATGAATAAAATGCCATTACACGGAAACTACCACCCACCTCCTTATATAAAGAAAGATAATTATATCTTACACTGCACACAGCAAACCCAACACAGTCACATCACAACTCAATCCAGAAAGTGACTAAGATGGCAGTCATGAGTACCTGTCAGAGGAAGCAAGTCCTCATGACGGGAAAAATGGAGAATTAATACAGGAGAAACACACAAATACAGCAACACACACTACAGCCCATCCAGAGGTGTAATGTACAGAAACAAGAAAACAGATTTATGTATTCAGAAGCTTTGAATGAAGTTCATCAGTGCGGCCCAGCAGACAGAAAGGTCAAGAGCAACAGTCCCAGTTCTGAAGGCACAGACGGTTCAGAGCTCGGATGCTTCAGTAAAGCTGGGATTCAGAGCCGAGAGCAGGAGAACGTGTTGAGATGATCCACATGTAGCTTTGCATTTGAAGAGTCTTGAAGAGCATGAGGGCATTCACTCATGAATGTAATTTCTGAGGAGAAAATGCAAATTTTCAATGTATATTTTAAAACAAAGTTCAAGTTGATCTACTTAATTTGTGATATTTCACATAAATGACTCTCAAGTTCCTCCACACCAAACTCGCTCATCCATGTCTTTATGGGCGATGCTTTGTGCACTGGAGCGCAGTCATGTTGGAACAGGAAGGGGCCGTCTCCAAACTGTTCCCACAAAGTTGGGAGCATGAAATTGTCCAAAATGTCTTGGTGGAGCATTAAGAGTTCCTTTCACTGGACCTAAGGCCAAGCCTAACCCCTGAAAAACAACCCCACCCCATAATCCCCTCCACCAAACTTTACACTCGGCACAATGCAGTCAGGCAAGTCCTGTTCCCTGGCAATCGCCAAACCCAGACTTGTCCATGGGATGGTCAGACAGAGAAGCGTCTCACTGCTCTAGAGTCCAGTGGTGGCGTGCTTTACCCCACTGCATCCCACGCTTTGCATTGCTCTTGGCGATGTAAGGCTTGGATGAGCTGCTCGCCATGGAAACCCATTCCATGAAGCTCTCTCCACTGTTCTTGAGCTCATCTGAAGGCCACAGGAGTTTGGAGGTCTGGAGCGATTGACTCTGCAGAAAGTTGGTGACTTCTGCGCACTGTGACCTCAGCATGCGCTGACCCCGCTCTGTGGTTTACGTGGCCTACCACTTCTGTTGCTGTTGTTCCCAATTGCTTCCACTGTGTTATAATCCCACTAACAGTTGAGTGTGGAATATTTAGTTGTGAGGAAATGTCAGGAATGGCCTTATTGCACAGGTGGCAACCTATCCCGGTCCCACGCTTGAGTTCACTGAGCTCCTGAGAGCGAGCCATTCTTTCACAAATGTGTGTAGAAGTCTGCATGCCTAGTGCTTGATTTATACACCTGTGGCCATGAAGGAATTGAACACCTGAACTCAGGGATTTAGAGGGGCATCCCAAAACTTTTAGCAATATAGTTCACACTGGCAACTCAAGCAGAGCTTACAACTACCACTGTGAGACGCGTTCTGCTGGAGTCGCGCTTGCATTGATCGGCTTGGTCATCTGCATTTTAAGAATCCAACTCGAACTGAAATGATACAGCAGTATTAACAGTCTTTGTAATTGCTTTGGAAGCTGAAGCTTGCGATTATGGTAAGTGACGTTACATTTCCGCCACGCACTTGAGGTGTTCGCCAATCACATCGCACTGGGACAGCTAGCCAATCAGAGCACACTATACGTTTCTCGGAAGGAGGGGCTTTGTAGAAATCTACGTGTATTAGAAAAACTGGCCATAGAGGAGCTACAATAAATGTACAGTATGTAAATAATAATGTATTTTTTTACATTAAAGTATGTTAACATATTCTATAACACCATAAAATAATGACAAAAAAATCTTTGAAAATAGCATCACATGACCCCTTTAAGCACATGATGAAAGGAATATGTTTAAAATGTTTTAAAAGATTAAGCACAAAAGTATTCTTACCGTGTAAAGGTGGTATAAACGGATGATAAAAACGATGCCGATCAAAACGATGGCAATCCAAATGTCAAATCCCCTGTTTAATCTAATGCAAAACACATATATTAAGCTTATAAAACAAATTCAACTATGGAAAACATGACACCACCATAATAATACTGCCACAAAACAGTGACAGTAATTCATACGACATATCATTGCACTGAATGATTGCCATATATGGTATTTAAACAGCACTCCAACACTGCGGTACTATTTTCAAAACAATAAAACCACGGTAACTTGTGTTAGTGTAATACTAGTTATGGTTAAATTACAATTAACCTATATTAACAATATAAATATGATTATAATTTTACACAAAGAATAAAAGTTGACTGTTACTAGCTATATGTTAAATAAAAGATGGTTTAACAGTATTAATATTAATCAATATAATAATCAATAATCACTCACATGTAACAGTCAGGGTGAATCTCTGCTCCTGCTCTCTACTGTTGATGTCAATGGTATAAACTCCACTGTGTTCGACTTTTAAACCAGTTATAGTGATTTGTCCAGTCTTCTTATCAAGACGTGTGATGCCCTGAAATCTCGGATTTGGGATGTTAAAACCATCTTTATCCCATTCAATCGCCTTGACAAAGATATCACTACTGTTTCTGTGTTTCCAGATGATGCTGAAGACAGGAGGATCAAACTTGTCTGGACGAAAAGAAACTTGATCACCCACTGCTTTCATCACATCTACACCTGATGAATAAAATCATTGAATATTTGTAAATTAGGTTACAATACTATAATATCATTAAAAACTAATCTGCAAAACTAAAATGGATGCGCAATCTTTGATTAAATGTTATAACCATCACTAACCTGAAGCAGCTCCTGTGATGAACACCACGACCAACATCAACCATCAGTGACATTTGTGTTAGACAAAGTTCACGTTAATGCACTTTTCTTCTGGATTTTGCTCAGACTGTCTTTTACACGCCTGAGACGTGATGTAAGCGCAGAGAATATAGGAAGTGCAAAAACAAACCGCAAACGTGTGGCATCTCTCTGATCTGTAATGTAGGACAGTTTTGAGCTGCATGTTTTGATGTTCATGCTTCCTAAAGACACACACACATCTCCACCTGAATTAGATTGGTTTTGTTTTAAATACCATTAACACATTTTTGTCACATGATTTACACATGATTTACATTGAGTTTAATGTTTACATTAATGAGAACATTGCGTGGATAGAGAAAACATCCTCCGGGTCGGGAATTCTGTTTTGTTTTTAAATATATTTACTTTTCATTTTCATTTCTAGTCACTATTAAGTTCTTTGCATCTGCCTGAAAACTAATTCTAACAGGTAAGAGGTAAAAGTTTGTGTGTTTTATGTAGGGCAAAACCCTTTATAAAACACAAAAAGGATTGTGTTACTATTTAAACATTGAAATACATAAGAGAATAGATCAGAACATAACTTTGCAGAACTGACTTTGCCTGTAAATCTGTCATGTGTTGCTGTTGAAATGCAAATAGGAACAGTCTAAAAGTCTAATAAGACCAAGTGTTTAAGACATTAAAAGACCAAGGCCCGGTTTAAAGACAGGGTTTAGCCTAAGCCTTGTCTGTGAGACCGGGGCAAACGTAGTAAACAGATGCATTTATTTTCATTTTTTTATTAGCTTGTAATGTCACTTCACAAAACAACTTTCTCATCAGATCTACGCAAATCTCGTAGGTGACCTATTTTGATCTCAAAAAGGTGAATACTCACCTAAAGGTGAGGAGTTTGCATCTATGAAAGGTGCAGTGTGTAATATTTATGAAGATCTATTGATAGAAATGCAATATAATATACACAACTATGTTTTCAGTGGTGTATAAAGACCTTACATGTGCCGTTATGTTTTTATTACCTTAGAATGAGCCGTTTCTATCTACACACACCGCGGGTCCCTTACTGTGTGTTTCTACAGTGGCCCTAAAGGGACAAACTTCTCTACAGAGCGCTAGTCACTCCCTGCTGTCTCGGACTACACCATCTTTGTCCTGTGTCAGCCACCGTAGCTTCTCTGTGTGCTTCGAAAGGGAGGGTAACTAGTAAGAAAGCATTAGAAATTATATTGATTTGAGAAAAACATTTTTAGATATCAAAAATAACAAATGTAACATGTTGAAATACATTTATTAATAACAAGAATTAACATTTCTAGTGAAAACTGAATTCTTGATATCAGGAATTTATATTTTTACTAGTAACAGTAATTATTAATATCAAAAGGTTTTTAGTGAGAATTGTGTTTCTGATGTGAAGCAGGAATTTAAACTATAAAAATATCAACAAATGAATTTGAATGGCAGCCTATGGTGAGGTTTCACTAGTAAAAATGTACAGATTTCAAGAATTATATAAAAAAATAATCATTTTAACTAGTGAATTGTTTAAATTTAATTGTTGATATCAAGAATTAATATCCTGGGAAATATGCAACAAATTCCTGGAACACACATTTAAATGATCATAATTATGTTGAATTGCATCCTGCATTACTGAATTATGTTTTCACTCCACACAACATCAGGGTTATCAGCCGGCTGGTTTAAAATACAGGTTCGGGGACCGGCTCCATGAAAAGAAACGATGAAACAAATATCAACATTTGAATGAATACATTACATTTGACAGAGGATTTCAAAGTGATTTAAATTGCATTCAATGCGTACTATTAAATAGAATAAAACACTTGCTCTACTCTCCACCACAAAATAACAAGGAAGAAGAACGTGCAAAATCAGTCATGTAAATGTATTTAGGTTTTTTAAATAAATAATAAAACATTTTTAGAAGCTATTTATTTCTACACACCTGCAAAACTCTGTGTTTAAACTGGTCCCATTAAGAGATTCTCATCTAGTTCCTCTTTGAAAAAGCATCTGCGTATTAAACAGTACATTCATTTATTCATAACCTGAGGATGAAGCTTAAACACTGTTTGTGCGGCCCAGCAGAGAGAAAGGTCAAAGAGCAACAGTCAAAGCTCCGGATGCTTCAGGAAAGCTGGGATTCAGAGCCGATGATGAGCAGCTTCAATCACACTCAAAGCTGATATTGCTGAGGGGAAAACATACAATTGATTTATTTACATTATAAAACATATAGTAATGACTTTCCTTAAAGAAATGACAACAACAGTGACACGTTCAGTCATTTACAGTTAACAGGAAATCATAATCAACTTTATTACTACAGATGTACTGTGAATGATTGATGATTGTTTGAGTTCTGAGCAAATGATAAGCACAGATTAAACACATTAAAAGATTAAACACAATAGTTGTCTTACCAATTACAGGACAAGGATGATAATAATAATCATAGTGATTGACGGGATGGCAGCTGCAACGACACATCCTTTGTTTGATTCTAATGAGGGGGGAAAAAATGTTATAAATATGGTAGGCAATTTCAGAGCGGCTAGCAATAGCAAGCCTCTAGTAGCTTCTTCTAGCTTTGAAATCATAAGATCCCATCCTCCCTTCAGAGCGCTCTCCAAAGCCACGCCTCCTTCAAAACACATGAACACGCACAGGCAGAGCAGAGTCTGCAAAGCATCACATTAGACGGCGTTTACCTCACGTCTCATTACAAATATAATGAATGAAAACAATTCACAGAGCTCTAGTTGTACCACCTGACTGCTGCAGAATAATTTAGACGTTGATAGAAGTTCACGGGTTGTCATCCCGTAATTACGTTAAGATATGGCATGAACGCAGCATAAGCTTGTTGTTTTGGAGGAACTGTAAAGACGGAACTGCTGTTTGTTTGTGGCGCATTTTTTTGTCCTGAAACTTCCACAGACGATATAGGTGAAGATAATAACACACCTGTTAGTGGGTGGGATATATTAGGCAGCAAGTGAACATTTTGTCCTCAAAGTTGATGTGTTAGAAGCAGGAAAAATGGGCAAGCGTAAGGATTTGAGGCAGTTTGGCAAGCGCCAAATTGTGATGGCTAGACGACTGGGTCAGAGCATCTCCAAAACTGCAGCTCTTGTGGGGTGTTCCCGGTCTGCAGTGGTCAGGATCTAGTGAGAACCGGCCACAGGGTCATGGGCGGCCCAGGCTCATTGATGCACGTGTGGAGCGAAGGCTGGCCCGTGTGGTCCGATCAAACAGACGAGCTACTGGAGCTCAAACTGCTCAAGAAGTTAATGCTGGTTCTGATAGAAAGGTGTCAGAATACACAGAGCATCGCAGTTTGTTGCGTATGGGGCGGCACAGCCGCTGACCAGTCAGGGTGCCCATGCTGACCCCTGACCCGCCGAAAGCACCAACAGTTGCACGTGAGCATCAGAACTGGACCCCGGAGCAATGGAAGAAGGTGGCCTGGTCTGAAGATCACGTGTTCTTTTACATCACGTTGATGGCCGGGTGTGTGTGCGTGGCTTACCTGGGGAACACATGGCCCCAGGATGCACTATGGGAAGAAGGCGAGCCGGCGGAGGCAGTGTGATGCTTTGGGCAATGTTCTGCTGGGAAACCTTGGGTCCTGCCATCCATGTGGATGTTCTTTGACACGTCCCACCTACCTAAGCATTGTTGCAGACCATGAACAGCCTTTCATGGAAACAGTATTCCCTGGTGACTGTGGCTCTTCCAGCAGGATAATGCTCCTGACACAAAGCACAAATGCTTCAGGAATGATTTGAGGAGCACAACAACAAGTTTGAGGTGTTGACTTGTCCTCCAGAATCAGAATAACAAAAACTGCCTACCTATACTGTTAAATTACATATTTCATTACTGAGTTGTGGCATAATTTAAACAAAAACATAAGTATTTTAATCTAGTTGCATAGATTATATAGTAAGTGTCCCTCAGCGTCTCACCTTTAAACAGATCTCTCTCATAGACCGGATCGCTGGTCTCATTACTTGCGCCGTTATCGAGTGTGCAGGTGTAGAAGGTTTCTGGATCTCCTTTCTTTGTAACTGTGATGGACTCTCCTTCCGGAGCGATTGCTGATCCCTTCAGTATATGTCCAGTTGAATTCTTCCAGATGATTGGTTCACTGTACTCGCATCTCAAATACACAACATTAGTGTCACCAGCTATCGGCTCTATCTTGATCTCAGGTTTGGGGACCCGCTCTGTGAAAGAAACAATGAACGTTCATCCCACAGACAAAACCAAAACCAAATCAAACAACTACACTAGACTTGGGAACAAGTCTTGTAACAGTATACCATGGAAAAATGATTTAATATTATGCAAACCATAACTAACAAAAAAAAGTACTAAAATACTACAGTTTTTGGAGTACCATGATATTACAGTCTGATGGCATTATTGTACAATGACATTGTTGTTCTGAATGTGAGGCGAAGTACAAAGAAGCAATAATAGGATGCCTTTACATTATAAATATTGATATAATAATCAATATTCACTCACCCTTTACAGTCAGGGTGAATCTCTGCTCCTGCTCTTTACTGTTGATGTCAATGGTATAAACTCCACTGTGTTCGACTTTTAAACCAGTTATAGTGATTTGTCCAGTCTTATTATCAAGATGTGTGATGCCCTGAAATCTCGGATTCGGGATTAATAAATCCTTCTCATCTTTATCCCATTCAATCGCCTTGACAATAACACCACTACTGTTTCTGTGTTTCCAGATGATGCTGCTGACAGGAAGAGGAAGAGGAAGAGGTGTGTCTGGACGGAAAGAAACTTGATCACCCACTGCTTTCATCACATCTACACCTGATGAATAAAATATGAGAGAGGGTGTTAGTCAAAACTCAACAAGCACGTCTGGTCTAGCGGGTTCGTTTCCAGGAAGTGAACATGTATCCCTGGCTTGAGGGTAATGACGAAATTAAAACATAAAAATAAGGTCAAGACAGAAACTCTTTAGTCTTTTCAGTCATTTGAAATTGATAAATTAGACTACAATACTGTACAACTAACCAGGGCCACACACAGACATTTTGAGGGGCAGTGGCCCAAACACACTATAAAGGGGGTTGAGTATCATCTTAATGTAGACATTGAATAACAAACCTTTTACAATCATATTGTAAATCAATTTTTTTAGGCAATTCAATTTATTCTGTTGCAATTATACTTCCAAAAAGTTGATTCTGCACTAATTTGATCTCATATTTAATGTTTTTTAAAATGTTGTAGATTTATGTAGCTAATGAGAATCACAAATTATTGAATATATTTTGAGACAAAGGTCTTGCCAATGATTTTTAGTGTGGTTCAAAGTAAATAAAGCAACAGTTTTTTAATAATGGAAGATTATGTAAAAGTATGGTATTTGGGGTCAAAGGCACAATAATTAACATGATAACAAATAGTAGCCTGGATGCCAGCCGAATTTAGCCCCGCCCACAAAATATTTTGCTCGGGCAATTCGGTCTGGCCTCGATCCACAGAGGAGTTATTATGCCCGAACAGAAACTGTTCGGACCAATGAAATCATCAGGGCGGGCTTTAGACGATGATGGCCAGATGATCAACAGTAACGTAATCATCCACGTCATCAAAGGCGCTTTGGGTTGAATTTGCTCTTATCCTAAACAGAGAACTTGTCCGTATATGCATTCACCTTCACTATTTCTCTCAGAAACGATGATCGTGTTGGGAAGTACTCTGTGAATCCTTAAATTCTGTTATTACAATACTGGCAAAGATCGTTTACACTCATCTTTTTCTTGTAACGTTATTTAATCCAGCGCCGGCAGACAGGGTTGCCACGTTTTTTTGCAATGTTGCGCACAATTGCTACTCAAAGCTATAGCCCAAAACAATCACTTTACGGGGGGTTATCCAGAAAAAAATGGCATTTGGTTGGCAAAATATGTTATTTTGGCAAGGTTGCCTGCTAAAATTTGCATTCCTGGGTTTATATAATCACATAATTGGGGTCGCTTCAACCCGCGGACATGGAGAAAAACACGGACTTGGCAACAGTGCAGTTGAGTTCTGCTGACATTTGACAACTAACGTTACGCGTCGCTCTGTTGCTCTGATTGGTTGTGGGTCTATCCAATTGAGGTCTTTCCTGGCTCGGTTGAAACACGCCCCATAATCAAAGCCCAATGGAGCGGTACCAGACTCATATTCTGACTAGAATATGAGTGCAGAGGGAGAGCTACCAAAATCATCAAAGACATTACCCACCCTGCGAACTCTCATTTCACCCTGCTGCCATCTGGTAAGCGCTTCCGAAGCCTGATGGCAAAAACTGAAAGACTCAGGAGGAGTTTCTTTCACCAGGCCATCAGACTCCTGAACTTCACCCCGCACACACATAAAACATCCGGTATTAACATTACATCCACATAGTGTCATTGCACTGCACTTTGTTCTTATTGTTACTGTGTAACAACCAGTAATTAAACCTGTTTGCACTTTATACTTCTGTTTGCACATTACATTATACCCATTGTTTGCACATTTTACTTATATATATATATATATATATATATATATATATATATATATATATATATATATATATATATATATATATATATATATATATATATATATTTTATGTTAACCAGTTAGTTATTTATTTTATCTTTTACTTGATTACTTATAATTCTATGTTGAGTACTTTTTATTCTATTTCTATTTTTAATTTCCTCCTTGTGTTTCTTGTAACTGTTATTTGCACTGTCTATGGAGCGGACCTGTTTACATTTCACTGCCAGTTATATATTCTGTATATAATTGTGTATGTGACAAATAAAACTCTTGAATCTTGAATTGAGTATGACCACGCCAGGCTAAATAAATAGGCTAGTTCGCTGACTTTTCCATTTGTTGACATGACATAGTTAGATTCAGTTAGATTCTTGGGTGAGAGATAATCACCATATTTATAATGAAACCATCAGATTTAAAATATGATAATCATATCATACAGTAAAATGGTAAAAAAAAAAAAAAAGCCATTCAAATGAACGCGCGTAGACCTTGTTAGACGCTTTATCTTTACTCTTTGTAATGATTACAATTTATCTTTGTTAGGTGCAATGCCGAAAAATTGCCATGTGGTATTCTGCACGAGCCTGGCTCCGCCCCTCCTATGTACTTCCGCTCAATTTTCATTTTCCTTCAGGACTCCGTCTGGGATTGCGGTATATTCTCTTTTTTTCTCCGGTCAAATTTTGATCCAATCAGCGAACAGAGGGAGTGGCTGAGAACGATGACGTTGATGTTGCGTGCTAGTTTGAGATGACATACGACCAAATGTTAGCGATTGGTTATGGCAGATCCAGAGTAGCTCTGGGCAGATCCAATAGTTTTAAACTCCAACAGAGTACCCGCCTTCAAGGAAGTTAACGCTTGTCAATGGAGAGTGGCCGGACTCTCTGTACAAAATACAAATGAAATGTACAAGAGTCTGGTAGGACCAGGCTAGTTCTGCACCTCTAGTAAGTAAAAAAAACCCTGATCTGAAGTTTTATAGTGCCAAATAAACAGACGGAGCCGTTCGTCAGTTCCGGAAGCCTATGCAATACGTCCATTTCAATTAAACATTTGATGCTGGTATTATTGTATGATTCCGTTGGGTTTATCAGTCACAGATACTATTCGGACAATCTGACCCAATACGGCTCAGTTTTTCTATATATCTTGCTCTGTCGGCAGAAGTGATTCTACACAGGATATACTGGGTTAACTCCATGCATTTCCAGTGTGGGGAATGGACTGTTTGCCCCTCACGCCGACTCCGTCCCCATGCCATGCCCCCAGCTATGACAGGACACCGACCAAGTCTTTTGCTGCGTCCCAATCATGCGGCAACCTCCTCCAGTTTCTCTTGAAACCGATACGGAAGGGACTTAAACTGCAGTTCATTGTCTGGCCACTAGGGACAGACTCCAGAAGGGAGCAGAATCTCATTGAGCCTCATGTTAAAATGCCTAACTTTACAGCAGAATAAAACATGTTTAGATCCTGGAACAAATTGTGGTTTTGGTCTATATGGCTAGTTTTGCCCTTCATGACGACTGTGAGAGGGTTAATTTTTTATAACTCATTCGTTTACATTATATAAAGCCTTAAAGTTCTGCATAATTAAGTGGTCACTTTGAGTGACAGGTGGGTAGCCATTTATCTGCTGTCGGTTAGTCCTCACGTCACCTCAGCCCCCGCCCACGTCCCGCCTCTTTCTTTGCCCACTGTCAGTTATCGGGGAGTAACAATTCGCAGTATGTTGAAAAGAGTATTCCAAGAATTCCAGAATTCAAAGTGCAGATTGACGCACACTCTATCGGTTGCCCACAACCAATTGGAAACTAGGACTTTTCTTTTATGGGTTACTTCATGTAAATACAAAACAGCGCAAAAATGGATTTTCGGGGACTCTTATTCTGTAATTCCACATCAGACTGTCTTGAAACTGAGTAGTTGACACTGTGAGAAGGTGTCTCCATCTGCAGTGAAATTGGTCTGTGGAAACTAGGACTTTTTTTTTAAAGGGTTACTTAATGTAAATACAAAACAGCGCAAATATGAATTTTCAGGGGCTCTTATTCTGTAATTCCACATCAGACTGTCCTGAAACTGTGTAGTTGACACTGTGAGAAGGTGTACTCTCCATCTGCAGTGAAATTAGTCTGTGGAAACTAGGACTTTTCTTTTTATGGGTTACTCACAAAACAGCGCAAATATGAATTTTGGGTGGCTCTTATTTTGTAATTCCACATCAGACTGTCCTGAAACGGTGTAGATGACACTTTGAGAAGGTGTACTCTCCATCTGCAGTGAAATTGGTCTGTGGAAACTAGGACTTTTCTTTTTATGGGTTACTCACAAAACAGCGCAAATATGAATTTTGGGTGGCTCTTATTCTGTAATTCCACATCAGACTGTCCTGAAACTGTGTAGTTGACACTGTGAGAAGGTATACTCTCCATCTGAGGTGAAATTGGTCTGTGGAAACTAGGACTTTTCTTTTTGGGGGTTTCTGAATGTATAAACTGTGTGTTTGAGGACTTTATTTTGTAATTCAGTATCATACAGTGACAGGCTGCGAAGTGTACTGTAATTTTCAGGTGAAATTGGTCAGTGAATTATTTATTTATTTAGACAGACTTTTATTTTGAAATACAGCAAGAGATAGCAGTGACAGGCTGTGATGTGTACTATAACTTTCAGGTGAAATTGGGTTGTAAAATGTTTATTTATTTAGGTCCTTTTCTTACACATGCAGACTTTTAGTTTGTAATTCGACATCATATAGTGACAGGCTGTGATGTGTACTATTATTTTAAGGTGAAATTGGGTTGTGAAATGTTATTTATTTTTTTACTTATATTTAGGTCTGTTGTTTTTATTTATTCATGCAGACTTATTTTGAAATTAGCCATCATGCAGTGACAGGCTGTGAGGTGTACCATCTTTTACTGGTGAAACTGGGTTGTGAAATGTTTAATTATTTGCGTCTGTCGTTGTTGTTGTTGTTTTTTTTTTTTGTTTTTTGTTTTTTATTCAGGCAGACTTTTATTTTGGAATTCGGCATCATACAGTTACAGGTAAAATATTTTTTTTATTTAATCAGACTGTCGGACTGAATAAATTAATGTATTCGCGTTCACCGGAAGATCTCTTGTTTTCATTTCAGTTCTCTGACGGTCGTACCGTAATAGGTATGCGCGCACACCAAAATAACGTGGCGGATAGATTGACTGTGTATTTCGGAGTGGCGGCTGGCTTGACCGCAGTAGAATAAAAGCTCTGCTCAGTTAAGCTGTGAGAGAGAACTCCCAAACCAGGGCCTGGGAGCGAGCACTTCTCTGAGCTTGCGAAGGAACGTTATGTAATGGCCTTTAGGGTGTATCTAATAAGACAAAAACAAACTACAAAATGACTAATTCTGCGGATAAACCACTGTCTGTAATGTGAATTGTAGTTTGTTTTCGACCCGTTAATAGGACGGCATTCTGGAACGGTCGTCTCCACAGAGGCTGCGGATCCACGCTTCTATGGGAATACTCTGAGGATTAGGGAGCGGACCGAAACACTCCCCCCCTTTTGCACATAACAGTTTAGGTTTGCCAAGAACTGCTTTTAAAAATGAAAACCTCACCTGAAACAGCGTCTGTGGTGAAGAACACAACGATGGTGACCAACATCAAACTTTGAAGTGACATTTTTGTAATTACAAACTACACTTTCATTCACTTTTCTTCTGAACACGCCGGTGTATGAATGGAGAATGGAGCCTATAAGGAAATAGAAGCGGCAAACAAGTGTTATGTGCTGGTATTTCCCATAAATAGAGAAGGGTTAATGCTGCCATCTTGTGTACGTTCATGGCAAATGTTTAATATCAATGTCTGGTAAAGGTGTGTCTGAATCCAGCAAGACTACCAACTATGACCTCTAGTAATGCATGACAAATGATCAGAGCTCGCCGGTTCTGTTTGAATGAAAGTCAGTAGAGGAGATGCCTCAATACGCTGAATAAACTGCTTAAAGGGATAGTTCAGCCAAAAATGAAAATTGGCATCATTTACTCACTCTCAAGTTCTTCCAAACTTGTATGAATTTCTTTCTTCTGCTAAACACAGAAGATATTTTGAAGAATATTGGTCTACGGTCCTATGTGCTAAGTTCAAGGGTCTATAAAAATGACTGGTACTGTAAAAAAACACATTCAAAATTCGTCTTTCCTTAGGGTAGTAACTCTAATATTAAGAAGTAATGTCCAATTTAATGCATCTTCTGTGGTGACGGAGAAACCATGACATGAAATGGGCTGATGGCACAATACGGCTGTCTATGGTCCTGTTTGCCAAGTTCAAGGGTGTATAAAAAAAGACAGGTAAGGTAAAAACATGTTTACATTTGTTTTCCTTAGGGTAGTAACTCTAATAATAAGGACTGATGTCCAATATAATGCATCTTCTTTGGAAAAAGTACACCCTCACAAAAGAATCGCTAAACAGCTGCGAAGAAAACACACATCTCGTAGAATTTATTTATTTTCATCAAATTCCAAAGTAAATAGTCTGGAAATGTTTTGGAAAAGCAAATATTTTTCCACACTTTTGCATACCTGCAAATTACTCAAATCAAATTTACATACTTTTCTGAACTGCGTAGAAACCCTGAAATGATAACATTTTATATATATATTTTAATATGTGTGTTTTGCTGTTCATACTGCACTAATGGCAAAAATCACATTTTACATTGGACAGAGGATTTTATTTAAAGTCATTTACACTGTATTTAATGTTTACTATTTTATTGGTTCATGCCCTGCATCAAACTCATCACATTCTGGCTGTGAGTGCAAAACAATCCCTTTGTTAAATATAAAAAAGTATAAAGTATAGAATAGAATAAAACACCTTCTCTACTTTCCACCACAAAAGAAAAATGAAGCAGAATGTTTAGTTTATTTATTCGCAGCTCTCTGTTCGGTGCCAGTAAGAGATTCTCATCTTGTCCCTTTTTAAAAACAAAGTATTTGCATATGAAAGTGCAGATTCATATATTCAGAACCAGAGGAGAAAGATCCATCTTCTCTATGCATTTAAGATTTTGTCCATATACCTATCCAAGTCCTTCATCAGGGACAGTCTCAACATCAGTAGGCTATGCTTATGTTATTTGGGCCAAACCACAAGGTGTCACTGTGGCCTGAACGCTTCGCCCTCGCCTGCTCGGAGCTCGATTGCTTTGTCTGAGGTAAACCCCGCCCTCCTCATTACCCTACGCACTAATAAATGTAGAAATCCATAAATGTAAAAATAAATTAATAAATGTGGAAATAAATAAAAATAGAAATTAATAAATGTATAGATAAATAAATGTGGAAAAAAATAAATGCATGCATACATAAGGAAATAAATGTTTAAATAACTAAGTATTTTAGTTTTTGCTTTTCTATGTATATTCATTTATGTATTTATTTCTTTTTAATTTTGACAGACTTGGCACTCATACTTCTCAGCCCAGAAGACAGAAAGTTAACAGAAAGTTCAGACGGTTCAGAGCTCCGGATGCTTCAGTAAAGCTGGGATTCAGAGCCGGAGAGCAGGAGAACGTGTTGAGATGATCCACATGTGGCTTTGCATTTGAAGAGTCTTGAAGAACATCAGTCATTCACTCATGGACAACCATTTCTGAAGAGAAAATGCAAATTTTGTATATTTTAAAGCTTATAGTTCAAGTTGATATAGACTAAGATCCATTTGATTTGTGATATTGTGCACATTAATGATTTTCCAAAAGAAATTAAGAAGTGAACAAAGACTGGAAGTCTTTGGTCTTAAAGAACAACAGTGACACGCTCGGCCATTTACAGTCGACAGGAAATCATAATCCAGCCTTTACTCTATTAATACACAGAAGTGTTGATCTCCACAGTCTTTCATCAAAATGCTCTTCCTTTTCTGCAATGTTAACCAGTGGCCTAATTGAAGCATTTTGTACTATTTAAGTCATTGTTTTAGTAAAATTGGCTCCGTTGTGGATTTTTTTTTGTTTTAACAATCCAATAAAATCAATGGATAAAACGATTGGTTTCTCTCTGAATATCTGATTTCACACAGAAATGTTTCACATTATGAAAGTAAAACAGGTTATAAATGGCAATTCACCTCAAGTGGGACTGTGGTTTGAATGGTTGTTTTGAGTTAAGCAAATGATAAGCACAGAAATATGATTTAAATGTTTTAAAAGATTAAACACAATAGTCTCACCGTATAAAGGTGGTATAAACAGGAAAAGGATGATAAAAACCATGCCGATCAAAACAATGGTAATCCAGATGGCAAATGCCCTGATCGAATCGAACAAACAAAAACATATAAAGCTATAAACAAATTCAACCCTGGGAAACACGTTTAAATGAGCATAATGTTTTTAAAATTATTATTATATACAGTGTAAGAACAGAGAATATAGGGGTTCTTGTGTACATCCATGACAAATGTTTGATATCAATGTCTGGCCCAAGTGTGTGTCTGAGACCAGCAAGACTACAATCACGACCGCTTCATAATGCATGATCAGAGCTTGTGCTCCATCTCTTCTCCAAATTCATGTAAACCACCTTAGTGTCTCTCAAAAACAAGCAAACATCATAATAAGGTGAAGGGTGAAAGAGCTAAATGAATTGGGAGAACTTCTTTCTGTGAAATGTTTGTGCTGTTGTTCTCTCCTCTGATAAATTATACTTTGTTATTATACAATTCTAATGCAATAACATTTCGATATTTTTAAGCATGATGTAAGAGTTCAAACACGTGTTGAATGTTCATACAATTTCTGCAGCAAACATAAAAAGTAATTAAACTGTTTGATTTTCCACTTTATTATAAATATATATCGCGGTCTCACCTTGAAACAGATCTCTCTCACAGACCGGATCGCTGGTCGCTTCACTTGCGCCGTTATCGAGTGTGCAGGTGTAGAAGGTTTCTGGATCTCCTTTCTTTGTAACTGTGATGGACTCTCCTTCGGGAGTGATTGCTGATCCCTTCAGTATATGTCCAGTTGAATTCTTCCAGATGATTGGTTCACTGTACTCGCATCTCAAATACACAACATCAGGGTCACCAGCTATCGGCTCTTTCTTGATCTCAGGTTTGGGGACCCGCTCTGGGAAAGAGAAACAATGAGAAAATTTCCTCTGTTAGTATAAGATGGCATATTTACTACAATTTTAATACAAACCAAAATGTTTAATAAAAAAAAAGCACCATTGTACTACCATGTTTTTGGACATATACTACGTACAGTATTCTAAAAAGTACTTCAGCACCATTGTATATGAAAGTACCATGGTTTCATAATCTGATACCATCACTGTACCATAATTGGTAACATACACCATGGCACTGAATGATTGCCATATATGGTATTTACACAGGGTACTATGTTCAAAACGCATAGCGCTAACTTAGTTAGTGTAATAATAGTTATAATAAACATAAATTAACACTACAAATATGATTATAACTTTTCACACAAAAAATAAAGTTGACAGTTACCATATATACTATGTTAAGTAAAAAAAACACAAAAAAACATAAGATGGTTTAACAGTATTAATATGAATCAATATTCACTCACTCTTTACAGTCAGGGTGAATCTCTGCTCCTGCTCTCTACTGTTGATGTCAATGGTATAAACTCCACTGTGTTCGACTTTTAAACCAGTTATAGTGATTTGTCCAGTCTTCTCATCAAGATGTGTGATGCCTTTGAATCTCGGATTTGGGATGTTAAAACCATCTTTATCCCATTCAATCGCCTTGACAAAGATATCACTACTGTTTCTGTGTTTCCAGATGATGCTGAAGACAGGAGGATCAAACTTGTCTGGACGAAAAGAAACTTGATCACCCACTGCTTTCATCACATCTACACCTGATGAATAAAATCATTTAATATTTGTAAATTAGGTTACAATACTATAATATCATTAAAAACTAATCTGCAAAACTAAAATGGATGCGCAATCTTTGATTAAACGTTATAACCATCACTAACCTGAAGCAGCTCCTGTGATGAACACCACGACCAACATCAACCATCGAAGTGACATTTGTGTTAGACAAAGTTCACGTTAATGCACTTTTCTTCTGGATTTTGCTCAGACTGTCTTTTACACGCCTGAGACGTGATGTAAGCGCAGAGAATATAGGAAGTGCAAAAACAAACCGCAAACGTGTGACATTGAGGTGGTCCTTCTCTCTGATCTGTAATGTAGGACAGTTTTGAGCTGCATGTTTTGATGTTCATGCTTCCCTAAAGACACACACACATCTCCACCTGAATTAGATTGGTTTTGTTTTAAATAGAAGTCCTAACACATTTTACACTTGAAACAAAACAATCCCTTTGCCTTGGTTGCTAAATTAACCAGAAAAAATGCCTTCTCTACTCTTCACCCCACAGGAAAATTAAGCAGAACGTTTTGTGTAAAAATGTTTCCCACTGGCTACTGATTATGCCCATGTTTGTTGCCATGGTTACCGTTTGCTTTGTGCACCTGTTTCTTGTTCGGTTAGTTTTCTCCTGTGTATTTTAGCCCTCCGTTTACTTCTACCCATACGAAAATGTAATATATGTGTAATGCCTGGCTCACACTACAGGAGTTTTAAAATCCTATCCGATTGTAAAATCTGGTTGCAGCACACACTTCAGGAGAATCTTTGCAGATTTTCTTCCCTCAAATCTTAAACATGCTCACACTACAAGATTTGAAATTCGCGAAGCATCACACACTACAAAATGTTATTAAGATTATCGTGCCAGAGGAAGCGCATCACGTGATCTACGCAACAGATTGGAATCGGGGAAAAAGGATATTGTAAACCGAAAACTTGCTCTATCAATAATGATCGTTTGTTGTGAAAAAAAAAAAACAAAAGTGGAAAAATAAACGAGTGTGGATGAGAAAATGTTTGGGGAGACGGGATCAACATGGACTGTCAGTTCTTCAGCGAGAAATGGAGGTAAAATGTACCTTATATTAGTATCATAGTGTGCTAGAATGTTTACCGTTATAATATTGCCTGCCTAGTTCAAAAGCGATAGTGTCACCTTTTCCAGTGTAGATTTGTGCTGTAATATGAACATACAATTGATGCTAGTATAGTATGTATTATGAAATGTGTCTACTTATAAGAAACAAGGGTTTGCAGCTTTCTCTCTCTCACTCACTCACACACAAACACGCTGCGCGCACATACACACACAGCGCGTGTGTGTGCGCGGTTTCACGCGCACATACATACACACACGCACAAACAATCCCCTCTCTATCTATCTATATAATTATTGTTATCCGTGTTGTCGGTTTCGCGGTCGCCATTTCGAAATGTCCGTCACTTCCGTCTAGTCGTAGACTTCTTGTTTCCTATTGGCTATTGTGACAGTAGGCTACTGACGTTATTACAATCTTGTTCATCCCGATAAATATCAAACATGTTTGATATGATCGGGGAGAGCCCGATTTATGTGAGAGCAGATCGGGAGGGGCAAGATATTATCTGTGAACGTCTCACATTACCAGATAATCAGCGCCGAACATCGGAACCGATCGAGGTCGTGGACAAGATTTTTTCTCCGATTCTCGGGAGGGGGAAATCGGGTATAAATCGGTCTAAAACTCCTGTAGTGTGAGCCAGGCATAACCCCTCCTGATCGAACCCAGGAACTCGAAGCAGGACTCGAACCCGGGTGCGCCAGCATGAGAGTTGGACGCTCTAACAAGGAGGCTAAAGGCTGCAACCTCTTGTGTCAGTTTTCCTTGCACAGTGACTACTTTTACATATATACATATACTATAAGTATATGAACTACTATAAGTGCATTACAAATAAAATTCATTATTATTCATTATTATTACTATGTCCCTATATTACATTAAAAATGAATTACCAGTATCTTTAGAACACACAAGCAATATACTATGAATATGAATATATACACTGTAGTTTTATACGGCTGTGTGCATGGCCCTATTTGCCAAGTTCAAGGGTCTATAAAAACGACCGGTACTGTAAAAAACATGTTCAGAATTCGCCTTTCCTTAGGGTAGTAACAATAATATTAATGACTTATGTCCAATTTAATGCATCTTCTGTGGTGACGGAGAAACCATGACATGAAATGGGCTGATGGCACAATACGGCTGTCTATGGTCCTGTTTGCCAAGTTCAAAGGGTCAATAAAAAAAGACAGGTCAGGTAAAAACATGTTTAAAATTGTTTTCCTTAGGGTAGTAACTAAAGGTAGTAATAAGGACTGATGTCCAATATAATGCATCTTCTTTGGTGGTGAAAAAGTGCACCCTCACAAAAGAATCGCTAAACAGCTGCGAAGAAAACACACATCTCGTAGAATTTATTTATTTTCATGAAATTCTAAAGTAAATAGTCTGGAAATATTTTGGAAATGCAAATATTTTTTCACACTGTGCTCTCTTTTTTTCCATACTTTTCCAGACATGGAAATTACTTAAAGGGTTACTTCAGCGATTAGCATTAGGCTTTGTATCAGTAGAAACCCAGGAGTATATTCAAATGATCGTACTTTCCCCCCTCATATGACCCTGAGACGAGAGAATTATGTATTTTATTTCTGGAAAAATTCCTCCGACGATGCAAATATCGTCATTTTGCGTCATCGGAGGAGATTTTGGCCAGAGTCTGAGTACTACAGCCAGCAGGAGGCGCTGTTTCCACATGTTTTCAACATCACACTCACAGCACTCGGATCGAGCTGCGGAGATTCATGTGAACGGAGCGGTGGAGAGCAAAGTGAGTGTTTTAACTTTTCAAATGAATTCCTATGAAAGTTAAGCTTCCAAAGACATGAACTGAAAATGCGCCAGACTGATCACGCGCTGTGAATGCCGTGAATCCCGCGATTACCTCAGCTCATGAATGTAATCCGATCCTGCTGCGTTTGTGCCGTGACGAGGCTCACTCACATTTTATCGCACGTTCAGTTTTTAATTGTAGTGTCTCTAACTGAACTGATTTTCTGAAAATGAACGCGGTGGGCAAGTGATCCAGTAATCCAGTAGCCGACTAGCCGTGCCTAGAGTAGGGCAGTGAAGCAGTGCATTCTGGGAATTGTTGTCTTTCATCCCCATGAGACAAAAATACATTTTCTGTGTTTTCTCAGTCTAGAAGGCACCAAATTCAAAAATAATTTCACATTTCTACTACATTAATGACCCAGTTTAAATACAGATTCATCTTCCCAGCGCTGAAGTACCCCTTTAAATCAAATGTGATACTTTTCTAAACTGCATAGAAACCCTGAATTAATTAAAATTTAGAATTTTTTTTGTATTTTTATTTTTTATCTATATGCATGTTCTTATGTGTGTTTTGCTGTTCATACTGCACTTATGGCAAAAATCACATTTTACATTGGACAGAGGATTTTATTTAAAGTCATTTACACTGTATTTAATGTTTACTATTTTATTGGTTCATGCCCTGCATCAAACTCATCACATTTTGGCTGTGAGTGCAAAACAATCCCTTTGTTAAATATAAAAAGTATAAAGTATAGAATAGAATAAAACACCTTCTCTACTTTCCACCACAAAAGAAAAATGAAGCAGAATGTTTAGTTTATTTATTCGCAGCTCTCTGTTCGGTGCCAGTAAGAGATTCTCATCTTGTCCCTTTTTAAAAACAAAGTATTTGCATATGAAAGTGCAGATTCATATTTTCAGAACCAGAGGAGAAAGATCCATCTTCTCTATGCATTTAAGATTTTGTCCATATACCTATCCAAGTCCTTCATCAGGGACAGTCTCAACATCAGTAGGCTATGCTTATATTATTTGGGCCAAACCACAAGGTGTCACTGTGGCCTGAACGCTTCGCCCTCGCCTGCTCGGAGCTCGATTGCTTTGTCTGAGGTAAACCCCGCCCTCCTCATTACCCTACGCACTAATAAATGTAGAAATCCGTAAATGTAAAAAATAAATTAATGTAGAAATTAATAAATGTGGAAATAAATAAAAATAGAAAATAATAAATGTATAAATAAATAAATGTGGAAAAAATAAATGCATACATACAAAGGAAATAAATGTTTAAATAACTAAGTATTTTAGTTTTTGCTTTTCTATGTATATTAATTTATGTATTTATTTCTTTTTAATTTTGACAGACTTGGCACTCATACTTCTCAGCCCAGAAGACAGAAAGTTAACAGAAAGTTCAGACGGTTCAGAGCTCCGGATGCTTCAGTAAAGCTGGGATTCAGAGCCGGAGAGCAGGAGAACGTGTTGAGATGATCCACATGTGGCTTTGCATTTGAAGAGTCTTGAAGAACATCAGTCATTCACTCATGGACAACCATTTCTGATGGGAAAAAAACAGTAAAAATGCTTGTTTTTAAATGTGCGTTATGAAAAACACATACAGTAGTTCCCTGGATGCTGATTGGTCAGACATGAAACAGACTGAAATCATCAGCTGTGTATGTCTCTGCACAGAACCCATAGAGACCAAGATCAGTTTATTTTGTCTATAATATAGTGTTGTCAAAATTACTAACCGCGATACCAAGTCGGTACTGACATTTTAAAGGGGTCATGAACTGGCTTTTTAATTTTTTTATACTGTTGTCTGAGGTCAACTAATGACATTTGTGTGGTTTTTAAATTCAGAAACATCATAATGAATCAGTAATGGGCTGTTTTCTACACTGGTTTTGAGGCTCTCTCCTGAACGCTGGTTTCGATGGCGTGCCGCACTGGAGACTTGGAAGTAAACGCCCACGGCTGGGATTGGATAAGATTTGCATATTTAATGAGCTTCAGCTCCCCTGTCAGTTCAGTTCACAGTTTTGCAACCGGAATGATTCTCTCGATCACAGGGCTCGTAAACGTCTTTATCAAACAAACACAATGATTTATTTCTCATCCACCCGAGATTGATTGGAATATTATTTCTGTATCGACCGACCGATCTGTCGATAAGCACGAACCGCACACACACACACACACACACACACACACACACACACACACACACACACACACACACACACACACACACACACACGTGTGCTCAGATCAAGAAAGGAATATTATTTCACTATTTGAGATTCATCGGCCTGCCGATGGGCTTACGTTTTGGTAGCCCGTCTGGAAAACACAAAGCCCCGGGACTATTATTACATATAAAAAAGACGTTTACTCACATAAGTTTGGCTAGCATGATCCGATGAGTCTGTGGGCGGGGCTACTGAATTAAGCGTGTTTATTTTTGTGTAGAGGCGTGTTTTGTCGCGCGATGACGTCAGTATGAAGCAGTCTATCGTTTTCTGGGCCTGGTGTCTATAAAAGCTTTTCTTTGACTAACAAGGAAGTTTTCTGCTCTGAAACTTACAGGATATTCTTATATTATCATGACCTTTCATATCAAAAGCTCAAGGGAAAGTTGATTTTTCAATTCATCACTCCTTTAAAAATGTGCTGTTGAGCTGGAATCGTAAACTGGCCCATTGTGCTCACGCGCTCATCGGATGTGTCTGTGATTGGCTACAATGATCAACGCACGGAAGTGTTTGAAAGTGTTTTGAAAGCACAAGCAGGCGTCGACCAGCGGACCGATAGGCTGACAGACGCCTGCATTCAAACGCTCCGTGTGTATCGGTGTAAGCGCTCTGAGAAAAGCGTCATTGATGTATATTTACAACATGTTTTTGAAGCGCTGGTCGTTGTAGCCAATCACAGACATGTTTGATGAGTACAATGGCCAATCAGAGGTGTTTACGATTCCACTCAACAGCGCTCAAAGCGTCACCTTTTTTAAATTTCAGTACCGACTTGGTATCACAGTCAGTCCTTTGACAACACTACTATAATATTGCATTCAGTAAAGATTTTCTAAACAGAATTAAGGAAATAAACTCACACCACAATGCCTCCCACGAAAGCCGCGCACTAACCTTGAAAAAAGTAACAGTCACACAATAATCATTTACACGAGTCATTTCTTATTTTTAATTTCACCAAATCACATTCTGTGAAATATTCATAAGATATTATGGAAGTAAAACAGGTTGCAAATGGAGAATTTCCTTAAGTTTGGGATTAGCAAATGATAAAGATGCATGTTGCAAATGTTTGAAAGATTAATGTCTTACCATATAATCAGGATAAGGACCACAATCAAAGGAGTGACGACTGCAAAAGCAATTACAGCTGTGTTTGGAACTATTGAAGAAAAAAATTACAGTTATTACAGTTGGCATGACATGAAAATGTATTCATATTTTCTAAATGCATGTTATAGATCTTATTGTAAACAAAAAAACCATGACTTAGATTATTAAGATTATTAATTAATAAGGAAATTAATTAAATTGCATTACCCAAATGATAGAATATGGCCAGAGACATATATAGCCTACTATAGAAAAGTATGCGAATGTAGATGCAAGTGCCACAGAATTTATGTATGTAAAAACAAAACAAAAAAAAAACACATAAATGCAAGTTATCTCAATTCAAACTTTATGACAAAAAATTAGTTTAACAGTTTGAGATACACCGATCAGGCATATCATGATGACCACTGACAGGTGAATATCACTGATGATCTCTTCATCACGGCTCCTGTTAGTGGGTGGGATATATTAGGCAGCAAGTGAACATGTTTGTCCTCAAAGAAGCAGGAAAAATGGGCAAGCGTAAGGATTTGAGCAAGTTTGACAAGCGCCAAATTGTGATGGCTTCTGGGTCAGAGCATCTCCAAAACTGCAGCTCTTGTGGGGTGTTCCCGGTCTGCAGTGGTCAGGATCTATCAAAAGTGCTCCAAGGAAGGAACAGTGGAGAACCGGCCACAGGGTCATGGGCGGCCCAGGCTCATTGATGCACGTGGGAAGCGAAGGCTGGCACCGTGGTCCGATCAAACAGGACGAGCTCCTGGAGCTCAAACTGTTCAAGACCATGTACAGCCTTTCATGTCAGAAACGCAGTATTCCCTGGTGGCTGTGGCTCTTCCAGCAGGATAATGCTCTGACACAAAGCACAAATGCTTCAGGAATGATTTGAGGAGCACAAAAACGAGTTTGAGGTGTTGACTTGGCCTCCAAATTCACGTGTTCACATCATGTGGATCCAATCGAGCATCTGTGGGATGTGCAGGATGACCAAAGAAGTCCGATCCATGGATGCTTTGGGCCCCAATGTTCTGCTGGGAAACTTACAGGACTTAAAGGATGTTCTGACACGCCCCACCTACCTAAGCATCTTGGTGCCAGATCCCACAGCACACCTTCATGGAAACGGTATTCTGGTGGCTGTGGCTCTTCCAGCAGGATAATGCCTGACACAAAGCACAAATGCTTCAGGAATGATTTGAGGAGCACAAAAACGAGTTTGAGGTGTTGACTTGGCCTCCAAATTGAAATCATATTTGAATGGAAGTTTGCGTGAGGGCCAAGCGCTTGCGTCTGCGTGTAAAATATATTTGTGGCATAATGATAGCTAGTAAAGGTGATTAATGTTAATAATTTTGTCCTACCATTAAGCAGATCTCTCTCGTAGAACGGATCACTGGTCTCCTCGCTCACGGCGTTCTTCAGTGTGCAGGTGTAGAAGTTTTCTGAGTTACTCTCGGTCACTGGATATACCGTTATACTGCGATCTCGTACGCTCTGCAGTGCTCCTCTAGATGAGTGTTTCCAGGTGATTGTACTGTCAGTGGAGCCATCATCATCCCCATCACAACTCAAGGAACATTCAGGGAAATCTTTTGCACACTTTTTTGTAATATAAGGTTTGCGGACAGGCTCTATGAATTAAGACAAAAATGAACAAAAGAATGGTTCAAATATTTAGATCCAAATGTTCTTTCACAAGGTAAATATGCAGCCGATAAATTGTATATTATGTCACTTATAATGATTGATTTTAATCTAATAAATGTCATTATTTTATGTACCCCTGTATTGCAGGGTTATTATCATAACTGAAAACTATTTAATATATTTCTGTTCATTGAAATAAAGCTAAAATGTAATATAAATAAAATATGAATATTAACTAAACGAAAATTAGAAATGCTGCATTGGCATTAAATTAAAATAAATTTAATTTGAAAACTAATGAACAAAAATTCAAATAAAATAAACCTAAATAGAAATATATATATTTAAAAAAATCAAAAGCGCAAAATGAAATTACTACAATTTTAAACTAAAATTAAAATGTAGAAATTAAATTAAAAAAATTCTGTTAGGTGAGATAAAGCTAAAATAAAACAACATTCATGTATAAAGTAGTTAAAAACAAACAAATGTATATGTTTTTAAGTTGAAGCACTAAATAATTAAATGGAAAACTAAATCTAACTAAAACTGTAATAAAAATAAATTAAACCTTAATTGCAATATATATATATAAAAAAGCACAAAGAAATAAAAAAACTTTTATTAAAACTAACAAATTAAAAGCTAATTCAAAATATAATAAAACTACAACCAAACTAAAAAAATTATTTTTCAAAAAACGTATCATAAAAAATGAAACAATTATAATATTTATATACATATTTGTTATATGAGCCAGAAACAATACATTATCAACTATTTCTAACACAGTTGTAATATATGTAAATAAATAGTTCTGATGATGATGATGTGAAAGTATTGCTTTCATCGACCCTGACTCACCTTTAACAGTCAGAGTGAATCCCTGTCTTTGCTCTTTACTGTTGATGTCGATGGTGTAAACCCCAGTGTGTGAGAGCTGTAAATGTCTTAGAGTGAGTTCTCCAGTGCTTTTGTCCAGGCTCGCGTGGGATTTAAACTTGGGGTTGGGAATGTAAGTGCTGCCATCCTCCCGGTCCCATTCAATGACCTTCACAACAACTCCAGCATTGTCTCTGTGCTTCCATATAACACTGCTGGTGCTAGGAGCGACAGATCCGGGCGCCGGAGTGAACACAGTTTCACTATTCACCGCTTTCGTCACATGACCACCTGAAAATGAGGGAAATTATACATTAGATATTATATTGACAGCAGGAAACTTATAAGTCAATGTTATAGAAACAAAAATCTGGGTTTCCATCATTGTTTTAACAGCCGCTTAGTTTTCAAAATGTTGTGTCAGTTCTACTCAATTTTAAGCTTTAAGATATTCAATCAAACTCAAATCATCAACTCCAAGGCACTAAATTAAACATAAATAAGAGGTTGATTTTCTTTCTCGAGCTTTAATTATCTTGGAGTGTTCTGTAAATGCCAAATAATCATTTAGTATTTTGCTTTGCATTTGTTTTTGTATCTATTACCTGAAACAGCTTCACAGATGATCAAGATCCAGAGAATATGAGAACGTCTGAAGAACATCTTCACACTGCTTTTCTTCCTCTCTCTTTCGGTCTTCTTGGTTTTGTGAAAGCGTATAATCTAGTGAGTTTGCTGAAGGCATGTGACAGAGCTCTGTTGTCTGACTGCAGTCTGTAGGTTGGGTTGAGCCATCGGGATCTTTCCTGCCCTCTTGTGGCAGAAATGAAGGTTCAATGTGAAATTAACTTCACTGGAAATACATGAGAATCTCTTCTTGATTGTGTGACAAATGTTCCTATAATGCCCCCTTTTACAAGGTGTAAGTCTCTGACGTCCCACGAGTGTGTATGTGAAGTTTTAGCTCAAAATTACCTCACAGATCATGTTTTATAGCGTGTTAAAATTGTCACTTTTTGAGGGTTTTGCGTTTTTTTTTGTCCCTTTAAATGCAAATGAGCTGCTGCATCCCCGCCCCCTTTCCAGAAGAAGGCGGAGCTTCAAGAGCTCATGTTAGCAGCAGACACACACTGAAAATATCAGAAACTGTTCGGTCTTTTATGTTCAAACTGGAGTCGGACAATGATGGAGAGACTCAAGAAGAAGAGACAACATGTAGAATGAGACAGGATGCTTCTGAATGGTTAGTGGATGAATTTATCAATTAGCATATTCTGTCATGATAATCTATAAATTACTGGTGTAGGAACTGTTGTAGTTTAGTTTAATAAGTGCTATAATATATGTTGTCATCTTGCTTTATGACTTTGTGTTTGTACTGTATTATAATAAATGTGAAAAGACGGATGCGACTCCTAAATGTGCTCGACTACAACAGCTCTTCCTCTTCTCAGCATGGCCTATGTTGTGTGTATGAAGTTGGGCCCCCCTATCGTACCATTTAGGGGGGTAATTTTGCCAGAATGCAGAAATAAGACGTAATTTTTAAAAATTTGTTACTCTGGTAGATTATACATTTATAATTTATATTACATTACTGCTAGTACTGTTACTACTAATAAAACCAATCTCTGGGGGCTCCCAAAAGTGCATGGGCCCTTACAATCGTCCTAACTTTCCCCCCCTTAGCGGCACCCTTGTTCCCAGGCGCGGGTTTATGCAAATTTTAGGGTTAGTGATGTCACCCGTGAAGAAGCTCGTTGTAGTCCCTACCCAGCCGTTTGTTGTTTCCTTAAAAAGATGTTTCTTTAAAGGAAAATATCTCCCTTTGCTTTGAACTCTGAGCGCCGTAACTTTGCAGATGTTGTTTATGTTCAAACAGCGACACTACACACTCACTAAAGTTAAACAAGTCAAATCATAATCAGGGACCCCTTTAATCTGGACAGCTGTAATAATAAAAACGTAGTAAAAGTATTCGAGAGGGTTCCACATATTACATATAGTACTTATTCCATAAGTAAAGATGTCAGCCAATCACAGCAGTGGGCGTTAACACCGAAGTCTCACAGCAGCCAATCACAGAATAAGATCATTTTTATTTTTATGACCTATGTAAATAATTCCTGAAATCTATAAAAATGTATTATTATTATTATTAATATTAATGGCTAAGGACTTCATTTGGACAACTTTAAAGGCGATTTTCTCAATATTTAGATTTTTTTTTTGCACCCTCAGATTCCAGATTTTCAAATAGTTGAAAACTTTCTTAATCTGCCGAATATTGCCCTATCCTAACAAACTATTCACCAAGCTCATTTATTCAGCTGTCAGATGATGTATAAATCTCCATTTCAAAAATGGTGACACTTAGCAATCAGGTTCATTAGTTAACAATTAGTTAACATGATCTAATAATGAACTGCACTACAAAACATTTATTTATCTTTGTTAATTTCAACATTTACTGATGCATTATTAAAATCTTGTTACCATTAGTTAATGGACTGTGAACTAACATGAACAAACCATGAACAGGTGGATTTTTATTAACTAACATTAACAAAGATGAGCTAATGCTGAACAGAGGTGTTGTTCATGTTAACTAATGGTAGAGGTGTTAGTGAGGCCAGCAGGGGGCGCTCACCCTGTGGTCTGTGTGGGTCCTAACGCCCCAGTGTAGTGATAGGGACACTATACTGTAACAAGCACCATCCTTCGGATGAGACGTTAAACCGAGGTCCTGACTCTCTGTGGTCATTAAAAATCCCAGGATGTCTTTCGATAAAGAATAGGGGTGTATCCCCGGCATCCTGGCCAAATTTGCCGATTGGCCTCTGTCCGTCATGGCCTCCTAATTGTCCCCATACCTATATACGACTGTCTTCATCCCTCTGTCTCCTCTCCACCAATCAGCTGGTGTGTGGTGGGCGTTCTGGCTCAATATGGCTGCCGTCGCATCATCCAGGTGGTGCTGCACATTGGTGGAGGTTGAGGAGATCCCCCTTCTACATGTAAAGCTCTTTGAGTGCCTAGAAAACATCATCCAAAGCAACAAGGTCAACCCTCCCTTACTCTTAGCTTAAGACTTCTCTCCATTCCTTAGCAAAATTTGGTCTCAGCAGCTTTGTGAAAAGGTTAAGAGAAAACTCTTAACTGAGAACTTCTTCTGCTATTGAAGAGAAATCTTATTGCTAAGATAACAGGTCCTCTTCAATGCACATGCATCATCTCTATATAATTAAGACAATTCAGAAGGGAAGTTGCTCACAAGATGGCAGCATTGTATGACATTTAAACTGTCAGGCAATTATGTATTTAAGCCACCAGGTCACTGGTACAGACAAGCAAACCATTTCTGGGTCGTGATCCACCAGTTGAGAACCACTGTCCTAGATCCAGTATAACATAGTACCAAACACATCTAGATCGAACTTTTCCATCAGCATATCTATATCTATAGATTATAGGCCTATAAAAAATGTTATTCTTAAATCAGTGCTTGCCAGCTTTCTAGTCCGCAAGTTCAAAGATAAAAATAGCCGGCCAACATCTCAGAAAACACCAGATCCATTCTATATCTGTCAGACAGAAACACCTGCTTCACAACACACACATTACAGAAGACACACACCTGCGAAGCGCCGCGTCAACATCTTCAGTTCATGATTCTGTCTGCACAACCGCCAGCTCTCGGATCGCAAACAGGAAACTCTTTCTGTTTCCTTTAAATGATTGTGAAAAGGTTCTGGAACATTTGCTGTGTTCAGAAGAGCAATGAGCTGCCAATATAATCTCTTATTTCTATTCCTCTGTGGCTTCGCTGCACTCTCTGGTAGGTTGAGACTTCATTTTGTAGAGATATGTTAAGTGGAAAAGCTGTTTTTCTTATTTATTATATGAGTTGAGATCAAATGGTTCAATGTGATTAAAATATATTAAGAATAGTATTCACATTTGTTACTCTTCTGCGTACTGTGTCGTTTATATCAACTCAATATTATAGGTTTTTCAACTCAATATTATTATTTTTGAAGGCAAGAAGTGTCAGAGAAGGTAAAATATGTCCTAAAAGCTACAAATACATTTTAATAGTGGACACTTCAACAAATAGTCATTTTGGACACTTAAATACAAATCTAGGGACGTTTACATGCAAACTTGTGTGTTTATTGTGTCTACCTTTAATAGAAGAAAGTGGAATATTTAGATATGTAGTCAAATTATAGTGTTAAACTCTTAAAAATAAAGGGTCTTTATTGGTATTTTTGGTTTTGTAAAGAATATTTAGCATCTGTGGAAACTTTCTATTGCACAAAAAAAAAATTGTAGTAGAAAAAGGTCTTTGTGTTGATTAAAACGCTCTTTAAAATAAGAAAGAAATGGTTATTTTAAGAACTTTTGGCTGTAATGTTCTTTGGCGACCCAATTTTTTTTTCTTCTATCGTTTCTGAAACTCCCATTTTTATAGTCGTCTCACGGAGAGCAACAGAAAGTCTCTATCTCAGGAACTATAAGGTTTTGAGTCTTATTTTATCAAGAACTGATTTGTTGGTTTCGGTCTTAAATTATAATATTCTTTTGTGAAGTTCCAGTTCATGTTATTTTTGTATTATCTGTTGGATAATCAGGGGAACATGAGAGAAACACACTAACCTAAGTCAGTGTATAGCAAGACATGTCAGGTCAGGGCATAGATGTTGTAATATTACACAACTTTAAAGTTCTGTTGTTGTTTAAATTCGGATTTAAAAGGCAGATCCCCGTCTGTGACAACTTACCCCGTACAGTGTGATGACAAATCCTGTTGTTGTTAAATGAACAGTATAATTTCTGTCATGGTGGGAATAAAATATTGAACTGTGTCTAATAGTTTTGTCCAAAGATAGTGTCTGAACCAAAACTTACTTAAGAAAAGAAACCCACCCTGAGAGTTATTCATTCTCTGTTTTCATGCTTTTTCCTCATATTGAACTATATACTGCATGAGCATCTGAACCCTGTTGAGTTTTGTTAAACACTAATATAATTTTATTTATTATAGTCTCAACAGAGAAATGTGGAAAAGATCTACTAGTGGGAACGTCCTGCATCCTTAAGCTGAAAAAACCAAACAGTGACCTATCTAATGACATAAAATGGATCCATACCTCCAGTGCCGCTGTGATTGAGAGGAAAAATAAGAAGAAGAAGTCAAACACTGAAGGTTTAACAATAACAGATGATGGATCTCTGAGCTTTCAAAATGTTAGTGTAATGAACACAGGTGTATATAAATACACTGTTTTTAGTGCTGATGGTATAGAGATTGCTAATGGAGTTGAAGAAATTAAAGTTTATGGTAAGATGACAAATATTTATACCCTTCCAACACAATAAATAAACCTGTATATTTCTACAGTAGGAAATAACCACCATGTGTCTGTTACAGAAAAGGCCCCTAAACCGACTATGAAGATCGAGTGCATGCCTGACGGGAACGCTACTCTCACCTGTGACATTGGAAACAGAAAAGATCTGACTATATCCTGGTATAAAGACAACAAAGAAATCCAGAATGAAAAAAACCCTCAAGTGTTATTGCCATTTATTCAAGTACAGGAGAATAAACGATATTCATGCAAGGCAAGGAATCCTGTCAGCAGCGACAAAAGTGAGAGTATTAAAGTATCATGTAAGTTATTTTTATTTCACATTTTTATTCTTGAATGCATTGACTCTGTTTTATAATTAGGCACATAATTCTTCAATGATTTTCAAATCTAGACCTTTCTGCATTTTGAACAGACCTGAACTTAAATACTGATGTAAAACATGCCCTGGCACTTTTCAAGATTTCACTTTTGTTTCAAAAGTATATGCACTGGTTTTTGGTCTTGCCGTTTCCTGTTTTTGCTGCTGACGTACAATCGTGACTCTATGACAGTAAATCAACAGTATTTTTCAAGTGCACGTTGACGCCGCGAAATGGTGTTAAACTGTGTACTGACTGAAGATGAGTCAAAAGTTTGGACACATTTCCTGTTAAAAAATTTGTACAATTAGCTTTAGCATTAGGATAACGTCCCTGAATTGAACATTTTCAGATAACTCAAATATCCAAGTTGATACAGCTTCACATTTTAAGTTGAATATATGACAACATTTTAAGGCAGCACAAACACTTACTTTTTTAAATTTTCATCAAAATTAATTTTCATCAAATTATAAAATTGGAAGTCAGAGAATTATGTGGTGTCCAAAAAAGTTACGTTTATTAACTTCATTTATTTCAAAGGAAGGAGGAAATGCTTCCTTTATCTTGCTGTCAAAGCTTGTGTGTCCATTCAGACCTAATGGTACTTGAGATTGCCAACATGCTGGACATTTCCTCATCTTTGCAAGCAACAAAAACTATGCAAAGTAAGAGAAAATACCACGTAGATTTAAGCCTTTTAAGTGTTATTGAAGGAGGAATGTGCATGTTGCACACTTGTTGACGCTTCTACTTCACTTTCCAATCCAAATCATCCAGCAGGCGACATTCAAATTTAATGTATACCATTTACACAACAAAATTCGGATACAAAATTAATTCCAAGCATTTATATGTAAGTTTAAGAGCAAATTAAATTAATTGTGTCCAAACATTTGACTCTCTCATGAAATAACAATATTGATCGTACAGTATTAAGCATGATGCAGTTTGTAGGATTTTAAACAGCATAGAATAGATGTTTTTTTAATGGTTGGCTTGTCTGTTATTGACTTCATGACATCTGCTTCTGTCTTACAGGTCCAGGTCCAGGTCTAGGTCTTGGTAATCTCTTTGGCCTTGAAATTGATTGGATCATGTTAACCATCATAGGCAGCGGAGGAGCCCTTCTGCTGATGCTAATATGTGTTCTCATCATCTGTGCGTGTCGAAGCTGTCGTCAACGCAGAAAGCACCAACTAGGTCAGCGACGTCTTCACCGCCTCTTAATGAGCATTTGTATTTTTCAACCAAAGACCAAACTGAAGCTGTCATTGTGCTTTTTGAGCTTGAAAAGTTCCCATGGCAAATCTTAAATATGGTGGTTAATTAACCAGTTTAAAACAGGAAACAGGCTTTTACCACATTTCCTGTATTAGATTCAACATGTAGAAAAAACATGTAATGCTTAATATTTGTACATTTTGAATATGTTAACAATATTATCTCATAATACATTACTGTGCAAAAGTCTTAGGCACGTTGGTATTTTAAGCCAGTTATTTAAATCTTTTACTGTAGTGCGTCAGTATGATGTATCATTTTACATTTTCAAACATTAATTTAGCAATTAATTGTAATATTTTTTTTATGCACTGAAGTCTGACAGCAGCCGGACTGATCTCAGCATCATCGAGTCTGTCTGTGATCACATGAAGAAACAGAAAAAACTGAGATGAACTAAATCCAGAAGAACTGAGGAACGTCTCCCAGACACTTGAGGAAACCTTCCTGCAGAACTACAGTACTGGGAAAAATTTAGGAACTTGTCAGAATGCTTTAAAGTGAGAATGCTGTCAAAAATAATCACATAAAATAGCTTTTATTGATGAATTAACTTCTATGAAGTAAATCAAATGGATATTTGGGGTGAGCACCCTTTGCGTTTCAAACGGCTTTTGTCTCCTGTATCTGTTCCTACTCCTGTTCCTGTAGTTCTGCAGGAAGGGTTCCTCAAGTGTCTGGGAGACGTTCCTCAGTTCTTCTGGATGTAGTTCGTCTCAGTTTTTTCTGTTTCTTCATGTAATCACAGACTCGATGATGCTGTGATCAGACCGGCTGCTGTCAGAATTCTTGTGCATAAAAAAAAATATTAATTGTAAAATGAATGTTTGAAAATGTAAACTGATATTTCCTACTGACGAACTACAGTAAAAGATATAAATAACTGGCTTAAACACACTTTTTGTGTGAAAATACCAACGTGCCTAAGACTTTTGCACAGTACTGTACAATATAATAAAAACAAATATTTTAGAGGATTCGCCACTGTGAGATAAAGCATTTGCCAAATCTCTTTTGTTTAGGCAGCACTAGACAGATCTAACCGAGCTCGCTTAATATCCTGTATGCAAACGTCTTCATGTGGTTTTCTGTGATATTTAAAAGAACAATCGGCACTAAAAACAGGTTTTCTTAGAATCCACACTTTCAAAATTGAGTAAAATAGCAGATTGACAAATCATATTCAGCGTTTACCATATTTGGTATTGAGAACATTAATTCCCAGTGCACGCAAATCTACCAGATTACCAAGCACTCTGTTTAATTGGTTTAATGTTTTCAACAATTTCCACAATAACTTAAGAATTACACAATCTATACACATACAGCTGCTACATAATTGAGTAAATATTATGTAAATAAATATTAATCCCTGCCATTGGTCGCATACATATCAGTCCAACAGATTGACTTTACTCTCTAGTACAGTCTAGATCTGAAAAATGCAATTTTATCAACATCTTGTCCTTGATATCTTCCAGATGAAGAAGAGTTCAGGCTAGCAGATCTTACCCCAGGTCATAACGGTACAAACAGATCCAAACATACCGCTAAAGGGCAACCGGCGCCCCCCATCCCGCAAGAAGACCCCATGCCCTGCAGCCCATCCCCACAAACCACGCCTCAAACCCAGACTCAACCCAAAGGCCAGATCCGCGCTCGACCCCCACCGCCGCCTCAGGACGACGATGAGGAATATCCGCCTCCCTTACCTCGGCCAAGGAACAAACAGCATCGAACCAAGAGAAATCAAGAGCCGTACCGACCAATGGAATGAGATGCTTGAATGTTCACTGAGATAGTACATGGACTTTCCTAGAGGGATTTTCAATTACTAAAAGCCATACATTTATGGTAAGAGTGTCATTACAGAAAGAGTTTTCTAAAAAAAAATCGGTCATATACAAACCTTTTTTTTGCCTTTTCAAGCTGCTTTTGTCTACATAGAAGGTAGATGGTTATTTACAAGCTTACTATAAAAAAAGTCTTGTGCACTATACTCCAAGTCTTCTGTAAGCAATTCTGTAATTTAATTTACAATGCAAAATATTGACTTTTTTGTTCGAGATTAACAAAATGGAATTTTCCAAACCCTTACCCTAAATCATTACATATTCCTCTTTGTTTAGAATAAAACAGTTCATAATAAAATTATTAATTGGCTTATAGACCCATTTGGAGCAGATGTCACAGTTACGTCACTTGCAGCTGCGCAATATAACTGGAAAATTAACTTTTTTTAGTCTTGTTATCCGTGGCTTCCACAGATTGCTACGGCAGTACTGTCATTTTCTCCTACCAGGTAGACTCCGCCCACAAAAACAAAATAGGTCTATAAAAATTGTCAGAATGGATTTCACGGGGAACTGCAGTACAAATAATAAAACACGAATCAACATCATTAGCATAGCACACCATTTGCTGTGCACTGACTAGGTTCACAAAACAATTTTTATGTTGGAAATCATGACCTGTAGACATTGCCAATCTCTTAACCTGTAATTACTTTAGTCTTTTGCCTACAAATACTAGTCTTGCCAGGTTATACTGTTATATGATGTGAATAGCAGTTTATGTTGCCAAACGCTTGTAACGTTATTTAAAAACAATTGATTTCAATAGGTCAAAACTTTAACGGTATATAATCTACTTACCTGCTCATTTGACATTTTTAGGAGTTTCCGCCTATCTTGCGTTACTGGTACAGTTTTGATCTCGTGACATTCGCAGTGATAAGGCGATCATCTGTAAACAAAATGGCAGCGCGCCTCACGCCATCAGAATCATCCCCGGACGGCGCGGAGCCGAAGCGCAACCCACGTAATGACCAAAACTACACTCGTTTTATGCTTCAACCGCCAGAGCGCCAAAAAACGACACAGTGTAGCTTTAAAATAATAGATTATCACTTGTCTACGAATATTAAAGCAGTTTGTTAAGCCTTATAGTGGCGGAGAACCGTATTAATTTAAAAACGACCTTGAATTTCAGTCTGTTTAAGGTGAGCATGAGTAAGTTAGCTAATTTATTTTTATTTTTAGACGAATTATTCCTATCAAGGTAATTTCTCTTTCATCTTCTTAAACATTTTTGACACCTTTTGCTGTGGATACATCTTTATTTATTATACAGCTGGTTATGTGATGATCCAACATGCCGGCTGTTTACTTAAATGTAGCCTAACTAACCTGATTTTTTCTCTCGTCTTCATGTAGACTACTATATCATTTTTAGGGTAAAACTTACAAATGTTTCTAGTTGGTCTAAGAGCTGTTCGGTGCATAATGAGTGATATCTGTTTTGTAGAGTAATTATTGTATAGTTGTGTGTTTTTGTGAGGCTATAAAAGTGTCAAATAAAGGCATATATATTTAAATGTTTGTGTAGCAATTCTGAAGATTTCATTCTTTTGCATTATTTATCGTTTAAGGTCTGAAAATATAATCGATAGAATAGGCGAGAGTGGGATAAGATGAGACAAAAGAAGACATTTTTTACTGGTCCTCAAGATTAGACAGAAGTAGAATGAAAGTATCTAAAGTAATTACATGATGTTTGCTATCATTTTAAATGTTCAGAATATATATATGACAACGGGTTCTAAATATATGGCTTATATTTATTTAACAAAGTGTTCCTGTGGCTCAATTTACCCCAGGTTAGGGTAAGTTGATCCAAGTCAGTGGGTAAGTCTCACCATCTGGGTGTAAACGGACAATCTAATTGAATCTGAATCAAAATGAAATTGTAAAGATAATTTACCTCTTTTAAAAACACCTTTAATAATCAAATTTCCTTTTACAAATAGTCATATTTCTTTTCTTAAAGCTAACTTAAACACCATAAAACCAACCAAATGAAGGTGAAATTTCAATATCTTTAATTGTTTGCATTTCTGAAAAAACATGTTGAACACCAAAGTTGTAACCTTCCCAAAAACAAACAGTTTGTTGAGTAAAATTACATAAATAATAAACTGATTTAGAATGAATGTCATTGAAACTAATGGGATGTTTTTCTGCAATATTGAACATGTTAGGCCATTAAGAACTACATGTGGAATGATATATATGATTACCATCTTCTGGGTCTTATCAGAGAAGGGTTTGCTGTACTTGTACATTTTTCCTATCAAACAAATTTTATAAACTAAACCAGTTGTGTATAACATTACATTGAAATTATACCAGTTTATACTTCAGAGATTTAACTTAACTACAGTGGTGGTAAGGCTGGCTCAATTTACCCCACAGGCTCACTATTTGGCTTTGCTGATATTTTGGATTAAACTAGTTATCTTACATTTACATTTATGCATTTAGCAGACGCTTTTATCCAAAGCGACTTACAACTGAGGAGTACAGGAAGCGATCGGTCATGAATAGGCGAAGAAACGCAAAAAAGTGCCTTAAATACCAAGTTTTGGACATTACAAAGAGTAACCTTAAACTAGAATAGGGAGGGAATAAAAGAGAAATAGAGGAAGAGAAGAGGTTTTGTTTTATTTTATGATAAGGTTAAGTGCTCACGGAAGAGATGAGTTTTTAGCAGTCTTTTGAATGCTAAAATCTTACCAATTCAGGCCAATATTTAGCTAAATTATTTCCATACATTACTAAATCACCAATATGGATCATAAATATTTGCTTTGATGTTACCATTACATCTGTTATAATAACAAAATAATACATGGTCGCATGACAATAAAAGTGCACAGTTGCCAAGATAAAGGGGGTTGGTCAATTTACCCACTGGCTACAATAGAAATGGGTAATAAATATAGACTTTTAAGTTGCTATGACGATAGCACTGAATCATGATGCAAATGCAAAGTATGCTTCTGTAATGCAAAACTTTTTTCATTTCTTGTGCTGTGGTGGTTTTTCACACTTTAAATCTACACATATACCAGCATGTGAAGGCCTCGGGGATGTGGTTAACTGCATCTCATTTCACCCGCAGTCATGTCAGCTTTTTCTTCTATTGTTTGCAGTTTTCCTGTGCGTGGGAGATGATGGCCTCTGAAGATGAAGATTGCACAAGACATACTTAATGTAGGAGTTCAAGACAAAAACATCAACTTATGAGTATTAATCCCAGTCACACAGTGAATATTGTTCCGTAGCTTGTTCTAAAATGGTTTAAAAAATAAATAATAATAATGCATGAGAAAAAGTTTAATTTTGGGGGTCAGTCGTGTGGTAAACTGAGATTTGTTCGTTTAGCATTAAAATGCATGCATAAATATCCCATACGCATTTAAAACAATGCAAACGTGATTTGGTCTACATGTCAAGATTCAGATAATGGCAGTCTGAGTGAGGTTGGAAAAAATGACATCACCTTTTTCAGTCATGCAAAGAAAGCAAGTTATTAATAACATGTGAAGCTAAAAGGGAAATAAGTCGTGCGATTACACAATGAAGTTTTGAAGATTTTAAAAATGTCTGAAAGGACTGAACACATTATAAACGAAGCTATTATAAATATTCTGTTCAGTTTCACAGACTTTAGACTTGTGAAGCCACAAGCTTTTTTTGATGCATCGAGTCATTTTTTCCAATTATTATTCATCATCATGAGATCTGTTTTTCACGGCTATGATAAAGAGCGTGCTAATCTTGGTTATCGTCAGAAATTTGACATCATGGAAATAAAGGCTTTAAACTCATTTGCATGAGATTAACGCCTCTAATGAAGTTACAAAGCACATTATGCGTGACCAGGGTGTTTTTTTCTCCAGGTGAATATGAGAAACTGACTTAAAAAAATGAAAAACAAAAACTTTTTTTGTTTTGTTTTTGCTTTTGGAAATGAAAAGAGTGATTTTTGATGCACACAGCACGGTCGTCCGGAGGGCTCCTGCCGTTTCTGTTCTATAGGTGGGTGTTTTCTGTTTTAGGTTGTCCACACAGGAAGTGGCTAAAATGAGTTCATCGCTTTCTTAGAAACATCAAAATCAAGAATGCATAACTGGTGTATGCATTGTTTAAGTATGTATGCATTGAATGGTATTAATCAAGGTTTAAGTTATGCTAGTTATTAAACAAGAAAAGTGTCTAAAAAGACAGACATAGTGTGTTGCAAAGGACTTTAAACCTTTCAAAGACTGCACTCTTGCCTTACAATCAGTGTTTTAATCTGCATTCTTGACCACAATGATCATTTAAGTTTAGAAGCAGAAGGAAATACAGAATCGATGAACATTTTATTCTCAGTTCTCTCTTTTCTCCGAACTGAAATGGCACTGACCTGTGCCCTGGTAGCGGCACATTAACACTGACTCATGCTAATAAAAAATTATCACAAGCTGGAGATTGCAGTGTATTAATCAAAGCTTATACACTGAATGCTTGAGGCTTTATAGCCGGTATATACAGGTGCGGTGCAGGGCTCAGAGTGTTGCTGGGTCGAGTCCAATGAGAAGTGAATCAGTGATGAACTCCAGGTTACTCTTGAACCTGAAAGTCACATACAGGAAGTGTGACTCTGACTGTAGGTTCTCACCACTAGATGGCATTGCAGGCTCATGCGCCTCTAATCTGTGCTGAGAGAATCATAACTCAATTCAAAAATCATTTTTCTACTAAACAGATTAAAGTTATGATTGCAGAATTGAGCTGAAACTCA
>CM040914.1:14039306-14134884 GCA_023029165.1 Gobiocypris rarus
AGAGAGAGAGAGAGAGGTGACGTCTCTCCAGTCTCCTTGGGATTATTCTATAACTGGTCTGACTTTTGTTTATTTGTGTGGTCAAAGTTGATAGTATCTTACAAAACTACAATGTGTGGCATTTGCATAAAGGACTAATGCTCTTATAGTATGTTCAAAAATGCATAGTCTATTCAAATTAAAGACTTGCATAATATTAAATAAATTACATTATAATTAACATGACAAGTTACGTGATGACGAAATGAAAGTAAAAGCTTGAATTTGAATCTAAAAGGGTTTTATGTAATAGATAAAATCATTGTACGTTCCTTTTTATTGTCTAGTTTTGTAGAAAACCTTCAATATGTAGGGGTTTAAAGAAGCCAAAACCCAAAACTGATCAAAGAAACACTTTTTAATCTTCACAGAGTCATATAGCAAATCACCAACGCTGCGCAGCCAAAACAGGCTGTTCTTCAAAACAGATTCTTAGTACGAATACGAACCCTTGAAGGACAGATATTTTCCTATCAAATCAAGCCAAAGAGGGTGAAACCGTTCTGTTGCTTTGCATGTCACACGAGACACAATGTAAATAAACCCCTGTCTTGATTTCTGACCGGTTTTAGATTTAAAAAATGGTCAACATGTAGTTTCTAAATTGCATGCATATGCATATGCACGTATTCTCATGCGCACCTGTGCATGTAAATATCACCTCTCCTCTCTTTTCTGGCTGTATTCATTTATAATAGACCAGTCACTGCTCTATCGACTTCAAAGCTGAACATTAACATTTGAGATCAGGAACTCCAGCGTTATGTTCAAGTTAATGTAATCATAAAATGACTATTGTTTTGCGTTGTTTTGTTAAGTGTTACTAATAACACTTATTAGTAACAGTTACTAATAATATTACATTTGTTTATTAGAAAAAATTAACTTTTATTACCAACAGTGCAAAACCCACATTTTTCTATCTATTTTTTTCTATCTATCTATTTCTACGAGTATCTATTTACACCAAGTGCAAATAGCGTGTCTTGTTGGCAAGTGCCAAACAAGAATAAAAAAATATGCACATATTTCAACATCGTAGTCAGTAAAGCGTAAGGCTCGTGGAACAAACTTTTGGTGCGATCGACCTGGGTTCGAATCCGCCTTTTGCCGAGCTCACTCTTCTCCCTTTTCCCATCACATCGGAAAGATTACTTTCAATAAAAATGAAGAAAATGTTCTAAAAGTTAAAATAACTTGCCTAATGAAATGTTTAATAATAGTAAAAGCATTTATTGGGTTGGGGTCGGTGTAGGCAGGGCTTTTATTGTCCCATTAAGGCGGCATCCATTTAATAATTTTAATAATTATAATCATTTACACCATGTTATTATTGCATCCTGTTAATGTGCAACAATACTGAGATGCAAATAGTATGTATCTGTCAAAATAAAGTATAAATAGCTAGGGCTGGGCGATATCCCAAAAAATTATATATCTCGATATTGTCCAAATTTTTACGATATTCGATAAATATCTCGATATGTTTGCAATTGCTTTTAAATTAAAAAAATATTTTCTTTTGCCCCCATTAAAAAACAAAAACTATTTAGATAGAACCAAATTAAATACAAAATGTTTACGTTTACTGGACAGGTTGGGATGACAAAAATCTTAAATCATGATACGAGTAATTTAATATTTTTTTAAATGTACTTTTATAATTACAATATAGATTTGTAATTTGATCTTTTTTTAAAAAACAAAAAAACATAAGCAAAACATGAAAATTACAAACAATATGTACAGTGGGTCTATTTAACAGTAGCAAGTCAAGAAATAAAAAAATAATCAAATATATATTTAAAAAACTGCTCAGTCTTCACTCTAAATTAACTATAGGCTACATTGATTCTTAATAAATATGTTAAAGTTGTTTAAGCAAGCATGGGGTGGTTTTCTATTTTTCGTTGTTGTGTGATTAACATTAAATCACACAGAATATGAGCTCCGGCCCTTTAAGAGCTCCACGGACCAAATTCATTGTAACACACGATTTCTCACTCGACTCTGTGTGTGTTCACTAAAGACATACACTACTGAGTTTACCTGAATACTTGCCAGGACGTGCATTTTTACATTTGTTTGACCATTGAAACCCAATAATCCATGAAAGAACTGAATCCCGATCGCATGTTGTCTGAAAGGCGTGTGTGCGCGCTTCAGGTCAGAGTCCGGCAGCGCGAGCACGTCCCGCGCCGCGCTATTATTTCTCATGCGCGCATGTTTCCTTTGTCATACGCTGCGCATATATATTTAACTCTTCTGCTTCCAATGTTTAGTGAATGGTGGAAGCAGACCTGTGCGTTATCTGGTAATGTTATTTGGGAAAGTATACATGTTGAATTTGAAATATTTCAAAAATTTCAAATTTCGTCGTCAAAATTATTATGATATTATCGCTAATTTTCGATATATCGCCCAGCCCTATAAATAGCATCTAATTACTATTTACACATATTGCAAACTGCTACTTTTACATGGTGTAAATATCATCTATCGCTAAGTAAATGTTATTTATTATTTTCCCGTAATGTAAGTAGAATCTAGTTGAGATGTACACTGCAAATAGCCGTTGCCAAATGTAAATATTCTACTCGTATTAAATGTACCATTGTTCTTGTATCACACTAAACTGATTGACCGATTCAGTGATTATAAAAGGAGAGCTCTGTACTTGCTTTCTATATAATTCAGTCACAATTAGAAGAAAAGTTTTTGTTTTTCGTGAGACTGTTACTTCCTACTTTTTTCCATATTTTAAAGAGTGGAAATGGCTTATAGGTCACTAAGCACTCCTCAGCCACCAACTACTGGTTATAGTGCTAACTTTATGTATTTTTTTTAAATAAAAGTGCTTGTTTGCCACACCTTTTAGACTTTTAGTTTTACAAATAATCACATTAAAAATAACAATAAAATTGGATAATATTTAAAGGTTTCAAGTGCTATAAAAAGTGTGAAGTGCTTGAATTTCACTCTCAAAAGGTTGTACAAACCCTGAGATGAATAATGTAAAAAAAAAAACAATAAAAAACATTCCACAATTTCTTCCACAATACCATGCATGTGGTGTTAATACAGTAAATACATGGTGCACTTCGTTCATGCAACAATGGTTTCTCCTGGTTTCCACGTCAGTGCTGATCTGATATCTCTGTGTTGTAAGGGTGTCGCGTGATCGGCCTGTGTGACAGGCTACGTCTACATTAATCCGGATAATTTGAAAACGGTGTTTTCATTTTAAAACGTTCTCTGTTCACACTAGCATTATAACCTCTAACAAAATTTAGTCGCACCAGCAGGAAAAACCCTCCCATTCGAACCGCCTGCTCCAAGCGAGACTTGAACCCGGGTCTGCTGGCATGAGAGTCGGACGCTCTAATAAGGAGGCTAAAGGCTGCAACCTCTAGTGTCAGTCGCTAGAGCATCTCTTGCGATCAGAGGAGTGAGGTTTACTCGCACATCAACTACTAGCTGGTCTCCGTTACATCCTGAGGCCTGATTAAGAATTTGCGGTTTCCCCTATGCTGACAAGAATCCCACTGGACTTTGAATTAGCACAAAAAAGAATAAACAAGTTTACAGTTAAGATAACCATGTTTTACAAACACACATTTCTCCTGTGTCTTTCTGAGCTGTGAAAGTTGCTCATGAGGTGCCTTCAGCATGTCAGCCTGTGTTACAGGAGCTTTCCTGTAAGAAAGGAATATTTTAGGATTGTCTTTTTTCGTTTGGTGTCATTTGCAAGTCTATTGGGATGAGAGTGACAGAGTTATCATTAGCATGGCGAATCATTTGCATTTGGGCTCTTTTATGAAGGTGCAATCATGTGCTTTGAAGCTAATCCTCATAATCCCATTGTAAAGTGCCTTATGCAAAACTATATAGTCAGCATTTGTGTGGTTATGAAACTCAGAAATCAGGATAAATATGCAGATGTCGTGGTAAAGTTAAATGAGGTAATTAGTGACGCTTCCTCAGTTACACATGCACTAAAGAAAAAGTTTTTATTCAAATCAAAAATATTATTTAATATTGCTAAATTACCTTAATACATTCATTTATACCAAAATAAACTTTGTATGGGTTCAGTTAGGTAGAAATTGCATTCCCACCTTGGGTTGATTCTTTCTGTAAGACTGAATTATGTTCATTAACAATTCTCCGGTCAAAATCATTTGGAATCATTTGGATTTTAATTTTTTTTTTTATTTTATAAAATAAATCTATCATGCATTTATTTATTACGGTGAAAACATTAATTTTGTGAAATATTTTTTCAAAATATTTCAAAATTTTATGTTGAAATTAAGTATGCTAGTTATTTATAATATATCTATCTATCTGTCTGTGCGTCCATCCATCCGTTCATCCATCTGTCCGTCTATCGCCCATCCATCTGTCCATTTGTCTATCCATCCGTCCATCTGTCTATCCGTCTATCTATGTCTATCCATCCATCTATCTGTCTGTCTCTCCATCCATCCATCTATCTATCCAACCATCCATTCGTCTATCCGTCCGTCCTTCTATCCATCTATTCGTCTATTTATTTGTTTATCCATCCATCTGTCTGTTCGTCCATTTGTCTCTCCATCCATCCATCCATTTGTCTCTCCATCCATCCATCCATTTGTCTCTCCATCCATCTATCTATTCAACGTCTATCCGTCCGTCCATCCATCCGTCTATTCGTCCATCCATCCATCTATTAGTCTATCCATCCGTCTGTCCGTCCGTCTTTTCGTCCATCCATTTGTCTCACCATCCATCCGTCTATTAGATCCGTCCATCCATCCGTCTATTCGTGCATCCATTTGTCTATCCATCCATCCGTCCGTCTATTCGTCTATCCATCCATCTGTCTCTGTCAAATCTATTCGTCCATCCATTTGTCTATCCATCCATCCGTCTATTAGTCCATCCATTTGTCTCTCCATCCATCTATCTATTCAATGTCTGTCCGTCCATCCATCCGATCTGACCGTTGCATGCATTTGTCTATCCATCCATCCATCCATCATTTCTCTCCATCCATCTATCTAATTCAACCATCTATCCGTCGTCCATCCATCCGTCTATTCGTCCATCCATTTGTCTATCCATCCATCTATTAGTCTATCCATCCATCTATCCGTCCGTCCGTCTTTTCGTCCATCCATTTGTCTCACCATCCATTCCGTCCTATCCGTCCGTCCTTCTATCCATCTATTCGTCCATCTATTTGTCTATCCACCCATCTGTCTGTTCCATCCATTTGTCTCTCCATCCATCCATCCATTTGTCTCTCCATCTATCTATCTATTCGACCGTCTATCTGTCAATCCGCCTATTTGTCCATCCATTTGTCTATCCATCCATCTATTAGTCTATCCATCCATCTATTCGTCCATCCATTTGTCTATCCATCCATCCGTCTATCTGTCCGCCCATCCAATTTGTCTATTTATCCATCCGTCCCATCTATTTGTCTATCCATCCATCTGTCTGTTCGCCCATTTGTCTCTCCATCCACCCATCCATTTGTCTCTCCATCTGTCTATCCATTCATCTGTCCTCCATCTATTTGTCTATCCGTCCACAATCTGTCTATTCGCCCATCCATTTGTCTCACCATCCATCCGCTCATCCGTCCATCCATCCATCCGTCTATTCGTCCATCCATTTGTCTATCCATCCATCTATCATTCTATCTATCCAGCTATTCGTCCATCCATTTGTCTCACCATCCATCCGCCCATCCGTCATTCGCCCATCCATTTGTCTCACCATCCATCCGTCTATCTGTCCGTCCATCCATTTGTCTATCTATCCATTTATCTGTCCATCCATCCATTTGTCTCTCCATCCATTAATCTATTTGTCTCTCCAACCATCCATCCGTCTATCCAACCATCCATCCGCCTATTCGTCCCATCCATTTGTCTATCATCCATTTGTCCATCCATCCATCCATCCATCCATCCATCCATCCATCTATCCATCCATCTATTTGTCTATCCATCCATTTGTCTCTCCATCGATCCAAACATCCGTCTGTCTGTCTATCTATCCGTCTGTCCATTTATCTATCCATACATCTGTCTGTCCCTTCCTTAAAGACTTAATTGTGTTCAGTTACGTTTCTCAAACATTTCAAAATATTTCAAGATTTTATGCTGGAATAAAATCTAATAAAATGAATGCTTAATCCATTAATTTGACAAGAAAAAACACATTTTTATGGATTCAATCAGGTAGAAATATCTCTTTTAATAAACAACTGCAGGTTACCACTTTTTACTGTGCAGATAAAATCATAATAAATCTTAATAAAAGGGTTTGATTCTGACTAAGAGTACGCGTTCATTTATGTTTCTACGGTAAAACATTATAAATAATTTAGATTATTAATTGTCTCTTCAACAAAAATACAGTAAAAACTGAAATATTATTACAAAAATATTTCAAGTTTGTATGCTGACCTGCTAAAAGCCTGTCTGAATGAACTAGCTTAATTCAAGCCAATCATATTAATATTGCTAAATCACATAAATACATTAATTTATACCAATAAAAGAAGTGAAATAGGTTCAATCAAGAAATGGCTCTTTTAGCCACACTTTTTATAGCCTGGATAAAACTATAATAAATCACAATAAAAGTCCCACCTGGGGTTGACGGTCCCATTTCACTTAAAAATACACACAATAAATGCTCTACCAAAACTATTTCATGTTAACAGTTGAAAGTAAATATGATATAAATATCAATCAATAAAGCTCTGTGTTTGTGTTTTACAGGTTTATGCTATTGCAGGTCGGTGACGGTGTCTAGGGGCCCTTTGCTCCGGGTCGAGGGCCAGCCGTTGTCTATTCGCTGTGATGTATCGGACTACCAGGGCCCCAGGGAGCAGGACTTCGACTGGACGGTAACACGAGGACAGAGTCCATCAAAGTGATCTCAACGTTTGACCAAACGTTCTCAGATCGCTCTCTTCATGACCGCATAAAGAGCGGCGACATTAGTGTGTCACGACTAGCGGACAACGCGTGGAGCTGAGAATTCAAGAGGCTCGAGTCAGTGACAGCGCCACCTACCGCTGCAGTACTCCGAGCACAGACTCGGTTATCAGTGGAAACTATGAAGCAGATGTCCAGCTAAATAGTGAGTATGCTGTAAACATGCATAATGCATGTTTCATACAAAAGTAACGTTTAAAAGCTCATTTGTGCATGCAGTGCAATGCATTAATTGCTGACGGCTTTTGTTTGATGTGTTCAAAATCACTTTTGCAGTGGAAACTGTTAGCAAGCCGCTCTGAATGCCAGCAGCATTCATTATGCAAAATTCACTGAGTTAATGATATTATCATTATCTTTAGTTCATGAGCACTGACTGAGCATGTTGGAAATTAGTGTAAGCGCTGCAGATTTGTGTAGGAACCCACAGGACATGTAAAACATCTTAATTGTTTCTCCTGACAGCAATGGAGATTTTCAGTAGTGTCTCAAACTGTGCTCAGATTGCAGTCAAAAGTCAGAGATCACAATATGAACTCGAACGAACACTGACTTTGAAAATATTGTATGCTGATCCACTAAAAGCCTGTCTAATGATGTTATCTTCATGCAGCCACTCTCTGTTACAGCATTCCTGAGGTCTGTTGGGTTTGTCTTCATATTTCATTTCTCAGCGGGACATACTGTTCTGTAGATAAGCAGCGTTCCAGGGTTGCACACAAGCTGATGAGCACTAGTACTCACACTAACTACCTACTGTCAGTTGCTGCGTTCCCTCCTGTCCGCTTGCTTGAGGCGTAACACACTGACTGTAGCAGGTGGAGAGTTCTGGCAGCCTCCGTCAGCACCAGCGGAGCATTCACAAGACCGGCTGATTAGTCAAGCTCAGATCAGTGGGATCCTTCCTCACTGATAACCTCATCAGTTATCTGTTCTTCTGAATGCTGTTGGTTAGCACAGAAAATAATCACGGCTCGCCCCTCAGTGTGTAAAGAACACATCAATCATATTAATTACCAACCAAGACCGTAGCTGCGTCCGAAATCGAATACTTCCCTATTATATAGTATGCGAAAAACAGTACGCCAACAGAGTAGTATGTCCGAATTCATAGTATTCGAAAAACAGTAGGCGAAAAGTACCCGGATTCCCTACTACTTCCGGCGAGACTCTGAAGTGTGCATACGATGGACACTTTACTATCCCATGAGGCCACGGGAGACGATTTACGAATGGAGGTGAAGGGACGTAACCATAGTAACTGACGCTGGTAGGTCACATGATAACAACAACATGGCGGATGTAGTATGTCCGGATTACATTCATACTATATAGAACGTACTTTTTTAACGGTCACAAAGTTTGTTTAAATTCAAATGTAGTACCTACTTCGGACGCAGCCCAGAGGTCAAGTCAACTTTATTTATACAGCACTGTTTACAATGCTGATTGTTTCAAAGCAGCTTCACAATGTTAACAGGAAAATACTGCAACAGAGTTTGAATCGGCTGTACAGCCGCTCAGGAGAAAACGGTGATGTCAGCCAGATCATTGAAATGATCATATATAATATAGTTGATATAGTTAATTTAGTTTTGTAAAACATCTTAGACAAGTTGTTTATAATCATTCCATCAGTCCATCCATCCATTCATCCATTGATCTATCTGTCTATTTATCCATCTGTCCATTTATCCATTCGTCTATGCATTCAACCACCTGTCCATCTATCGTCTATCTGGCATCCGTCTGTCTATCCATCCTTAAATTCATCCATCTATCGGTCCATCATCCATATTTTATCTGTCAATTCTATACATCCATCCATTCGTCTATCCATTCACCCATCTGTCCATCTATCCTTCTCTCTATCTATCTATCCATCCTTCCATTCATCCATCAATCTGTCCAACCATCCATATTTCATTCATCCATTTATCCATCCATTTTATCCATCCATCCATCGTTTATCCATATCATCCATCCATGGAAAGGTGGACAGACAGACAGATAGATAGATGAACAGATGGATGGATGGACTGTAATGAATGGACTATGGATCTATCTATGATGATAGATAGATGGATGGATGGATAAACAGAGGATGGATGGATATCTGTCCTTCCATCTATCTGATCATCCATCATTCGTCTCTGTCCATCTATCCATACGTCCATCTGTCTGTCTATCCATCCGTCCATCTATCTGTCCATCTGTCTGTCTATCCATCCGTCCATCTATCCATACGTCTATTTATCCATCCATCCATCTATCCGTCTATCCATCCGTCCATCTATCCGTCTATCTATTTGTCCATCTATCCATCTGTTCATCTATCTATCTATCCATACCGCCCATCTATCCATCCGCCCATCTGTTACCCATCTGTCTATCCATACGCCTATTTATCCATCCATCCGTCTATCCATCCGTCCATCTATCCCATATCTGTCTATCCATCCGTCCATCTATGTGTCCATCTGTCCATCTATCCGTCTATCTATCTATCCATAGGTCCATCTATCCATACGTTCATCTATCTATCCATAGGTCCATCTATCCATACGTCATTCATCTATCTATCCATCCGTTCATCTATCTGTCTATCCATACGTCTATTTATCCATCCATCCATCTATCCGTCTATCTATCTATCCATCCGTCCATCTATCCATACGTCTATCTATCTATCTATCCAAAGGTCCATCTATCCATACGTCCATCTGTTCATCTATCCATCCGTCTCTATCCATACGCCTATCTATCTATCCATCCGTCCCATCTATCCATCTATCTGTCTATCCATACGCCTATCTATCTATCCATCCTATCTATCCATCCGTCCATCTATCCGTCTATCTGTCTATCCATACGTCTATCTATCTATCCATACGTCTATCTATCCATCCGTCCATCTGTTCGTCTATCTGTCTATCCATACGTCTATCTATCCATCCGTCCATCTGTTCGTCTATCTGTCTATCCATACGTCTATCTATCCATCTGTCCATCTGTTCATCTATCTGTCTATCCATACGTCTATCTATCCATCCGTCCATCTGTTCGTCTATCTGTCTATCCATACGTCTATCTATCCATCCGTCCATCTGTTCGTCTATCTGTCTATCCATACGTCTATCTATCCATCCGTCCATCTATCCATCTATCTGTCTATCCATACGTCTATCTATCCATCTGTCCATCTGTTCATCTATCTGTCTATCCATACGCCTATCTATCCATCCGTCCATCTGTTCGTCTATCTGTCTATCCATACGTCTATCTATCCATCCGTCCATCTGTTCGTCTATCTGTCTATCCATACGCCTATCTATCCATCCGTCCATCTGTTCGTCTATCTGTCTATCCATACGTCTATCTATCCATCCGTCCATCTGTTCGTCTATCTGTCTATCCATACGTCTATCTATCCATCCGTCCATCTGTTCGTCTATCTGTGCACTTATAATGAAAGACTATAAGAGAAAAAATAAATGCTGTTTTGAAAGTGTCGCCTCAAGATGTGACTGAGTTTAGTCCATTTACTAAACAAGTAAACTACAAACAGAAGTATAGATACCACTGTTTTTTTGTGTTGATCATTTTGTATTCCAGTCTCTTCCTTTCTAAGCGGGTGGTTTCGGGCCCAAAATCAGTATTTAATTGGGATAGAGCAAGAAATTAATTTTGTTTCATTCAGCAGACGCTCTTATAAAGAACTTGAGGAGGCACTGATAAAGTGTAGAGAGAGTTAACTTCTTGCTTTCATGCAGAACATTTATCTGTTGCCACACGATTGGTTAAACTTGTTGATCTGGTTCTGTCACTGGTGAATGATGTTCATCTGGTGACCCTGCAGACACAAAGTCAGCTTTTATTGTGTCAGACCAGCATTGTATCTTTCCAGAAATGTTCTGTGTTGTTTCATTTCTATATGTGTCTATACATAGGCTTAGTTCAATGGTTGAATGATGTCATTTCCTGCCGTGTGATTACTATAATTCATTGATTGTAAGGTGTGTTAAAGCAGTTGTAATTAGTGGTTGCATTTGACTGCTTTTTAAAAAGAGGAAAGACACACTGATGTACCCTTTATCTTTCTATTTCAGTTGTTCCTAACAGTCTTATTGTGGCGCCCGACACGCCAAACTCTGTCGTTCCCGAGGGCGGATCCATTAGACTCCTGTGCAACGTCACCCGCGACTTCATCGAAGGAATTTACCTGTCTTTAACCTGGTCGGTCAAGAAGGGCTCGTCTCTGCTAGAGGACCTGCTGACCTTTGGTCCAGATTTGGGTGTGACGGTCAGCGACGACTCCACGCGGCGCTACACAGATGGCGGGATGCGTCTCGAAATGGGAAACGGAGTCTCGCACAGTCTCGTGCTCTCCGGAGCGATGCCGGAAGATCAAGGGATGTACGTGTGCACGGCCAGACTGTGGACGAGAGAGCAGGGAGCCTGGAAGCGGATTCAGGAAAAGACAGTGGAGATGGGGGAAGTGACTGTCACCCCCACAGGTTAGTTAATTCATGCAACGGGATAAAAATAGGCCGGAGCACGAGAGAATAAAGCCATGAAAACCATGAAAAGCCATTATTTTCATTTATCATATTTAAAGTGAAACATCTGAGACCACATCCATCTAGATTTTCATATTTTACTATTATTTAAATACTATTATAGTATTAATTAATATTTTGAATTTAGCTTAATTTGTCATTTGTATAATTTTTTTAATTATTTAAAATAAAAATATGCGTTCAATGAAATGAAATGATAAATGATCAATTATTAATTTTTTTAAAATTATGTATTAAATTATGCATTACAATAAAATATAAATTATATTAGTTAAATTATGCATTCAATCAAATTAAAATCTAAATAAATTATTTGTTTTTTTTAATTATGCAGGTTAAATTATACATTACATTTAAAGTAGTCTTTTAGTTTGTTAATATTATGTAAATTAGATTATGCATCCAGTTATGCATTACATTAAATTCTAAATTATAATAGTTATTTGTTGTATCAGTCACATTATGCATTCAATTAAATTATATTAGGGTTTTGTTTTTATAAATTGTCTAAATTAAATGATGAATTCAATTAAATTATAAATTATTAGTTTGTTTTTTACTATGTAAATTAAATTAATTACATTATATATACATTATACATTTAAAGTATGCATTCAGTAAAATTAAATTATAAATTATATTAGTTTTTTATTATGTAAATGAAGTTTTGCATTCAATTATTTTTTTAATTATGTTAGTTTTTTAATGTAAATAAAATTATGCATTCAATTAAATGTATAAATTACATGATTTAAATTATGTAAAAAATTATGGATTGTCAAATTTTGAGAAACAACAGTTATTAAAGGGATAGTTCACCCAAAAATGAAAATTAGCCCATGATTTACTCTCCCTCAAGCCATCCTAGGTGTATATGACTTTCTTCTTTCAGATGAACACAATCAGAGTCATATTAAAAATGTCGTGGCTCTTCCAAGCTTTATATTGGCAGTGAATGGTTGAGTAATTTTTGTCAATTAAGTCCATAAAATTGCATCTATCCATCATAAAAGTGCATCTATCCATCATAAAAGTGCATCTATCCATCATAAAAGTGCATCTATCCATCATATAACTGCTCCACACGGCTCGGGGGGTTAATAAAGGCCTTCTGAAGCGAAGTGGTGCGTTTATGTTAATGCGAATAATACACAGTCTGTTTTGAAAATGTAAGATAACTCTCAGAACGGCCAGCCTGAGCGGACAATTACGACCCCAACCCATCTTAAAAGTAGTGTCTGGAAACATTTTGGGTTCTACACCGTAGATGGGAATGTAACCTTTAAAGATAAGGTAGTTTGCCGAATTTGCAAAAAACGGTTTACTTACACATCCTCGACATCCAATCTTCGCGCTCACCTGCTGAGTTACCATCGAATGAGGCAGCGGAGTCAGAGACACAGCAGACGGCCTGAGCATCCGGCGGCCAACATCGCTCGTAGATATTCCAACGCATTGCTTGATGTTTGATATCCGTTCAAATTAGATTTTTCTCAAAAATGACAGCCCTAGTCAGGGGTTACGCTCTCGCCGTAAAGTCAACTTGCGTACGAATTGCAAACGCGCCACTTCACTACAGAAGGCCTTTATTAACCCCTGAGCCGTGTGGAGCAGTTATATGATGGATGGATGCACTTTTATGATGGATAGATGTACTTTTATGATGGATAGATGCACTTTATGATGGATGGATGCACTTTATGATGGATGGATGCACTTTATGATGGATAGATGCACTTTATGATGGATAGATGCACTTTATGATGGATAGATGCACTTTTATAATGGATGGATGGATGGATGGATAGATGCACTTTTATGATGGATGGATGGATGCACTTTTATGATGGATGGATGCACTTTTATAATGGATGGATGGATGGATGCACTTTTATGATGGATAGATGCACTATTATAATGGATGGATGCACTTTTATGATGGATAGATGCACTTTTATAATCAATGGATGGATGGATGCACTTTTATGATGGATATATGCACTTTAATGATGGATGAATGCACTTTTATGATGGATAGATGCACTTATGATGGATGGATGGATGCACTTTTATGATGGATAGATGCACTTTTATAATGGATGGATGGATGGATGCACTTTTATGATGGATAGATGCACTTTTATGATGGATAGATGCACTTTAATGATGGATGGATGGATGGATGGATGGATGGATGCACTTTATGATGGATGGATGGATGCACTTTTATGATGGATAGATGCACTTTTATGATGGATATATGCACTTTAATGATGGATGTATGGATGGATGGATGGATGCACTTTTATGATGGATGGATGGATGCACTTTTATGATGGATAGAGGCACGTTTATGATGGATGGATGTACTTTTATGATGGATGGATGCACTTTTATGGACTTCAAAAATAACTCAAACATTCACTGCCATTATAAAGCCTGGAAGAGCCAGGACATTTTTAATATAACTCTGATTGTGTTCGTCTGAAAGAAGAATGTCATACACACCTAGGATGAGTAAATCATGGGAAAATTTTTGGGTGAGCTATCCCTTTAAATCCATTGTGTGGTGGTTTAAAGGACATGAACATTTGTGAGTGAACTATTCCTTTAATTCTGTTGCATTCTGCCTTTATTCTGTTGTGTTGTCAACTTCATCAGTTTAGCTGTGTTATTATTGTGCCCTCCTGGGAAACATCATCAAAGATTATGCCATGAAATAATCAGATTTGATTGGATAAAATAACTTATGATGTAATTTGCTCCGATGATCTTCGAGTGTGATAAAATGAATAAATAAGTTGCATTTGGAGGAAAAGGAGAATGAAAGAATTTGGATCATAGCCTCCCTTGAGAAGAGTAGATATGCTCTTTTGTCCAGTTTTATCTTGTTTAATGTCTTCAGACCTTTCTCACAAACCAGACTGTTTGAATCCTCATTGCCGGTGGAATTCCTGCCTGGTTACCATATATACTGTCAACGTCACTGCAGAGTTTTTAATTAAAATCCGCTCTAGAGGACCGTCCAGCAGACGTTACACAAACTCTCAGGCTCCGTGTTGTTTGAGATTGTAACTGAAGCGGCCTGTGCAATCTGAGTGTGATGTACTGAATATCACATTGTTCCCCAGGGAACTGATTGAGAGTTTGCTCGGAGAAATTAAAGGAATAGTTCACTCGTTTACTCACTCACTCACTCACTCACTCACGTTATTGCAAACCCAAATTATGTTCTTTCGCTATCGTAGGTCGTCTGAAATTTGAAATAAATCATAATGAATATTAGTTTTATGGTTGTTTTTGTAAGTCCGTCCTGTGTGTCGTGTCTTTTGAGTAATGATGTGCACTGAGCGCTCTCTTCTCCCAGTCATGAGTAGACACGCCCCTTATTGCTGATTGGCTAAGATTGATTTCAAGTTTGTTTATGCACCCGGCCCGAGTCCGTTTTCTAAAGCTGTTTTGAAATAACACTTACCCCACCTTTAAAGCCCCACTGAAGTGCCTTGAAACAGGCCGCATTATTCAGTGTGTTGATGTAATTTGTCCTGAAACGACTCCAGCTGTTAGCAGCTCCTCCCCTTTTTTGAAACCGCCAATAGCGTTTCGTTAATATGTACCACAGTTTGACTAGAGCTTTTCTGTTTGGTAACGCTAGAGTTTCATCATCCGTTTATTATCATAATCTCCTCCATATCGCTGTGAAATACCGCAGAATTTAAATGGGTCTGATATGTTTTGTTGTCTCCGCCGACTGGCGCAAATCTCTAGTCAACGGCTCTGGTCTAGACTATGTGAGTGCGCTGTGGCGGTGCGCGTGAACTAACGTGAAACCAGACTTTGTTTGTCTCAACTGAAAGCATACTTACACTGTCTGAATCGCATATATAGTGAACTATGTGCCTTTCACCATGTAGAAAATAGTAAATGTGTAAACAGCTGACCGATTTCAGCCGCAGCGTCAGCGTATGTTTATAGTGTAGGGGGCGGGGCTTCAGATTCTAGAGAGCATTTGATTGGACAGAAGATTTGATGAGTAGGTGAAGTCTGCGATGATGTCATCAAAATATGTGATTCGTTTTAACAGAAGTGAGAGATTGTAAGTTTTGAATGCTTATATTTCCTGAATGCAAATTTTGTCATTGTTTTGGAACACACCAGCGCATTCATAACCTTAAGGCTAACATATTCATACTAAAAGCTAAAAAAAAATTTGATTTCAGGGGGCCTTTAAGGTTTGTTCAATGGTAAAATTAAAATATGTAATGATTATTCAGTTACATTTGATGGAATTGTACTATTAATTGAAATGCCTAAATCTTACAAAAACCGTCACCTTAAAATAAAGTGTAACCCAAAAAACATCACTAGTTTGGAGCAACATGAGGTTTATGGGTCATGTTTTTTGTACCATTAAGATTTTTGATAAGATTATTTTTGTTCCCTCCTCTCTCTCTCTCTCTCTCTCTCTCTCTCTCTCTCTCTCTCTCCTCAGCGAACTCCCTGACGGTTCTCGCTCGGCACGACAGCACGTTATCCGCAGGAGAGCCGCTGCTTCTCACCTGTTCGGCCTCTGCCGACACCGCGGCCTCCGTTGATCTGGAGGTGACGTGGCTGTTGAACGGCAGCCGTACTCTGGCCCACCTGAGCCGCGCCGGCGTGCTGACCAACACGTCTGATGTTGTGGACGTGAGGCGCTTGGGGAAGTGGGATTTCCAGATCAAAGTGCACGGCGTGGAGATGTCTGACGCCGGGCTCTATTCGTGTAAAGTGAGCGCGTGGGTTCAGCACGAGAGTGGCCGCTGGTACAAGGCCGCTGAGAAGATTTCTGACCCTGTGCGAGTTCACGTTATTAAGCAAAGTAAGTACACCTCATTTCATTGACCGCATCATTCATGACACCTCGTTTTGAGGCAAAGTGTGACATTTCAAGAAAATGCCATCTGAAGCTCTTAACCGTTGCGTATGAATGCGTTCTGCTTCACCCAGAGCTGCTACTCTCATCCATAAAATATTCATTTGATCTTGATTATTTGGTATTTAAATGACATTAAAAGCATGGTATGTCATTTATATTGCCGGACTGGAAATTATTTTTCCATATGTCAGCTGAGTGTTTCAGTCGAAGGCCTTGGGTTGTCTATTCCAGCTTAAATCAAGCTTTTAATGTTGTTTATATGTCTATGTATGTGCAGATTCATGTCAACACCATTGATGAGTATTTTCTCCAGTGAACCAAAGACTCAAAAACGTGATTTGAAATCTCCGGTGTTTCTTACTAACCACCTCATAACCAATCACGTCATGAGGGGGGCGGGGCTTTAGCATATCATTAACAATGAGTCTCAAGAGAAGCAGGTTATCATTCAGTAAGGAAACATCGCATGTGGTGCTCAGAGATGCAGTTACAGTGCTGACATTTTCACCTAAAAGTGACGTCAGAAAAAAATATAGAATAGACACTATCATTCAGCCGCTCTGTGAAGGAGCTCAGATTTGCGGCTGAGACAGACCATTAACTTAAAGCTTTTACTCTTAAACACAAAAGGCATGTACATTTTAATTAAAAATATATTTATTAAACAAGCCAGATCAAGAGCAGAAACTAAATAAAGTGCATGACTGAAAAATAAAGCATAGGCTCAAAACGAATACAAACAGAGGGCACAGTGCATCGCGCATTAGGGTCCAAATAAAATGTGCCCAAATAATAAAGTGCCCAAATCCAATAAATAATACTAGAAATAAATGTGTCTTTGTTGACATTGTATGAGAGGACTGACTAGGAAAATAATAATATACAGCCAAGTAGCCTAGGTCAATCTGTCTCTCTTCTCCAGTGGGTTGGGCTAATCCAACGAAGTGAAAACAAGGGGGGTGTTCTGAAGACAGACTGTTACCTGTGAAACAGGGGTGCTCTGAAAACTCCCCCATTAGCAATTAGTGCTTTCCACCTTGTGGCAAAACTGGTGAAATGAACGCGGAAAAAATCGACCAATCAAGATTTTGGTCAAGCCAGAACGCATCGATTAATAATCGATTAATCGACTGGGAGATTACAGCCCTAGCACTTTGAGTTTGAGAAAGGCACATTACAAAGAAAATGTATTATTATTATTATTATTATTATTATTATTAACTTAATTATTCCAATTATGCATGAAGTTTATTCGCTTAATTTTAAGGCAATGGGTTTCCTCACTTTTTTTAGTTAAGGCAACTGATCACCTTTAACAGTGAATATATTTAAAAATAAGCAAGGCATATTTTCCACACTTTCTCCATTTAACAAAGGTGACAGTAAAGACATTCAGAATGTTACAAAGATTCTATTTGAAATAATCACTGATCTTTTGAACATTCTATTCATCAAAGAATCCTGACCATTTAAAATGTATCACAGTTTCCACAAAAATGTTAACTCATAATATTAACTAATATATTAAATATTAATCTTTTCAATCATAAATGTTTCTTGAGAATGAGATCATCATAAGAGAATGATTAGTGAAGGATCATGTGACACTGAAGACTGGAGTAATGATGATAAATTCAGCTTTGATCACAGGAATAAATCACACTTTACTATATATTCACACAGAGAACAGCTGATCTACACTGAGGAATATTACACTGATACTGGAGTTATGATCAGATAATGAACAGAAGCGCTATATATTCACACAGAGAACAGCTGATCTACACTGAGGAATATTACACTGATACTGGAGTTATGATCAGATAATGAGCAGAAGCACTATATATTCACACAGAGAACAGCTGATCTACACTGAGGAATATTACACTGATACTGGAGTTATGATCAGATAATGAGCAGAAGCACTATATATTCACACAGAGAACAGCTGATCTACACTGAGGAATATTACACTGATACTGGAGTTATGATCAGATAATGAACAGAAGCACTATATATTCACACAGAGAACAGCTGATCTACACTGAGGAATATTACACTGATACTGGAGTTATGATCAGATAATGAACAGAAGCACTATATATTCACACAGAGAACAGCTGATCTACACTGAGGAATATTACACTGATACTGGAGTTATGATCAGATAATGAACAGAAGCACTATATATTCACACAGAGAACAGCTGATCTACACTGAGGAATATTACACTGATACTGGAGTTATGATCAGATAATGAACAGAAGCACTATATATTCACACAGAGAACAGCTGATCTACACTGGAGGATATTACACTGTTTTATTGGATTTATGATCAAATAACTGCAGCCTTTGGTGAACATATAACAAAAAGCACAAAAAGCACACCAACCCTAAACATGTGAACAGTAATGTATCTGAGGGTGCAAAAAAATCTAAATATTAAGAAAATAGCCTTTAAAGTAGTCCAAATGAAGTCCTTAGCAAAGCATATTACAACTAATAATACATTATATATATATTTATGGTAGGAAATGTACAAAATATCTTCATGGAACATGATCTTAATATCCTAATGATTTTTGGCATAAAAGAAAAATGTATAATTTTGACCCATGCAATGTATTTTTGGCTATTGCCACAAATATACCCGTGAGATGCAGGACTGGCTTTGTGCTCCTGGGTCACATTTAGTGAAATAATAAAAAATAAATAAAACAAATAGTCTTACATTTTTATGTTGCCGATCACAAATGTGTGTAAATATTCAGAATAGCACCCAGCCCTAATTAGCATGCTATTTTACCGTCACAACTCAACTGGTTAGTTCTTAACCTGTCTATCAATGTCAGTCGTCTAGAAGTGAAAGAAGTTTGCGCTAGTTTAGTGCTGTCGTGTTAATAAGTAAGCTTGAGTCATGAGGTGTGTGTGTGTGTGTGTGTGTGTGTGTGTGTGTGTGTGTGTGTGTGTGTGTGTGGTTTGACTCTGCAGGAAGTGGTTGTGAAGATTTGCGTTGTCTCTGAGTAATGCATCAAAGGTCTGTGGGTGGTCGTTCTGATGGAGAACTGCTGTCCGGATTTACAGGCTAAACGCCAGTTGCTCATGTTAGAAGTCAGTGTTAATTGTTTGGGATCTAGTTGTCGGCATGATTTAACAGGGAAGAGCTTCAACCTGTTTATTCTGTTAGGAGAAAGAGAAGGGATAGTTCACCTTAAAAGGAAAGCTCTGGTGTTGTTTACTCATCTCATTGATCAAGGACAAGCCGGATTTGACAGAAAAAGTGATAGAAACATCATAAAACTTGGCGTAATGCGTCTTCATGCGGTGTGTTTGACTTGTATGTTGTGTGAGGGAAATACTGAGATTTAAGTTATTATTCATTGAAAATCTTCCCACCAAAAGCCATGTTTGACATCAATAGGTTTCTGTATATGTTAATTTGTAAAAACAGGTAGACTTGCCTCTAATTTCTGATGTGTTCAACGTTATTGCAACTAAAACTAAATATTATATGAAAAACCTAAACTAGATAAAAGTTAGATGTTGTTTTGGAAATTAACTGAAATACATTTAAGTTTGAAGCATCAAAGTTACAAACTGGAAATTAATAAAAACTAAAATTTAAAAGAATAAAAAAAATTGACTAAAATTACATAAATAAAAGCTAAATCAAAATATCACTGAAATCTATAATAGAATATAGACAAAATAATACTTTAACACTTAACTTTAAAGCGCTGCCAGTGTTGGTATTGGTAAAAAAGACTATTTAAAATAGATTTTGCTTATAGAAATACATTTAAATGTTGCCTTGGCACTGACTGAAGTACTATAATTACTAAAACTGGAAAATGATAAACAAATCAAGAAAAAAAACAGGAGTTTTTGAACAGAAGCACTATATATTCACACAGAGAACAGCTGATCTACACTGAGGAATATTACACTGTTTTTACTGTATTTATGATCAAATGAAAGCAGCCTTGGCGAGCAGAAGAGACTCTTTCAAAAACATTACCTTACTGATCCCAAACTGCTTTTTATTTCCTTACTGTCAAAGCGTTTTCCTTTAGTATTGGCCAAGTTTTTTGTCCATATTTCCTATAGAATTAAAGCTGGATTTTGGTGTGGCTTTGTAGGTTTCAAAGTGGTTTAATGTTGGAAATACCCACCAGCATCGCACACACACCAGCAACCTTCTGAGCCATAAAAAGACACCATGTATTGTCTGTGACTTCCTGAAGTGGCCTTGCTCGGTGTCGTCAAGGCCAGATGTGACGATAAACATCTTTGTTGGTACACATCTGGAGCACAACAGCAGGCTTTCACAAGTTTAATCTATGAAGCTTTAAAAATATTAATTTAAAGAGAATTAGTTTTTGCTGGTTAGACTTTTGTCTAGACTGTTTGTAAAATTTTAGCCAATAAAGACACGTAATCTGTGAGTCCACGCCCACTCACACACGTATTGTACACAAGCTCCTTAACCTCCTTGAAATAAATGTTATTATTCATTTTCCAGTATGTGCGCACTACTTCTTGCCCTTTTTCAAAGTCTTGATTTTGATTTTGTCTCTTCTAGAACAGGTTTTCATGCTTAAATGTTCAAAACACGTTCAAAACACTCAATCATGAAACTTATACAATATACAAATTCTGAGTAATTTGTGCATAAAATGGACCTTTGAGAAAACTCTCCTCCAGATTCACAAACGCTTCGTATACCAGGGATTCAGTGGTTGAACGTGTGCAGTGGTGGACTGTAACAAACTAAAATTACTACATTTCTCAAAAGCACAATATGCTCTGATTGGTCGTCTGGAGCAGTGTGTTGTGATTGGTCAAGCGCTTTCAACTTGTTTGGGAAATGTCCCGCCCCTACCAAAACCGGCAGTTTCAACACTAACTGAACCAGGCTCCGCCCGTTTATTCTGCGTATGGATTATTTAAATGAGGAATATTTTCCCGTGTTGGTTCCTGGAAGAAACCTCAAGACTACAATGGAGGTGTTTCAGGGATTTCAGAAACACTGACACTGATGTAGAGAACAACTCCTGCCGGAGGGACGTGTTTATGCTCATTACACACTAAAGACAGATGATGATGGAAAATGGCGTAATAGGTCATTATAGGTAGCACAGCTCGTTCCTCGCACACGGGTCCAAGGAACCGGTCTCAGGCTGAAACACCTGACCTGTAGAACTGCTAATGTTTGAACTTGAGAACATGTTTTTGTGTGGGACGCTGAAAAGGATTATTGTTCTCTCCTTTGTGTTCTCACTTCCTTCGCTTTGGACGCTTTGGTTGCTTTGGTTAAAGGGTAGGCAGCATCACATATACACACTTAAAAAATATTTGGTTTAGGATTTTATAATTTGATGGTGTGTACATGTCCAGGAAATGGGAAAAAAGTGTTTTCCTTTAGTATTGGACAAGTTTTTTGTCCATATTTCCTAGAGGGAAAAAAGCTAGATTTTGGTGCAGCTTACACTCTAAAAAATGCTGGGTAAAAAACAACTCAAGTTGGGTTGAAAATGGACTAACCCAGCGATTGGGTTGCCTTAACCCAGCGGATGGGTTGCCTAAACCCAGCGATTGGGTTGCCTTAACCCAGAGAATGGGTTGCCTAAACCCAGCGAATGGGTTGTCTTAACCCAGCGATTGGGTTGCCTAAACCCAGCGATTGGGTTGTCTTAACCCAGCGATTTGGTTGTCTTAACCCATCGATTGGGTTGCCTTAACCCAGCGATTGGGTTGTCTTAACCCAGTGATTGGGTTGTCTTAACCCAGCGATTGGGTTGTCTTAACCCAGTGATTGGGTTGTCTTAACCCAGAGATTGGGTTGTCTTAACCCAGAGATTAGGTTGTCTTAACCCAGCGATTGGGTTGTCTTAACCCAGCGATTGGGTTGTCTTAACCCAGCGAATGGGTTGTCTTAACCCAGCGATTTGGTTGTCTTAACCCAGCGATTTGGTTGCCTTAACCAAGTGAATGGGTTGCCTAAACCCAGCGATTGGGTTGTCTAAACTCAGCGAATGGGTTGTCTTAACACAGCGATTGGGTTGTCTTAACCCAGCGAATGGGTTGTCTTAACCCAGCGATTTGGTTGTCTTAACCCAGCGATTTGGTTGCCTTAACCCAGCGAATGGGTTGCCTAAACCCAGCGATTGGGTTGCCTAAACCCAGCAATTGGGTTGTCTTAACTCAGCGAATGGGTTGTCTTAACCCAGCGAATGGGTTGTCTTAACCCAGCGATTGGGTTGTCTTAACCCAGCGAATGGGTTGTCTTAAACCAGCGATTGGGTTGCTTTAACCCAGCGATTGGGTTGCCTTAACCCAGCGATTGGGTTGCCTTAACCCAGCGATTGGGTTGTTTTAACCCAGCGATTGGGCTTAGCGAATGGGTTTTGCTTAACCCAGCGAATGGGGTGTCTTAACCCAGCGATTTGGTTGTCTTAACCCAGCGATTGGGTTGCCTTAACCCAGCGAATGGGTTGTCTTAACCCAGCGATTGGGTTGTCTTAACCCAGCGATTTGGTTGTCTTAACCCAGCGATTGGGTTGCTTTAACCCAGCGAATGGGTTTTGCTTAACCCAGCGAATGGGTTGTCTTAACCCAGCGATTGGGTTGTTTTAACCCAGCGATTGGGTTGCTTTAACCCAGCGAATGGGTTTTGCTTAACCCAGCGAATGGGTTGTCTTAACCCAGCGATTGGGTTGTTTTAGCCCATGATTGGGTTGCTTTAACCCAGCGAATGGGTTTTGCTTAACCCAGCGATTGGGTTGTCTTAACCTAGCGAATGGGTTGTCTTAACCTAGCGATTGGGTTGCCTTAACCCAGCGAATGGGTTGTCTTAACCCAGCTTCGGTTGTTTTTTACCCAGCATTTTCTAGAGTGTAGTTGGTTTCAAAGCGGTTTAATGTTGGAAATACCCACCAGCATCGCACACACACCAGCAACCTTCTGAGCCATAAAAAGACACCATGTATTGTCTGTGACTTCCTGAAGTGGCCTTGCTCGGTGTCGTCAAGGCCAGATGTGACGATAAACTACTTTAGTAGTAAAAACTAGTAAAAAACTGACATATATATTCTCTTATTATTTAAAAACTTTGAAAATATTAATTAAAATAATGATCTTCTGCTCACGGAGGCTGCAGTTATTTGATCATAAATACATTAAAACAGTGTAATATTCCTCCAGTGTAGATCAGCTGTTCTCTGTGTGAATATATAGTGCTTCTGTTCATTATCTGATCATAACTCCAGTATCAGTGTAATATTCCCCAGTGTAGATCAGCTGTTCTCTGTGTGAATATATAGCGCTTCTGCTCATTATCTGATCATAACTCCAGTATCAGTGTAATATTCCTCAGTGTAGATCAGCTGTTCTCTGTGTGAATATATAGCGCTTCTGTTCATTATCTGATCATAACTCCAGTATCAGTGTAATATTCCTCCAGTGTAGATCAGCTGTTCTCTGTGTGAATATATAGTGCTTCTGTTCATTATCTGATCATAACTCCAGTATCAGTGTAATATTCCTGCAGTGTAGATCAGCTGTTCTCTGTGTGAATATATAGCGCTTCTGTTCATTATCTGATCATAACTCCAGTATCAGTGTAATATTCCTGCAGTGTAGATCAGCTGTTCTCTGTGTGAATATATAGCGCTTCTGTTCATTATCTGATCATAACTCCAGTATCAGTGTAATATTCCTCCAGTGTAGATCAGCTGTTCTCTGTGTGAATATATAGTGCTTCTGTTCATTATCTGATCATAACTCCAGTATCAGTGTAATATTCCTCAGTGTAGATCAGCTGTTCTCTGTGTGAATATATAGTGCTTCTGTTCATTATCTGATCATAACTCCAGTATCAGTGTAATATTCCTCCAGTGTAGATCAGCTGTTCTCTGTGTGAATATATAGTGCTTCTGTTCATTATCTGGTCATAACTCCAGTATCAGTGTAATATTCCTCAGTGTAGATCAGCTGTTCTCTGTGTGAATATATAGTGCTTCTGCTCATTATCTGATCATAACTCCAGTATCAGTGTAATATTCCTCCAGTGTAGATCAGCTGTTCTCTGTGTGAATATATAGTGCTTCTGTTCATTATCTGATGGTCATAACTCCAGTATCAGTGTAATATTCCTCAGTGTAGATCAGCTGTTCTCTGTGTGAATATATAGTGCTTCTGTTCATTATCTGATCATAACTCCAGTATCAGTGTAATATTCCTCAGTGTAGATCAGCTGTTCTCTGTGTGAATATATAGTGCTTCTGTTCATTATCTGATCATAACTCCAGTATCAGTGTAATATTCCTCAGTGTAGATCAGCTGTTCTCTGTGTGAATATATAGTAAAGTGTGATTTATTCCTGTGATCAAAGCTGAATTTATCATCATTACTCCAGTCTTCAGTGTCACATGATCCTTCACTAATTCTCATATGAGGATATGATGCTCAAGAAACATTTATGATTATTATTAATGATAAAAGCATTTCATCATATTTTTGTGGAAGCTTTAATTTTTCAGGATTCTTTGATGAATTGAATGTTATTTGAAATAGTCTTTTGTAATTAAAAATGTCACTTTTGGTCAATTCAGTATGTCATTGTTGAATAAAAGTGTTAATTTATTTATAATAAAATCATTGATTTGGTGGTGTATCATCAGTAGAAAAGGTAATATTCACAGATGGTTGTTATTGAAAGTATTGACTATAAATATAGTCAAAGGGTTTTAATGAAAGGTTCTTAAATGGTCCTAAAATTGACTATTTGACATAAGCCGTATTTACACTGCAAGACTTGATGCACAATTCGGATTTGGTGACTATATCCGCTTACATCATCTTTTAAAAGCGACCCGTATCCGATATTTGCATTTACACTATACACTGGCGAAACAGCCCAAGACGCTCTGACCCGGAAAAGGAAGTGAAACGGCTCGATAAGCAAAACGTTGCTCTCGTAAGGCCCTTGATCGCAGTTTGTGTTCACCTGAGTTGACATCATTCGCCTCCGTCCCTTTTTCAATAATAAAAATAATAATAATAAATTTTATTTATAGGCGCTTTTCATGGCACTCAAGGACACCTTACAAAGTTCACAAAAATAAAAATAATTTCATAAAACAATAAAGACAAAACATAACTGATGACAATAACGTTAAAGTCCCTGTAAAGGCAAATCTGAGATTTGTTTCTAAACACATTAGAAATGTTAGAAATGTATTGTTGAAACACATTACAAAGACCGTTAAACAGTTTTTCACCATTGCTGTGTTCTGGATTTTTTGGGCGGGGTTAAAATGGTGGCTCGATGACCCACTGGAGCCACTGTGCATATGGCCCCTTCCCCATAACTAGAGCATATTCGCAATTTCGCATCAGTTCACCCACGAGTTACTGTCAGTACCGTTAGTTACTAGAGCCTACAACTTACAAAACAAAAAAGACAATATCAAGAAGAGGTGGATTAATTTTGGAACAGCTACCTTGATGGAGAGCTGAGGATCACCACCAACGCCTGCCTCTGCAGTGACTTTACACCGGATAGTTTTACAAACGTCGACCAAATCGGCTACAGCTGGGATTCACTGATAATCCACTGCAGAACGGGGCTGAACCGACTATCTCCCGCCCTGGCCTTCATCCTCCCGTCCCGCCGACATCTGGTGCAGTCGTGACTCGTGAGCTGTACATGAGTGTTGTCTTGGGTGTTTACTGCAGCTTTCCCGCGAGTGGGCGTGGTTTCGGCGCTAACAGCGTTTGAGTGCAGAGAATGCTGCTTATTTATTCAAGATTTTGATAAGCTATTTTATGTACTTAGCGGATTTTTTTATGATTCAAATTTGTCTGGGTGGTTTATAACACAAGTATCTGTTGTGTGAGAAACTCAGAACACATGTTTAATTTTGACTTTAAAATCACATAAAAGCCTGCCTAAACAAATAAGTTTTAAGACGAGTTTTGAAAACTAGAAGACTTGTACTATTACGAACTTCAGCAGGAAGCAAGTTCCATCAATGAGCAGCCGCGTAACTAAAAGCTTGTGACCCCATGGAAGTTGTCCTAGTGTGTGGAAGAACAGGATGCAACCGATTAATATTCCTAATATTTTAGAATGCTGAATGAGTAACACTGTTAGTATGGGCTTCAAAAGATAGAGTACTGTCAAGCATGACGTACGACTCGCATTTACTGGGGAATATCCGATTTGACCGCTTACATGGCAGACACAAATGCAAGCATCCGGATTTATTCCCACATATGAGGCCTGAATCCGATCTGAGGATATCGTAATTCTTGCTGGGTTTTTTCCTGCTTACGCTTTCACATCACATATAAATAGTAAATGGGGCCCAAGTGTGCCACATGAGCCATGAAAAGTGAAGCCGATGTGTCTCGATCGCCCCCCGGTGGATGGATGTAGTATAGCGCATAAACCCCACCCCCTCAATGAAATGTAATGGGACATAGACAAACTAAACCATCAAATTACACTTCAAATAAATGTTTTCCCCATTGTAAAAATTGAAGCCTTTGCGATCTCATAATCTCACTGAACCAAATCACAATTTAATGAGGTTTAATGTGCAAAATGGTTTAATTTCAGTCAATCATGCAGCCCTAGATAACCTCACACAAGCACAAACAAATGCTCAAGCTGTGCCTCGCATGATGAACTGCATCGCACGCGTGCTACTGCGGTAAATATATGTTGCACTGTACAGCCCTGTCTGGTGTGAAACATCCCTTCCACAGCTTTTGCCGTTTGTATCAGTCCTGTCAGCATTGCTTTGAGATGTGTGCCAAATGACTCAGATGTCACACTTGTATATTTGTCTGTTGCTTATCATTGGGCTCTTTAATACACTGTCTTTATTTCGTCTCCTTGGAGAAACGTGTGTGTGTATGTGTTGCATGATTATTTGTGGCCTATTTTTGCATTGTGAGATCAAAGTGGTGTCGTCTGATAAGTGCAATAAGCGGTGGCACACTTTGTAGTGTGCGGCATTGTCATCCAGTGTTGAAGAACGGGGCGTTTGAAGACTCGATCAAAGCAGTCGAGTGCACTAACATCACGCTGGCGTACTGTACTGCCTGAACCCATGCCATATGCTCCGAGATCTTACCGAAGGCTCGGGGTGATTGTTGTGGGAACGGCTGAAGTCTCTGTCAAGATTTCACCAGACATTTTCTCATGTTGTCGTGCTCTGATGGATGATTGTGCTGCTCAAACTCATTAGCGTTAATGGTTTTAAGACCCGGTGAGCCCAGCTAGAACTATGTTTATTCTCTATAGTCTCTGTAGTGTGTGTGTGTGTGTGGGGGCTGTTTGTACCCTTCGTGGATGTATGCATAATGAAATGCTTGGTTTAACTTTTTATATTTATTATATTTTTTATTTTGTTTTAATAATCTTCTTATTTAATTCCATTTAAGGAGTTTCTCTATTCTATTTTGATTATTTTATTATATTCTCATTTATTAAGTGTTTCTTTAGTTAGTCACCATGTATTATTATGAGAATTGAGTCTTTTGATTTATTCTGTTATTTATCATTCTGTATTTCTAAAATTATAATTTGATTATTCCATTTATATTTTAATCATTCTATTTGTTTTTAGTACAATTAAAATAATAATTTAACACATTTATTCTAATTAATCAATTACATTTTTTAATATTTTGATTTATTAAATGATTCTGTATTTTATTCAAATTTTGAAGTTTATATTTGAATTATTCAATTTGAATAATAATTATTTTTTATAATTATTTAATTAAATTAATAAATTTAAAAAATCTGATTCATAATTATTATTATTATTACTTTTTAAATTACTTTGATTAAATTATTGTGTATTTTATTCTGATTTCTACATTAATATTTAGATTATAAAATGTATATTTTAATTATTCCAATCAGGTAATTATTCTATTCTGTTTTTAAACCAATTAAATTAATACATTTATAAAATTTTAATTAGTTCTATCTTCTTCTAATTATATTATTATTATTATTATTATTAATAATAATAAATACATTTGGAACATTTTGGTTTATTCAATTCTGCATTGTCTGCCTAAATGTGTATTTTCATTATTCACTATTTTAGTTATTGCATGTGAATAATTATTTTAAAAATTTTAGTTTTAAGTAAAAAAAAAAAAAATTATTAAAACTGTAATATTAGTGTTTCTTTAATCAGATCTATTTTATTTTGGTTCATACAATTATTATTATTACTATTTATTTAAAAATAATTATTATTTTTCTAAATGTATACTGTTTTTTTTTAATGTTTTTAGTCAATTGTTCTATTTGAAAATAAGCGATTATTTTATTATTCTATTCTATTCTCAATAAATGATAGATTATCAGGTGTCACTCAGCATCCGTGTTGTTTTCCACTGGTTACTGATCTCCAGTTTAATGCTGATGTCAAAAGCCCCGGATCAGGTGACCTGTAATCTAAACTCCCGTCTGCATCAGTCTCTCTGTATTTAACTAACACACTAACCTGCTGCTCCAGCGACCACCGACGCTCATTCAGGTGACAGGTGTGCAGCAAACCAGAAGAAAGTGCGAGAGTAGGAAACAGAGAGAGGAGGACGGAGACAATAGCAAGAGGGAGAGTGTGAGATAAAGTCTGATAATGCAGATTGAATGTCTGGAGTGGAGAGGCTCTTAATGAAGGTGATTGACAGTCACTTTGAGAGCCTCGCTCCGTTCCCAGGACACTCGGTTCCCGTCCATAGCGACCGCTATAGAGCTCCTCTCACACATTCATCTTGTCTGCTCTGTTTGTCCGGGTAAAGAAACACATTGTGGACCTGCTCTCGTCCTGTCTTTATTTATCTTTCTTTAACTAGAGCTCTCTCTCTCGCTCGCTAACCGCCTCTTTCGCTGTGCTTCTCCTCAAAAGTTCATAACCAGACTGTGCTCAGAATAATAAAGGTCTTCTGCTAAACTGGCCAATGGACGAATGCTGGAAAAAAAATATTGAATTCAGCTTTCATTTTAATCCCATTTTAGTCATTTTGTTATACGCTTTTGATGTTTTTACAGAAATATATTTATATTAATCTTTATTTTAGTAATTTTTTACTACTTTCAACTTCTACTTCATGTCCTTTTCTAAGCATTCTTCTAGTATTTATTTTACTTTATTTCAGCTTTAACCCAAATTATTTGTATTCATTTTTAATTTTACTCAACAATAGGGTTGCAAAGTTTCCAGAAACTTAAATATATTATAAATATATTTTATATAAACTTATATAAAATAAATGTATAGCGCTGGGTTGATCCATCTAAAATGTCCATGCCTAGTTTTAGATGGGAAATGCTGTTTTTTCTTATTCAGGCAGGATAATGGTGGGGCTTATGCGTTTGCAAAATCTTTGCACTCACATCTAGAGCTACACTTATGTCAAACCAGTCAAGAAACCACGATGTTAACAAGTAAAACGCTTAATAAGTTATCCATTTCTTGTATTTTGTGTGTTCTCTCTAGCTAGACTACAGTTTTCCGTAGGAAACCAAAATATCCCCTTTCCTTTACCTCAAGAAAACGTAGCTAAAGGTAATCAGGTAATTAAAAACAACTTACAATGTCACTCTGTATCACAATTCATGACACTTACCAATCTTCCTTTCACCATTAGCGTGTGTATCGGTGTGTGTGGGCATGAGGGTGCATAGCGAGTTCAGACCAAACTAGAGTAACGACGAGAAGAGATGAATCCTCGAGTCACTTCCAGCAGCGCTCCGGTCTGCAACGCTCTGCCACAGTTCACACCAATGCTACGAGATCTTGATTGCACAACGACTGTTCAATTTCTCATTAATGCAATTATCTAATCAACCAATCACATGGCAGTTGCTTCAATGCATTTAGGGGTGTGGTCCTGGTCAAGACAATCTCCTGAACTCCAAACTGAATGTCAGAATGGGAAAGAAAGGGGATTTAAGCAGTTTTGAGCGTGGCATGGTTGTTGGTGCCAGACGGGCCGGTCTGAGTATTTCACAATCTGCTCAGTTACTGGGATTTTCACACACAACCATTTCTAGGCTTTACAAAGAATGGTGTAAAAAAGGGAAAAACATCCAGTATGCGGCAGTCCTGTGGGAGAAAATGCCTTGTTGATGCTAGAGGTCAGAGGAGAATGGGCCGACTGATTCAAGCTGATAGAAGAGCAACTTTGACTGAAATAACCACTCGTTACAACCGAGGTATGCAGCAAAGCATTTGTGAAGCCACAACACACACAACCTTGAGGCGATGGGCTACAACAGCAGATCTCATCTCCACTACAAATAGGAAAAAGAGGCTACAATTTGCACAAGCTCACCAAAATTGAACAGTTGAAGACTGGAAAAATGTTGCCTGGTCTGATGAGTCTCGATTTCTGTTGAGACATTCAGATGGTAGAGTCAGAATTTGGCGTAAACAGAATGAGAACATGATCCATCATGCCTTGTTACCACTGTGCAGGCTGGTGGTGGTGGTGTAATGGTGTGGGGATGTTTTCACTGTGCAGGCTGGTGGTGGTGGTGTAATGGTGTGGGGATGTTTTCACTGTGCAGGCTGGTGGCGGTGGTGTAATGGTGTGGGGGATGTTTTCACTGTGCAGGCTGGTGGTGGTGGTGTAATGGTGTGGGGGGTGTTTTCACTGTGCAGGCTGGTGGTGGTGGTGTAATGGTGTGGGGATGTTTTCTTGGCACACTTTAGGCCCCTTAGTGCCAATTGGGCATGGTTTAAATGCCACCCTACCTGAGCATTGTTTCTGACCATGTCCATCCCTTTATGACCACCATGTACCCATCCTCTGATGGCTACTTCCAGCAGGATAATGCACCATGTCACAAAGCTTGAATCATTTCAAATTGGATGCGAATTAACGAATTAATGCGGTTCTGAAGGAGGAAGGGGGTCAAACGCAGTATTAGTATGGTGTTCCTAATAATCCTTTAGGTGAGTGTATATAATTTGTTCCGTCTAAATATGAATAAGGATACGGTTTTTGATAAATCAAATTGTTATTGTTGTTATTATCATTTAGGGGGGCTTGGGAACATTTTGGGGTAGATTCAGCCCCTATAATATTATTTTTGCATTAACCCTCTGGTGCTCTTCGTGGATGATTCAAAATTACAGAATGCATTTATTCCTATGAAATGATTGTACTGTATTTTAATTCGCTAATGTTTTTAGGGGATTTTATGGTATTAAATTATATTTTTACAGTAGTCATAATCAATTTATTAACTTTTTGAGCAAAGACCTGAAAATGAAATTTCCATCTTAAAGTGTCATAAATCTTAAACGCTTTTAAATACGACACTTGGCAGATTTTTGCTGAAGTGAAAAAAGTTTAAAAAAGTGTATTGTTATAAAAAATGCATACAAAAAATATATTTTCCAAAACTTGTTTTACTCCAAAACAGCAGAAAAAATTTGAGGTTGATATCTCAAAAAATGAGCATTCAGTCAGATTTAATTTGGCCGCAGTACCAAACATTTCCACTAGATGAAATTCACCTCCCATAGGGGGCAGTCATTTGTAGTGGTGTCCGAAACCTATATTTGTATATATTAATAATATTCGTCAAATAATGTTCTTAGTCGGTCCTTCCCATGACGGAGCGTCCTAGACAGAAACTACAATAGTTTACTTTAAATTAAATGGCATTTAAATTACATACCAAATAATTACCGGGGTGGGAACTGGACACACTATGTGACTTTTATTGAACCATTCATCCCCGAACAAGCCTAAAATACACAGGGACTCTTATTTTGAAATGTCTATGCTTTATTATTGCAGGAGCTCATTCAAATTCAGACGAGGAGATAAAATATGCGTTCTTACAACCGTACACTACATATTACTATATAAACACCGTAAAGTAAGCATTGGCATGATTGATCAGCATTAGTTCATAAGCAATCGCTTGGCATAAATGTGCACTATTCATTGATTGCGCAAGCCTGTTGAATGCACAACAGCACCACCTTCAGGCTTTGAAGCGCTCACATTTATTTAATGAAATCATTGCCTTTTGAAGTTTGTGAGTGAAATGTTTGCACAGTCGAGCTCTGGTTTAGGGAGCGATTTCGTATTCAGCCTAAGTTTAAGCACCAGCTGGTCAGGTTATCTGGTCTAGACTGCAGGGATAAAACCCAGTTTTTGCTGCATATGTGCATTAGTCTTTAATCAGAGCCAATTAGATGTTCCCCAAACTAAATAAACCCTTGATGCATTATGCTATATGTGGGAGGGGCTAAACGAACAGGAAGTGATGCAGATGAGAGCCACACCGCACAGATGGTCCCAGTGACTCAGTCGGCGTGACGTCCAAAAGCTTAACGCAAAACCCACCACCACATGTGAGGCTCAATCGGTTGTGTATGAGAGTCTGGATGGTGTTCACCACTCCTCTCTCATGTGTTTTTCCGAGCTATTTACGTCGTGTGATTGTCAAGGTTGTGGGAGAATGGTGCTGGCTTTGGCCCGCTGTAAGTCTTTGTGTGTCTCTAGTACTGCTCACCCGAGCATGAAGGTCCCAGCTGTATAGGAAGCAACGCAGGGAGTCCTTCACTAACCGGGCTCGCTGCCCGCAAACACTTGACACTGGTGTGCCGAGAGCCTAGAAACAGGGTCAGCGTGCCGCTTTAATGAGTGTGAGACAGTGCACGTGAGTGGGTGTTTGGAGGTGTGTGAGGGACATTTAAATTCTCCATCAATAATCCAGCTTGCTTTTCTTCACCGTACATTCACTTTGGGATAGTTCACCCAAAAAAATGAATGATAAAAAATGCTGGGATAGTTTACCCAAAAATTAAAAATCTGTCATAATTTACCCACTTTCAGGTATGGTTGGGTAGCGTTCACATTTTAATCCAGTACCTGTACTTTCGGTACTTTAGGGATGTTTCCATCAATAACTGTAAGTCTTTTACAGAAGTGTTATTGACATTATGCCAGAGCTGCTTTGGTCTGCCATTGTCTGTGATGTTTGTTAACTGTGATATTTACCAGTAAATAGTAGGCTACAAGCTACTTAATTTAATTCATAAAAATAACCATATTATTATTTTTATTTTTTAATTCATTTCTATGAACAGATTTCCCACAAATTCTGTGCTGTGTATTTTCTGGTAATCAAATGAAGACATAAGACATTCATTTAATTTATCTTTTAATTTCATTAAACTTTTTTGTATCAAAGACAAAGTGCAGCACAACTGAGCTTATACGGTTCAAATAAAAAAAAAAAATTATTACTTAAAAATAATGTTTTGGTAATTTATTATTATTACATTAGTGTTAGTATTATTACATTGAGGTGAATCTAAACTCTACTGTACAACAGTAATGTATTTGTAAAGTTAAGCCAAACATTTATTTTTATGGGTTGCCGAAGGCCGTGTGTGTGTGTGTGTGTGTGTGTGTGTGTGTGTGTGTGTGTGTGTGTGTTTATGATATGAAGTTAATTTTTCTCAAATTAAACAGTAAAATGCTCATAAAGTGACTCAGTGTCTCTGGAGATGACATTTGACGTGTGTGTGTGTGTGTGTGTGTGTCCTTGTTTATATTACATTGTGGATAGTAAAACCTGTCCCCTCAAAGATAGTGAACCAGACGTGTGTGTATGTGAGAGAGAGAGGTAAATTAAACTGCTCGTCTGGACGATTCATTCGCACAGAGACATGCAGGATTCGTTTTCTTCGCATGAGTCTTTTTCCTGTTTAATATTCACAGACAATATTCTATATCACCAGATGTGTTCTCAGGTACCTACATTTGGTACAGATTGATTTAATGTGAATCGGTACTCGTTAGTACCAACGTAATTCAGTTTTTTTTAAAGAACGACCGTTTTTGGTTTGCATTGACTTCCATTGTATTTTTCCCCCATACTATGAAAGTAAATGGGTACCAGAAACTGTTTGGTTACTGACGTTCTCCAAAATATATTCAACGCTTTTCCCTCCTGTTTTTAAAAAAGAAAGTTGCCAGTCTTTCCACATTAATCACAGAATATTTTGTTGTATGAATATCTGAACATGCAATATGAAAGAGATAATCCACAAATAGCTGTGCAATGAGTAAGGAATAATTGACAATGGGCTGTTAAATTATTTGAAAAAATAATGCACTCCGCTTCGTGACCGTTACACCTCGGATGTGCATTATTTTTCAGTAATTCAATGGCCCAAAGAGTCAATTATTCCACTTATACTACGTTTACCACTTTAAAACATTGTTTAGATGATGTATTTCAAGACATTTGTCAAGTTTTTGTCCATAAAACACTGATTGAGAGTGTTTTATCTGATGTTTGTTAAGGCAAGAATCACTTTCGACTTAAACTGTTGAGCAACCACCCATAATACTCACTATAACATCATATAGAAACATCACAACACTCAAAACACCATAGCAAGTGCAATGCAACACCCTGACAGGCAGTGTGCTGAAACAACATCCTGTCCTTCACGGCATGCTTTAGAAATGTGCAAATCTTCTGTACATTAGGGGTGTGACGAGACACTTAGCCCACGAGACGATTCCTCACTGACAATTCGTGAAAATCATCTGCAGCTGCATTTTGAAATGTTTTAACTAATCATCTTTATGAATGCCATTTCAGTTCTACTTTCTGAGTATGAGTTATCAAATGCATTGAAAGACAGCAATATACACGCACTGTAAAAGGTTTTGCCACAATCTCAGCTAACTGGCTTCACTTCAGATCTTACTGTACATGAATTATGAGCTTCCAGAACTTCTGATTGAAACTGTGTGTGACCTCTAATTTAGGGGTAGGCCAGTTCGGTCCTAGAGAGCCGCTGTCCTGCAGAGTTTAGATCCAACCCTAATCAAACACACCTGAACAAGCTCATCAGTGTCTTCAGGATTACTTCAGGGTTGGACTAAACTCTGCAGGACAGCGGCTCTCTAGGACCAAACTTGCCTACCCCTGTCCTAATTCAACTCCTTTCCACAAATTGAAAAAAAAAGAAATAAAAAACATTTTTGGTAACACTTTAGTATGGGGAACACACATTACAAACTATGAGTTGCCTTAATAAACTCTTGACTGGTTAGTAAGGTAGTTTTTGTAGCGTTTAAGTTTAGGTATTCGTTAGGATTAAGGGATGTAGAATATGGTCATGAAGAATAAGGCATTAATTTGTGCTTTTATAAGTGCTAATAAACAGCCACTTTCCTAATAAAATGCATGCTAATAAGCAACTACTTAATAGTGAGAATTGGACCGTAAAATAAAGTGTTACCCAGTTTTATTAAATAAGTGCAACCATAATCAAAGTACAAAGAAATGCAAATAGAGACCAAAACAGAGAGCAGAGCTAAGAGGTGGTTATAACTACACAGCCCAGCCTAAGATAGCTTTGATATTGTGTGCGAATCAGGAGCTCGCGCTTACTTTCACTGTTCACATGTCGCGCCTAATAACTCATGTTAAACGTGGCCTTGCCACTTTCTCCTTTTCCTCCGAAAGCGTTTCAGCAAAGGATAAATGGATTCCCCGCCCTTTCATTAGCTCTACTTCTAGATATATTTATAGAGATCATCATTGAAAAACACATCCTTATTGTTTGCTCCATTGCGGCGATTTCGCAAGACAGCTTTTTTCTCGACGAGCAATCTCGTCACACCCTTACTATACATCATTGTTTAATGTATGTGCTTTTATTTGCTGTCTCTTTGTCTTTTAGATCCAGACTACACCGTTGTTCTGAACTCCTCTGTGAACGCAAAGTTCTTCGGCGACCCGACGGAGTTGGAATGCAAAGTCACGAACGTGTCCAACCTTCGTAGCGGACGACTGGGAGTGACGTGGCTGCACAGAGACGCTCTGCCCGGCGACCTTCCTACTCGCACTATCGCGTCATTGGATGAGAACGGAACCCTCGCCCCGGGCAAGTCGTACAAGAGCCGTATAGAGGCGGGGCTTATTACAGCGACCAGGGCGGAGCCTTCCACATTCAAGCTCCGCCTTCTTCACACAACGGACGCAGACACTGGAGAATATTCGTGTGATGTAACTGCATGGATCCTGACTCGTCATGGGAGCTGGAAAAAGGTTGCGGAGTATTTGACCCCGGCACTTAAAGTCAGCTTTGCTAACAAGCGTAAGTGTGCATGTATTTAAAGGGGTGGTTGCATGCAATTTCACTTTTTTAACTTTAGTTAGTGTGTAATGTTGCTGCTTGAGCATAAACAGTATCTGCAAAGTTACAGTGCTGATAGTTCAATGCAAACAGAGATATTGATAAGTTATGGCAGTTTATTGCCTACAAAATGGCCAGTTTGGACTACGAGCTTCCCGGGTAGGTGACATCATAAACCCTTTCTATTAACATAAACACTGCCCCCGCGAACACGCATCAAAGTTCATAAACATGTGGTTCATGCTACAAATAAAACAATACCTTTACAAACAAGCCTCAGTCGCGTATTAGGATACAGTCAAACTTTAACCAGAATATGAAAAGATATCTAACAGCAGTGACACTACAAAAATACTTACCATTCACTATGTCCATTAAAAGCCTTGCGTGCAGAGGTTCTGCTTGACCTTCATCCCCGCTATCTGGGTCTGATTCGGGCTCAAATTGGTATGGCAATATTGACGGCATTATTTACCTGTGCTTGGCACTTCAGCCAATAAAAATACATGAAACTACATTTGGCCATCTAACCAATCTAAGACCCTTGCATTTTTTTCGGAGCGATGGGCTTCACAGAAGCAGGAAGCAAATGAGCCATTCAAAGGACAGTGGAGACAGTGGTGTGGAATAGGTAAAATATAAGAAAAATATACATATTTTTAAAAGTATTAAGACTAGGGCCGGGACTCTAGTCTAAAAAATTAATCTAATTAATTCGAGGCTTTTTAATTAATTCATCAAAATTAATTGCATTTTAATTGCATATAAATATTTGACCTGAGAACAGTGAGAAGTCATTTTTTTCACATGTATTTTTAGTATACCATTGAATAATGACTGTATACATAAGCTTAATCAACAAAATATTGTTTATGTATTTCAACCAGTGCAATATATTTACAATATTTACAATAGCATATTTAGAAATACAGTACATTTCAGAAATTCAGGTAGCCTATAGATAGGTAGACCTTCTGTAAACGATGTTTTTTTTAAGTAAAACACAATTTGTTCAAGTACATTCAGAACATTGGAAACACTGTTAGTTACCCTGGTCCTGAAACCAGTCGTCTGGTGTAGTGTGCGTTGGGTGTGGGTCCTTGTAACTTTACTCGGAGTCGGGCTAACATCCACGCTAACTCCTATGTGTTTTGCGTTGAGGTGATATTTGAGGCTCGATGTGCTGTGGTGATTCGCAAATTGGTGCTCCAGTCTAAACGGTCCGTCGAAACTCATTCATTGAAAAATAAGTGTGGGTTAAAATTATTTATTTTTTGCGTAATTAATCTTAATTAACGTGTTAAAGTCCCGGCCCTAATTAAGACATGTTATACTGCGCCCCATAAACACAACCAAGCCTAGAACAAAACCACGGAACCACCCCTTTAAGTTATGTGTGTTTTTTGGGACAAACAAACCTTTCTTGTTTAGTTAGCTCTGCCTTAAGGTGCCTCCGACACCTGTGAATACTGCAGCTCAAATGTTCACGCTTCTATTCTGGTCTGACATATGACATCTCAGCTCATTGATTTCCCGCATCATTTCTATAATTACCTGAACGGAATACATATATGCACGGAAACATTTGCATCCAGCAACGTCTCTGTGTCTTCCGTAATGGAGAAGTCTGTTTCACGAGGAGGTACAAATGACAACGTTTGTATTATATTCTGATGTGTTTTGTGAGCTGCTGGACTGATGCAATTCTCCACGGGGTGCAGTTTATTCTGACATGCTGTACGGTTATGTTCAAAACTGTTGCTGCTCAAAGTTATACAGCTGCAATTGCAGCTATAATGACCCCTAAGAACATTTGGCATAATTTTGCCATTATCTAATATTGTCGCTCCTATATTGGGACACTTTTTCATTTTCCAAGAGACATGGCAATAAATTGTCTTATGTAACACAAGACCAATAACTTTCTTCCACAGAGAAGACATGGTAGCTGCATAAAAAGCCAACGCAATGTGTTGCGTCATGCCTAAATCTCTGCGTCTTGATGAGATGTCGCTCATTCGGAGCTCAGAGAACTCAGCTCAAGTTTTTAACTTTGTCTCCGATGTTTCTCCTTAAACGCATTAGGAGAAATAAACACAGAGCCAAATAAGGTTAAATGCTTGTAGGTTTGAGAAAAGTGCTTTTACTACTACTACTAATACTAATAATAATATTTTATAGTATTATTATTATTATATACAATATAATTACATAAAAAAACAATAATAATATGAATTGTAATATTTATTTTATTTATTTTATTATAATAAGCAATTACATGTTCATTATTATGTTAATGTTATTAATTATTTTTATAATTATGCTAGTTATTATTAATAATGATTATGTTATTTATTATATTAATTAATGCTATTATGTTGATGTTGTTTATTATTCTTTTATTATTATTATTGAAATATTTATTATTGATTATTATATGTATTAATTAAATATTTATTAATAATAATGATTGGCCATTTATTTAATTATCATTTATATAATTATAATATAAATAATAATTTTATATTTAATAATGATTATTATTTATTATTTAAATATGTATTATTTATTATATGTTTATTCATAGTAATATGATTTAAACCATTTATTTGTTTATGATCATTTATATTATTATAATTATAATATAAATAATAATCACATCAATATAATTATTATTATTAAATACAATTTTATTCCAAAAAGACTCTTATCACAAGGTATGCATTTGGAGGTTAACATCTTAAAGGGTTTTTATATTATTATTAATATCATTATATTTTTATTTGATCATGTTTGGTATATCATTTGAATTTTTATTGTGTGTTAATTAAGATAATGTGTTAATATATTGCTTGTGGCTCAGCAATATAGCAATATATGTTTGAGTTCATATTGAGATGCAAGGAGAGCAACCTCATGTATGGCCATTCAAATCTCCATCTGATCTCATTCCTGCCTTACTGAGATCTGTTTTGTTCTTCTCATTCGTCTCACGCAGGTCCTGTTCTTGGTGTCGTAGCCCGTCGTCTCCGTGAAGCTACGGCTACTGGCTCCACGTTTGAGATGAGCTGCCAGGCCAATGTCCAAAACCTCCCGCCGGGGACCACCTTCTCCATCCTCATCCTGTCCGAGGAGGCCATAGGGTCTCCCAGCCGCAAAATCGCCTCTCTGGGCCCTGAAGCGGTTCTCCAGCTGGAGGACTGGGCCGAGCCGGGCCGACAGGACGGCCTGATGCTGGTGAAGACCGGGAAGAGGGACTTTCAGTTTCGGATCCAAGCGGTGCAGGTGACCGATCGCGGCTTCTACTTGTGTGAAATGAGAGCCTGGACGAAGCAGGCCGGGGAAGACTGGGTGGAGATGGGCAAAGGAGTGTCCAATAAGGTTCAGATCGCTTTCGCACACAAAGGTATATTTCATAAAGAGATCATGAAATCATGAGATCATGAGTGGAAAAGTCTCGATCGCTTTATATAATGCTTGTGGGCGGGGCCTCGTCTCATAGTTTCCAGTCTTCAGTAACTCTGACTGTAACACGGATGAATCAACCAGCTGAAAGTGTGATTCTGATCTATAGGAACGTAAAGTGATAATGAAGAACGAGTGGGTGAATGAATGCTCGATCACAGGGGAATGTGTGGAATAATTCATTCCACTGAAACACGTTTAAGCCTCATGCTCTGTGATTCATTATGGCACATCTAATGTTTGGTATATAATGATGATTTTCTTCATCAGTTCTGCTCTAAAATCCAATCAACATTTGAAGCCGATATAAGCGCACGTGATCATACATCACCAGTGATCACAACTGTAATCGGTCTACAGTTATGCTAATAAACCATGATAATACGTAAAGTAATAAAAACAATATATAGTGTTTTTGTATCATATCAATCAGTCATTTTTGGGCCTTTCTGTTTTACCATTCAAAAGTTTGCTAGGTAACACTTTACAATAAGGTTTCATTAGTTAACATTAGGTTTCATTAGTTAGCATAACACTACAGAGCTAGTATGACCAACTAACAGATAGTTAGAAGTATTTGGTCTTACTTTTCAACATCAAAACAATCATTAATTATTTAGCATAATACTACTTTAGTTCAAATAAACTAACAAAGAGCAATACTTCTACAGCATTTATTCATTTTAGTGGTCGCCACTTTAGCCTCAAAACTCATAATTACTGCTTATTAATAGTTAGTAGGTAGTTGTTAAAGGGATAGTTCACCCAAAAATGAAAATGTGATGTTTATCTGCTGACCCCCAGGGCATCCCAGATTGTGTGTTTGTTTTTGTTTCTTCAGTAGAACACAAATGAAGATTTTTAAACCCAACCGTTGCTGTCTGCCAGTCGTATAATGCATGTCAATGGGAACACATGAGAGTAAAAAAACATGCACATACGAATCCATATTAAACCCTGCGGCTCGTGATTTACACATTTGACCTCACTCACCGGAAGTCATCGTGTGCTGACAGTACATAGATCGCATTCGAGGTAAAAAAAAAATATAAATACTGTTGGGTTTCTCGCACAAACCGATTGTTTTGTGTCTTAAGACATCAATGTGTCGTCACGAGCCTCAGGGTTTAATATGGATTTGTATGTGTATGTGTTCTTCTACTCTCATACTCTCATGTGTTCCCATTGACATGCATTATACGACTGGCAGAAACAAACATTCCTACATCTGGGATGCTCCGGGGGGGTCAGATAAACATCACATTTTCCTTTTTGGGTGAACTATCGCTTTAAGTTTAGGTATTGGGTGATTTAAGGGATGTAGAATATGATCATGCAGAATAAGGCACTAACATGTGCTTTAAAAGTGCTAATAAACAGCCAATATCCTAGTAATATGCATGCTAATGATGCAACTAGTTAATAGAGAAATACATTACTAGAATACATTATTAAAATCAAAAGTTCTATTAGTTAACACACAGTGAACTAGCATTAACAGTGAACGTTTCACTTGGAAATACGTCACAGCACTGAAGAAATCTCACTTAAAATAAATGAATACTTTTATTCAGCAAGGATGCTTTAAATTGATCAAAAGTGATAGTAAAGACATTTATAATGTTACGATTCGATTTCAAATGAATCGGCTCTATTCATCAAAAGATCCTGAAAAATACAATGTATCACGTTTGTTTCCACAAAAAAAATGTATCAGCACATCTGTTTTCAACACTGATAATAATCATAAACGTGTCTTGAACATCAAATCATCATATCAGAATGATTTCTGAAGGATCATGTGACACAGATGCTGAAAATCACAGGAATAAATTACATGTCAACATGTGTTCACAAATAAAACAGTTAAAATATTTCACAATATTAGTGTTTTACTGTATTTCTAATGAAATAAATGCAGAAATATTACAATAATACAGCGTAGTGAGTATAATTAAAATATTTCTGATCTCATATACGTATATAAATATAATGCTCAATATGCAGTATGCTTTAATATGTCTATCTTATAAGACTGTAATGATGCTATTTTTGTCCTTTTTTTTATAATTTCCTACCAGGTCCCACGTTTGATGTGTCCATCCGTTCGGACAGCGTGAGTGTTTTCCCCTGGGAAACTGCTAAGATGGAGTGTGACATCACTGTGAGCGGCACGTCGCCCACTACAGGCGAGTACACACACAACGGAACATAAGACAATGTAGATTAATGCTAATTATTCATAACTTTACAGTGCATGTGTAAAATAACTCTCAGTTTAATCTCTTTAAAGTGAAGAGTTTTTAACAAGCGGCAACCTCCCTCTGTCTCTCTTGAAGCCGATACGGAAGTGTCTTAAACTGCAGTTCATCGACTGGCCACTAGGGACAGGCTCCAGAAGAGAGCAGAATCTCATTGAGCTCATGTTAAAATGCCCAACTTTACAGCAGAATAAAACATGTTTACAGCCTGGGACAAATTCTAGTTTTGGTCTAAACGGCTAATTCTGCCCTTCATGACGACTGTGCGGGGGGTGAATTTTTGTCTAACTCATTCGTTTACATTATATAAAGCCTTAGCGTTCTGCATATTTAAGGGCGTGGCATCACCTCAGCTCTGCCCACTTCCCGCCTCTTTGCTCATTTTCTGTTATCCGGGCGTCATGCCTGATGACGTGCTGCTAAGATGGAAACGGTCAGCTCGACCCTACTTTACGCTTCAAAATTGCTCTTCAGAATCCTATGGGTGACGTCTATGGTTTTTAAGCATAAACTAAAGTTTAAGAGACATTAGATATTTTTAAATTGGATAACAGCAGTGATTTGTGCAGGATAGTGCTATCATGATAGTCCTGGGATGTTTTTTTTTTCATTATCTAGGAAAGATCTTTATAAAAATACATTATTAAATACATATAATTTGTGGTAAACTATAAGTTCAATTTTCATCTTCTACTATATATATATAATATATATATATATATATATATATATATATATATATATATATATATATATATATATATATATATATATATATATATATATATATCATTCATGTTTCATGCATTTATTGATGCTAAAATTATGGAAACTAAGATAATTAGTTTCCATATTTATCTTTCTTATGGAAAGTAAGATAAATGCAACTTTAAATCTGAATTCTGAGAAAAAAGTGAGGCAATGTCTCACAGCTCTGACTATATTTCTCGCAATTGTGAGAAATAAACTTGCAATTCGGACTTTTTTCCCTGAACTGAGATATTGGTTACAAAACATTGGTTACACTTTATTTTTACAACTTACTGAAATAAGTACTGAGTAATATTAATTAACTACATGTACTTATTGTAGAGTTAGGGTTTGGTTTAGGGCTATTTACTTAGGGGTAATTACTGACTGCTGTTATCAGCCTTGCGCTCATCAGATGCTTCGGCACAGCTGAGAAAGATCATGCAAACCCTGTTCCTGAGCCGTTCCACACACCAGCCAAAATCAGCAGCCTCACAGCGAGCCCGATGAAATGTGCAGATGTGCTTGTGTTGCGTTTGGATCCTGGTTCCAAAAACAAGCACTAGACAAGAGAAACCAAAGCTCTGTTTGAGTGAGCACGTGCTGCACCTTTAAACCGGTTTGTTGGACACAATAGGCACTTTATTCTGAGCAATGTTTTATTATTCACAAACACTAAAGATCAAGCTGTTTTTGAGTCAACGACACGCGTGCTGGCAGGAATACTTCCTTTAGGTGTGTTTACTATCACACGGTTTGATGCATTCTTACACAAAGAATGTTTGCAGTGCAAATTTGCAGCATCTATCGATTCAGTCATGTGCTCAGTGTTAAGGAAGAGGTAAACAGAGATGGATGCTTTCTCCATTACAACAAACTGTGTAGACACAGTCAGGACCTCTAATATCCACATTATGTTTATAACGTGTTTTTATAATTAACAAATTGAACAATTAAACTAGCTGGACAATATCATGTTCACAATGCATTTAGCAGGACTTTTAAATGTATAAATGGTCTGTGAGATACTACTATAGTTCTATTAATATTTTGAATTAGATTTCCCGTTCTCACAGTTAAAGATTTAGTAAATTGGTTGTCTGTTTTTGTCATTGTTAGGTTTTTTTAGGGTTAGTGCGTAGCTTTGAAACCCTATTGTAATTGTTAGAATTTCCAAGGATCAGCAGTCTCCCTAAAACTGATCGGGCAGACCAAACCGTAAGTTGTAGAGACTTGAAACTTTGAGGGATGGTAGTAATCACACTGTCTACAACTTCACCAAAGCTCATCCCAATCGGCCTGATGGTGGCGCTACAGCGATCAAAAGTATGTAATGGCTCATAACTGGCACAAGTGTCTGATATTGTTGGAATCCTTGGCTCAATATGAACAAACATGTGAGATGTGGGATTCAATTTTCATCACCCAAAATGTTCAGGTATTTTATATTTTTGGAAAAATCCTTCTTTTGCCAGTCTTAGGTTTTTTGCCTGAACAGAACCAAACCAGTGCAAAAAGATTCTCTGGAGTCTGATTGTCAATCATTTAATAAAAAAAAGACAACATTTTGATTGACGTCCACAACGGGACGCCAACACATTCGAAGTGGCCTCGTATGTATGGGCTCGGTCTGTGGTCGTGTGAAAAAGGATATTGCAACTGGCCACTTGGTGGCATTATAAAATAAAAAACATGAAAACGGCTATTACTACGCAACAGTAAGTCCGGTTTACTTGAAAACTGGCATGCGGTGTCTTTGTCCAAGGTGTCGCGATTGTCTGCAAGGATGTTCACTTATCTCGGAAAACTAAATGAATTTTGATCGGCTGTCAGACTAGGTTAAGGGTGGCGATCAAACGAAAAATTTGCTGGGCCTGTTTGAGAAATTGAAAGAAATGGCCATAGAGGCCTGTGAGACATTAGATTTTCACTGATTCGATTAGCGCGTGTAAAGAATTGCATATCACGCAATTTTCACACTTGCCCATGACATTCATACTATATAGTAGAACTCCTCATTCTGAGCAACTTTGCCTCTAGGACCTCCGCTGTCAATCAAACCATTTGTTAAATATTAGAGATTATTCCAAAAGCCTACTTTAGCAAACTAGTACTAGGTTCCTGCCTTAACCTCGATAGCTTTAAAACATACATTTCCTTAGTAAATTGCCTGTTTGGGCTGTAAATGGTCTTTTCTATCTATGATCAAAGTGGTTACATGCTTGCTAAATATAACATAATACCTTTGTACGGATGTGCTTAAAGGCCGTAAAGCACTTGAACCCTGTTAATTGCTGCTCGCAGCTACATTTATTATATATCTATATAGCTTTTATTTAAAAAAAAAATTTGTTTTAGTTATAGTAGTACATCAAGTTAAACTAAATTTAATTGAACACTCGGTCCGCATTTATTTTGCATTAATGATCAACTGGCTGCACAATATAATTTGCAAATCATATAATTCTATGTTGTAATTTGCTTTTTGTAATCCTTTTTTGTGTAATTGTTTTAGATTTAAATTTGTTTTTAAATGTTCACGTTGAATTGTGGAAGTACACATACTTGAGAATTTAATGTTTACTTTAGTTAACTTGCTTTTTGAAATGTACAGAAGTCTTTTCAATATGAAAGAAAATATGATATAATTAAAGTGAAAGTCTAATAGTTTCTTAAAGGTGAAGTGGGTGCGACTATCACAAAACAATGCAAAAACATGTCGGATGACTCAAACATGTCGGATGACTCAAACAGACAGAGAAGTTACTTTCATAAAACTGGAATATGAGAAAGTATCCAAAAAAATCCCATTTCACCTTCATGATGAAAGTTTGTTCTGGAAATATTCAAAACCTGTTAAATGTGGGTCAGAATGAGGCAATAAATTACTTTTTATCAGAATGTTACTGGAATCGAGCCCGGGCGTGTCTGCGCTTGCCCTCAATGCCAGTACAAACGTGGAAATGGATGTTTAATGTTGGGAAAAAGACTTCATTAACTGATGTCATGCGGAACTGGGTCACCCAGTGTGTGTTTTTCAGCATGCACTAACATGTCACACTGCATGAAGCTCAAGACATCATCATCATATATTATGAATTTAAAGTGTTAAAGCTCTGTCACTCTTAAAGGGGACTTATTATGCACCTTTTTACAAGATGTAATATAAGTCTCAGGTGTCTCCAGAATATGTGTGTGAAGTTTTAGCTCAAAATATCCCACAGACCATGCTGTAAGCATCCCATCGTGAGTGGAAGCTAAAACATGCTGTTTTCGTGCATGTATCTTTAAATGCAAATAAGCAGTTGCTCCCCGCCCCCTTTCTGAAAAGGGTGGGGCCTTTATATCTCATGCCTTAGACACTCGTCAAACAACAAACAAAATGAGAGAGGAAACTGCAACTTTACCGAGCTCAGCTCAAAAAGGAGAAGAGCTGAACGACATTGTCCCTCCCTGTCTTCCTGTTTCAGTGGTACATCAACACAAAGATATTAACTTGGGACTATATTATGGGGAAGCACAGGCGAAGCACTGCTACTTGGGCGCAGAGATATCACGCAACACATGCACAACATACGCCGGTATGTTGACGGAAGTTTAGGGATTTCATGTGTTGCGTGATATCGCTGCGCCCAAGTAGCAGTGCTTCGCCTGTGCTTCCGTTAATATAGTCCCAAGTCAATATCTGCCTCGAAATCGCCTAGTCTTAATCTGCATCGCTATTTGTACTCGTTGTGAATATGCAGGCCACAAGAAGTAATTAGGTAAGGTTTTTATTTTATTTTATTTTTTTATCACTTTTAGTCTGGACATGCTAGCTGGCAACATAGGATTCCATTCATTATGCTAAGCTAAGCTAGCGGCGACCCTGCAAACTAAAACAATGCATGCACTGAGACAAAATGCATTCGCCCACATATCTAAATGTAGGAAAGAAGTTGAATAAGCCCTATTTCTAAAAATGTGTTCCTTTAAATAATTAACAGGAATGCAAATTTTACCAAACGCCATTTTTGGATATTGCCATCTTTGTGGGGACATTTTGTCCCCATACCGTAGGGATTACCAGTCCACACACACACACACTCACAAGGACAAAAATTTGGATATTGCCATCTTTGTGGGGACATTTTGTCCCCATACCGTAGGGATTACCAGTCCACACACACACACACACACACACACTTTCCATAGGCGTAATGGTTTTTATACTGTAAAAAACGTAAATGTTATCCCCCTACACTGCCCCTGCCCCTAAACCTACCCATCACAGGAGACATTCTGCATTTTTACTTTTTCATAAAAACTCATCCTGTGTGATTTATAAGCTTTTGTACCCGTGGGGACCTCAATTTAGGTCCCCACAGTGACACGCGTCCCCATGAGTCTGTGTGCAGTCAGGTTGAAGTCCCCACCAGGCTAGAAAAACATGTACACACACACACACACACACAGACACACACACACACACACATGTTTAAAGGACCTATATGTAGGATTGTGGCCAAAACTGGTACTGCAATCAATTTAAAATGACTGTAGAGCGGTGTATCCCCTCTCCACCTCCCCCCTGACTCGAGGTGGCCAGATAGGCTGCAGGATCCAGCAGGAACGTAGGCTGAGCTTCCAATGGCAAGTGACGAGTCCTACACAGTATGTTTTTTTGTTTTTGTTTTGTCCTGTTAATTATGTTTAAGCTTAATGAGAGGTCTTTTAGGTTTCCGAAAAGTATGTAGCTGCAGCTGTGGTAACTAGAGCAGAGCTGGCAACCCGCATGCCGAAACACTACTGACTTCGTGATTGGTAGATCGGTGGAGGGTGGAGCTTCAGGCCAAAACACAACATGTCAACATCAACATCAGCTGAGGGCTGCAACTTCACTTTTAAAATGACAAGATCCTGGCAGGACTTCTGTTGTCAGTGATATAAGTATTTGAAATTAACATGATTTCTTAATGTCTAGTGACATATCAGGGCCATTTTATGATTAATTGAAATACATTTCTTACATACAGTTCCTTTAAAAATTCTTTACAACTTTTCTTATTTGTATATTCAAAACATATTTAAAACAATCTCATAACATTATGTAATGCAGTTATATTTTTTCAGTGTAAATTATTTAATTTGATTGGTAACAGCCCTATAGTGTCTTATTCTAGTGTAATTTATTGATCACATTTAAGAATATAAAATTAAAGTGTGTGTGTGTGTGTGTGTGTGTGTGTGTGTGTGCCTATATAACAGTATTACATGTCATGTTGAGATCAGATTGTGGCAGCTGAACTGAAACAACTTTTTTTCCTCGAGATAATATCCTGTTTGGTTGTTTTATTTGTATGATGCTCTAACTCGCTGTAATCTATCATTCCTCTAATAGCTCGCCTTTGCTGCGTTATTTTCTCCTAAGGCCAGAGTCCCACGCATCAAAGGTAACAATTAAAATCTCAGGGGATGAACAGTTCTTCCCCCGGCTGTGGGGTCAGCAACCTGTATCCTTAAATTCTGTTATTACAATACTGGCAAAGATCGTTTACACTCATCTTTTTCTTGTAACGTTACTTAATCCAGCGCGCGTGCAGACAGGGTTGCCACGTTTTTTTGCAATGTCGCGCACAATTGCTACTCAAAACTATAGCCCAGAACAATCACTTTACGGGGTTCTCCGGAAAAAATGGCGTTTGGTTGGCAAAATGTTATTTTGGCAAGGTTGCCTGCTAAAATTTGCATTCCTGGGTTTATATAATCACATAATTGGGGTCGCTTCAACCCGCGGACATGGAGAAAAACACGGACTTGGCCACAGTGCAGTTGAGTTCTGCTGACATTTGATAACTAACGTTACGCGTCGCTCCGTTGCTCTGATTGGTTGTGTGTGTGTGTGTGTGTGTGTGTGTGTGTGTGTCTCGGTAACAAAGCCCAATGGAGCGGTACCAGACTCATATTCTGACTAGAATTGAGTATGGCCACGCCAGGCTAAATAATACCACAAATATGCAGATTTAAATATGTCAAAGCTGGCTGAACACTGGTGAGAATATTGCTTCTCAATAAATTATATTTACAACTCACAAAAAAATTATAATAATTCCGGACAAGCAAATTTTTTACTCAGACAGGTGAATGACAGACAAGCACATTAACAGGCTTAATGTCGAGCCCGCTGCTGATGTGTTATCTGGTGCGCCAGAGCCGCTTGTAGTCTGAGGAGACGACGCTTTGCGTCTTACGTCAGCAGCGTCACTGTGGACTCGTGAACGCGGATTCAAACAAACACGGAAGAGAAGACAATGCTGAATAAAGTCGTAGTTTTTGTTATTTTTGGACCAAAATGTATTGTCGATGCTTCAAAAGAGTCTAACTAACCCACTGATGTCACATGGACTACTCTGATGATGTTTTTCATACCTTTCTGGTTATGGACTGTATACTGTGCATACACTTTCAATGGAAGGACAGAAAGCTCTCGGACTAAATCCCAAATATCTTAAACTGTGTTCCGGAGATGAACGGAGGTCTTACGGGTTTGGAACGACATTAGGGTGAGTCATTAATGACAGAATTTTCATTTTTGGGTGAACTAACCCTTTAAGCTTGTGTGTGTATATATATATATATAGATAATTTCATGAAGATTACAAGACAAACGGAAAAATGAACATTTTCATGTTGACTTCAGAATATTGTCACAGCGAAAATGTGTTTGAATAGGCCATAACATTTGGAGGTCTGTCATGTGCGCTTAGAGGATTCACAAAAATCTGTGACCCCTGTGCAAATCATTTGGGTTGAGCACATTAAATTGAATGGCTTTTCACTATTCATAAGTCCCTCAGGCCAGATGTGTGTGCGCGTTCGTCAGCTCATATCCCACAGTGCCTGGCTGTGACCTCGTCAGCTGCACTCCAGCCGCTGACCCTTTCCTCATTATTGTAAGTCAAGTTCCAAACACATTAGTTCAGGATGGACACGGGATGGAGATCGTAGGAGGGATAATGGAGCCTTAGCATTTTTGCTTGAGAGCGTCTCGCTTTCTCAAACACAAGGGAATGACTCGATATGTCATGAAGATAAAACCTTGCCATTACTGGAGGAGTAGATCCTCCACCGATTAGATGCACATAAGTCCTCAAAAATGTGTTTGCTTAGGCGAGCATTACTGTTACTAGTGCTCATACTCGAACAAAACCCTGTTGGATTTATGATTTTCACATGTTGCATGTTAAAACAGGTGATGAAATCAGTCGTTTGTTCACTCACTCAATCACTCACTCATTTAGCCACTCATGTCTGTGTTATATTCCTGACTGAGACGAGATAATCAGCCAGACTGTATTCTCTGTTTATTCCCAGACAGCATTGGAGATGACTTTGATCTTTAGTTTGTTCTTTTCAATGCTGCTTTCACTGTCACTCACTCACTCACTCACTCACTAATGCACTTTTCATGTATGTATTTATGCATGGTTTTAGTTTTTGCTGGCAATAAAAACACTCATAAGGACCAACTGAAATCTCTTTTCTTTTGTGAGTTTGTTTTCCTTTGTATGTGTGTGTTTATGAGCCTGTGTGCAGTTTGTATGCATTTGTGTGTGTCTATATAACAGTATTATCATGTCATGTTGAGATGAGAGTGTGGCAGCTGAAATCCTCGAGACACATCCTGTCATGTTGTTTTATCTGTAAGGATGCTTTAACTCTCTGTTAGTGAATGCCTCACTCAGTCGGTCACTCACTCTGTGCACTTTATTTATTTATGCATTTTATTTGTTTATATGTGCATTTATTTATTTATTTTTATTTATAAATTAATTTGTGCGTATATTTATTCATTTGATTATTTTGTGCATTCATCTAGTAATGCATTTACATTCATTTGTCTATTTAAACGTGTGTATTATATTAGCTGTTTAAATTATAATTTACAAATACAAATTGTTCAGGGAAATTAGTTATTAATAAATATGTTGTAAAATTAAATACAAGTTTCCTGAGCTATAAAAGAGCAATAACATTTTATTTTAGGCTAACGTCCTGTAATGTTTCAGTCATTTTTTCCTTTTTCTTATTTTCTGTTTTCATCCTTTGTGTGCCTCGCCTGTGTAATACGGAGCGGGGGCCATTCTAAAGGATGCCGCTGTTCAGGTCTTTGAGTCAGTGCGTGGGTTTGACAGCAGTGGGCCGTCATACAGTCAGTCTAATTGCTAGTTTGGGACCATTGTGGCTTTATAGTCGTCTCTTTCACTCTTTCTCTCAACAATTCCACATCTGCACATACATGTGCATTTCACTGCCATTCCAGCGATGGGAGATGGAAAGTGTTATTTTTATAGGACATGCCACATCTTCTAATTGATCTTGTGTTCTTTGAACCAGTATGTGTTAGTAAGGGGGAAAAGACTTTTGCAAGAAATGGAGCCGAAAGATTTGCAATTTGATGAGATCTTCGCTCGACCTCCATAATAATAAGCTACACTAGAAAAAACCTTGTGGAGGATCCTTAAATAAATGCATCTCAAAGGAAAGGGTTTTTGGAGATTTGCAGTCCTAAAAATGTCCTCACTTGTAGTATTTTTGAATCAAGAGCCTTTTTTTCTCTGCTTTTTATGCTCCACATGGAGGAACTTAATATCTTCTTATGACACAAGGTCATTGTATTGCGAGGAAAAACATGCCACAATATTTTAATTTCGATGAAGCTTTGTCCTTAAATTCTTAGGGTCCCTAAGCAGTGTTCACTGATTTATGCACACTGGGTAGAGAATGAACACCTCCTAAAAGTACACTATATTGCCAAAGGTTTTGGGACTCCTGCCTTTACATGCATATGAACTTTAATGACATCCCATTCTTAATCTGTAGGGTTTAATATGGAGTTGGTCCACCCTTTGCAGCTCTAACAGCTTCAGCTCTTCTGGGAAGGCTTTTCACGAGGTTTAGGAGTGTGTTTATGGGAATTTTTGACCATTCTTCTAGAAGAGCATTTGTGAAGTCAGGCACTGATGTTGGACGAGAAGGCCTGGCTCGCAGTCTCCGCTCTAATTCATCCCAAAGGTGTTCTATCGGGTATCCAGAGAACACGTCTCCACTGCTCTTGAGTCTGGCGTGCTTTACCCCACTGCATCCCACGCTTTGCATTGCTCTTGGTGATGTAAGGCTTGGATGAGCTGCTCGGCCATGGAAACCCATTCCATGAAGCTCTCTCCGCACTGTTCTTGAGCTCATCTGAAGGCCACAGGAGTTTGGAGGTCTGGAGCGATTGACTCTGCAGAAAGTTGGTGACTTTCTGTGCACTGTGACCCTCAGCATGCGCTGACCCGCTCTGTGATTTCTGCGGCCTACCACTTTGTGGCTGAGTTGCTGTTGCTCCCAATCTTCCACTTTGTTATAATACCAATATTGGCAGGTTAAGCTGCTTTATATATGCATGTATGCAGTTTTGTAAATGCTTTTATTTACATGCATTTTAATTCTATTGAAGTGTGTGTATTATATTATTATAGCTTTTTAAGTCAATTTAGGGTTTAATGCATTCTGTTTTCATGGTAACAATGTTGTAAAATTAGATATAATTTAATGAATGTTTTCACATTTAAATCATGTTAAGTCTCATATTGTTTACATCTACATCTTGTTTACGTCTTGTGGCTTAACGTTTGCAGATTGGAACCACTCGCTTACATTGTAAATCCTTAACTGTCGTCCAGATTTTAGCTGATTTGAAGCAAAACGAGGGAAAGGGGGAAATACATTTTTTCACCAATCACCAAATGCTGTTGCTCAAGCTGGTAAAACGTTTTTGCATGACTTGCTGCTTTAATTTGCAGTTCATATTAATCATAATTCTGTGATTTCCTCCCCATCAGATGATGTAGCGTACGAGATGAAGTGGTTTCTGAGTCGTCTGAGGGGTTCCAGCAGCATGTCCCTGCTAGCCAGTATGGACCGCTGGGGCGTCGTGATCAAAACCCTTCGCATAGCGACAGCAGCGACTGTAGCCTGGGCGCCGGGGACCCAGAAAATTCGCCTGAATGTCCACAGCACACAGGACAGTGACACCGGCGACTATCACTGCACCGTCACACCCTGGATTCGCTCAACCGCCACAGGGCTCTGGAGCAAAGCGCCGGAGGTCTCCTCACAGAGAGTGTTCCTCAATGTGAAGTTCGCATGTAAGTAGACTGAACAATCTCATGAGTATCAGAGGAGTGCACAGAATTGCTAAATGCAACTCTGTCATGCAAGTTTAACAGGTTTTTATACACTAATGGGCTGCCAGCATTTGAAACTCATTCCCATGACAATATTACATTCATCCAAAACTTATCAATGCATGTTGGAGCATGCATGTGTAATATAAAGACAGCTTGTGCATTTGCTTGGTAGAAGAATAGTCATTTTATTCTTCAGGAAGTCTTTCAAAAACCTCAAATATAAATGTGACCCTGGACCACAAAACCGGTCATAAGTCTCACGGGTATGTTTGTGGCAATAGCCAACAATACGTTGTATGGGTCAAAGTTGTAAATTTCCTACCGTAAATATATCAAAAATGTATTATTAGTAGTAATATGTGTTGCTAAGGACGTCATTTGCACAACTTTAAAGGTCATTTGGACAAATTTTTTTATCAATATTTAGATTTTTTTTACACTCTCAGATTCCAAATTTTCAAAAAGTTGTATCTCGGCCAAATATGGTCCTATGCTAACAAATCATACATCAATGGGAAGCTTATTTATTCAATTCCCAATTAAACTGACCTTAAAGGGTTACTTCAGTGATTTAGCATGAAGCTTTGTATTTAAACTGGATCATTCATTTTGCAGAAATGTGAAATAATTTTTGAATTTGGTGCCTTCTAGACTGAGAAAAGACAAAAAATCTATTTTTTTCTCATTGAGATGAAAGACAACAACTCCCAGAATGCACTGCTTCACTGACCTGCTCTAGGCACGGCTACTGGTTTACTGAATCACTTGCCCACCATGTTCATTTTCATAAAATCAGTTCAGTTAGAAACACTACAATTAAAAACTGAACGTGTCTGTTCAATATAATGCGAGTGAGCCGATTGAGCGTCACGGCACAAACACAGCAGGATCGGATTACATTCATCACATGAGCTGAGGTAATCGCGGGATTCATTCACAGCGCGTGATCAGTCTGGCGCATTTTCAGTTCATGTCTTTGGAAGCTTAACTTTCATAGGAATTCATTTGAAAAGTTGAAAGACTCACTTTGGTCTCCACCGCTCCGTTTACATGAGTCTCCGCAGCTCCCGATCCGAGTGCTGTGAGTGTGATGTTGAAAACATGTGGAAACAGCGCCTCCTGCTGGCTGTAGTCTTCAGCTTCTGGACAAAAAATATTTTTCCAGAAATAAAATACATAAATCTCTTGTCTCAGGGGGATATGAGGGGGTTCGATCGTTCGAATATACTCCCGGGTTTCTACTGATACAATGCCATATGCTAAATCGCTGAAGTAACCCTTTAATGACTGGTTTTGTGGTCCAGGGGACGTATTACAGAAACATCTTAACTTTAGAATCCTATCTTTTCTGTTTGGTAACCATGGCAATTTCAGTTAGGACCGCATTTAGGACAAAAGCTATTACAGAATGACATTTCTTAAGTGCTTAATCTTATCCTAACTATGGATAGGAAACGAGTATTACAGAAGCATCCTAACTCGACAAAAAATCCTAAAAGCTGTCTTAACTTTAGGACAACCCCACTGGTGTCCTAACTTCAAACATTTTTGAAATCCAACGGTAAAAATCACAGTACAAAAACCCTTTTTCAAGAGAGCGTTAAGTTAAGTTAAGACCTAAGAAAGAAAGTTTCTGTAATACGCCCCAAGGGTCACAAATAGGAGAACATTTTGAAATTGATCACGCAGCTGAAACACTCAAGCTCCAAAAGGCCCAAAAAATAATTTAGTCCATATGACTTTTCCAAGGGTTAAGATGTCCGATAGGATAAAGCCACAGAAAAACATCACATCTGTCAAAGATCTGATATCTTGCTTTTATGACTTATTCTCTATGAGCATCCAAAAGCTGTTTAAATCATAATTTATCACTGTAGGAATTATGAAAGTACACTAACTTCTTTGTGCACGTGTGTGTATATTCAGTGTGGGACTCGATGAAGCTGCCTTTGCTGTATGGGATCTGTGCTTCGGTAACTGTGGGCATCTTTTCTCTTGTCCTGGGCCTGGTCTGTGCTCACTGCTGCTGTAAAACCGCCACACCTACTACTCCACGCTCTCGCAACAAACTCATGGAGCTGGAGATGGATTGACAAAGACAGTACAGTTGTCCCCTTCCGTCCTGGACGGCCTGGTGACAACTGATAAACGCTGGGATGCGTCCCGTCACGTTATGCATCGCCTGGAAGGAGCAACTACACTCTCAGAGGAAATAACTACCGAATCAGAGTCAACGACCAAGGCGAATTACTCAAATATTGCACTAAACACATTCTTATATCAGCCGGGAACACATTTTCTTGGATTTATGAACAGTCTACATTGCAAAGTGTTAAAGAAGACTTTTCCTTACACTCTGATGATCAAGATCCAAGCAGGTTTTGACAAATTGAAGGATTATATTACACTACATCAAGCTCCAAAGAGACCGTTTGCTTCCAGATCAGGGTTTAAAGATACTCGTTTATACCATGATTCTTCTGAATATGGTGCTACTCTCCTTTTGCTAGACATGGGAGGAGCTGAACCCATGTCACAATGTGAAAGACAATGTTTTATCTGTGATTTTGTGAGATTGTTCATTGTCGTTCTGTGTGCATCGTTCAGTTTTGTTTTCCAACCCATCCAGAGTCGACCAGCTCTGACTAACCCATCCCAACCAGCCAACCGTTATCAGCTCGTTAACTGTAGCGCGACAGGGGCGGCGGTCACACTACAATTTAAGCATGTGAAATTCATTTGGAACTGATAGAAAATATCATGTTTAAAGATGTTTTTTTTTGGGGGGAATAAGTAGTATTTTTTTAGATGCATATGACTGTACAACATATCTGTCTAGCTAGATAGCAGCACTCTAGCAACCATCCGGAACACCTTAGCAACTGTTTAGAAACACCTTAGGAATTGATTAGCAGTAAACACTAAAAAAATGCTGTTACAGCTACCTAGCAATATCCTAGAAAACACTCAGGGCACCATGACAACGCCCTAGCAACAACCCACAACACTTTGTAAGCACTAATAGCCTCATAGCAACAGCCTAGAAACCTAACAATCGTAGCAACCACCCAGAACACCATATTAACTGTATAGAAACACCCTAGAAACTACCTACAACACTAACAAACACTATGAGCATCCTAGCAACAGTCTGAAAAAAACAGTTGGAACAGCATAGATACACCTAGCAACTACCCACAACAGTCTTTTGCAGCAAAGATCAATAACATCCTATAAACCACTCAGAACACCATAGAAACTGCTTAGAAATGCCTTAGAAACTTTAATTTACTGTAGCAAAGACCAAAAAATATCCTAGTAACTCCACAACACTCTGAGCAACGATCTGTAACACCATAACAACTGCATGGAAACACCCTAGCAACTACCAAAACAATCTACCGTTGCAAAGACCAATAACATCCTAGAAACAGCTTAGAAACCACTTTGAACACAGTAGCAACAGCATAGAAATACCCTAGCAACTCTACAACACTCTGAGCATCATAGCAACCACCTAGAACCCCATAACAATTGCATAGAAACGCCCTAGCAACTACCAAAACAGTCTACTGTAGCAAAGATCAAGAACATCTTTGAAACCGTTTGAAACCACGTTGGACACCATAGCAACTGCATAGAAATGCCCTGGCAACTCTGCAGTATTTTGAGCATCATAGCAACCACTTAGAATACCATAGCAACTGCATAGAAACGCCCTAGCAACTTCTAAAACCATCTACCGTAGCAAAGAACATCCTAGAAACAGCTTAGAAACCACTTACAACACCATAGCAACTGCATGAAATGTCCTAGCAACTCTACAACACTCTAAGCATCTTAGAAGCCACTTACAACACCATAACAACTGCATAGAAACACCTAGAAACTCTACAACACTCTGAGCATCATAGCAACCTAGAACACCATAACAACTGCACAGAAACTCCCAAGTGACTCTATAACATTCTGAGCATCATAGCAACCACCTAGAACACCATAACAACTGCACAGAAACTCCATAGAAACTCTACAACATTCTGAGCATCATAGCAACCACCTAGAACACCATAACAACTGCACAGAAACTCCATAGAAACTCTACAACACTCTGAGCATCATAGCAACCACCTAGAACACCATAACAACTGCACAGAAACTCCATAGAAACTCTACAACACTCTGAGCATCATAGCAACCACCTAGAACACCATAACAACTGCACAGAAACTCCCATAGTGACTCTATAACATTCTGAGCATCATAGCAACCACCTAGAACACCATAACAACTGCACAGAAACTCCATAGAAACTCTACAACACTCTGAGCATCATAGCAACCACCTAGAACACCATGACAACTGCACAGAAACTCCCAAGTAACTCTATAACATTCTGAGCATCATAGCAACCACCTAGAACACCATAACAACTGCACAGAAACTCCATAGAAACTCTACAACACTCTGAGCATCATAACAACCACCTAGAACACCATAACAACTGCACAGAAACTCCATAGAAACTCTACAACACTCTGAGCATCATAGCAACCACCTAGAACACCATAACAACTGCACAGAAACTCCATAGAAACTCTACAACACTCTGAGCATCATAGCAACCACCTAGAACACCATGACAACTGCACAAAAACTCCATAGAAACTCTACAACACTCTGAGCATCATAGCAACCACCTAGAACACCATAACAACTGCAGAAACTCCATAGAAACTCTACAACACTCTGAGCATCATAGCAACCACCTAGAACACCATGACAACTGCACAGAAACTCCCAAGTAACTCTATAACATTCTGAGCATCATAGCAACCACCTAGAACACCATAACAACTGCACAGAAACTCCATAGAAACTCTACAACACTCTGAGCATCATAGCAACCACCTAGAACACCATAACAACTGCATAGAAACTCCCAAGTAACTCTCTATAACATCCTGAGCATCATAGCAACCACCTAGAACACCATAACAACTGCACAGAAACTCCATAGAAACTCTACAACACTCTGAGCATCATAACAACCACCTAGAACACCATAACAACTGCACAGAAACTCCATAGAAACTCTACAACACTCTGAGCATCATAGCAACCACCTAGAACACCATAACAACTGCACAGAAACTCCATAGAAACTCTACAACACTCTGAGCATCATAGCAACCACCTAGAACACCATAACAACTGCATAGAAACGCCCTAGCCACTACCAAAACAATCTACTCTAGCAAAGACCAAGAGAGCCTAGAAACCACTTTGAGCACCATAGCAACCACCCAAACACCATAGCGACTTCATAGAAACACCCTAGTAACTACATTTAACATCAGAAAGCAGTGAGTCGATGAGTCATTGAGTCATTCATTAGAACGATTAGTTTAGTAACTGAACTGAAACTTTCTTGCCCTGAGGTGCAGAATGCTCTACTGTTTGAAACGTATTGTTTTCTTTGGCAAAATAGAGGAAAAACAGACATTACTGACACTATGTTGTATAAAATGTAAGTCACCTAATAGCCTATTAACTAGAGATCGACCGATTATAGATTTTATAACCGATACAGTTTATTTGCATGTTCATGTGTCCGATAACCGATATATAGAACCAATATTTATTTATAGTTTTATTTCTGTTTTTGTCAATTATAACAACAGCACTGAACTGAACAAACTGTTTTATTGAACACTTCTTAAATAGAGTAATTTCTGAAATTTCACTCCATCGTTGCACACAAAACAACACTTTTAAATCAATAAACAGAGTCTGAAAGAGTGCAAAAAATTAGATATAACTGTCACTAAAGTCTTTTTAAATACATTCCTTAATCAGGTCAAACAAACGGGTAACAAGATTTTTTTTAGCATAAACCAAAAAGAATTCTCAAAACACATTTATCAGAGAATCCAATATTGCAAACCTGACACCAGATTAAACGCCTAAATATCGTGAAAATCGATTATCGGTCGCTCTCTACTATTAACTTTATTGTTTATTGAAGTGTTTTGTATAAACTCATCATCACATTTGCAAACGTGCTGCTGATATTCTGGAAAACGGCACTTTTGCTCGGGTTGTATTGTTTATAAATATTCAAAACAAGAACTTATACACTCTCAGAAAAAAAGGTACAGCGCTATCACTGGGGTGGTATCTTTGTACCTTACTCACCCCTAAATGGTACATTATTAGTATCTTAAAGGTACATATCAGTACTTTAAAAGTACATATTATTACCTTGTTGCTTTTGTCCCTTAGGGTACTGCCCCAGTGGCAGTGTTGTACCTTTTTTTCTGACCCTATCTTGGATTTGGACTTATTTTTGCCTCAAGCCACCGGGGCGGGGCTCCTTTTCAAGTGAAACAGCAAACGCCGCTACTGTACACGAGTATGAATGAAAGCGATCGGACAGAGGTCTAGTGTGGCCGCCCCTCGAGCTGCTGAGATGTACAGACAGGTTAGTTAGGGTCACACAGAGGTCATGATTAGGTTGAATCTGTGCCTTGGGCCTGGTCCGCTAACAGCTTGACATCCGGCATCCCTCAGCTCCGCCGCTGTGTTGCGGAGCAAGTAGAGCTGAAACTCAATGCCATGCATTAAGGCCAAAAGACCCCCAGAACGAGAACACTTCTGTTCAGTCACGCCTCGAGGGCATCAGCCGACCTTCTTCTGCTTTGTCTGCTTCTGAGGCCTTTGTCTCCGCTCCTGAAAAAAGCCCCCCGTGAATCTCCCACATGAAAGATGGTTCACAGTGTTCGTACTCGGGAAACATTCCTGTTTGGGTTATCTCTTCTCCTCAGTATTAAGCTTCTGCCACTAATCCAGCCCTGAACGTCATCACTCAGACTTTATTTTATAGACCGTTTCAGTCATAAGTGTGCTTATCGGGTTTTGTAAACTTTATACTTTTTAAGAAAACGAGGAATCCGCCCCTTTGACACTGTTAGAATGTTCACCGTTGAAAATCCAGCGACGCTGCTGATGTCATCATGCAAACTGAATAGCGATTGGTCTTCGTTCTTCGTTCATTTATTTGCATACTGAATTGTGATTGGTGAAAGACTGTTAAGTGGGTTATTGAGTGAAGATTGATTAACTGATTAAAGGGTGGACGCGCTAGATAATAAGCATGAAAAATTAATACAGATTTATTTTAGAAGGAACAGGATATGATGTCATGGTCCAGTGCTTTTGTTTTCAAAAAGTAATAAATTATCTATAATAATAATAAATTCAAATTATTATAATATCTTCGGCTTCATCTTGCTTATGTGCATAACGGATTATGAGTGTATCTGTAGTCGTGTTGATTCTCATACACACCATCCTTCAAAAGAAGTCTCTTCTGCTCACGAGCCTGCATTTAGTGATCAAAAACACAGTACAAACTGTAACATTGTGAAATATTATTACAATTTAAAAGAATTGTTTTCTATGACTGGTGACGTGAATAACACTGATGATCTCTTCCTCACGGCTCCTGTTAGTGGGTGGGATATATTAGGCAACAAGTGAACATTTTGTCCTCAAAGTTGATGTGTTAGAAGCAGGAAAAATGGGCAAGCGTAAGGATTTGAGCGAGTTTGACAAGGGCCAAATTGTGATGGCTAGACGACTGGGTCAGAGCATCTCCAAAACTGCAGCTCTTGTGGGGTGTTCCCGGTCTGCAGTGGTCAGGATCTATCAAAAGTGAGAACCGGCCACAGGGTCATGGGCGGCCCAGGCTCATTGATGCACGTGCGGAGCGAAGGCTGGCCAATCAGTGTTATACCTGATATGTTAAAATGTATTTTATTCCTGTGATCAAAGCTGAATTTATCATTCCTCCAGTCTTCAGTGTCACATGATCCTTCACTAATCATTCTCATATGAGGATCATATTTCTGTGAAACTGATACATTTGATTTTCAGGATTCTGTAACATTTATAAATGTCTTTACTGCCTTTAATCAGTTTATTCTAAGAGAACTAAAACTTGAACACGATGATGTCGATGCCTTGCAAATTCTGCTGTTTCCTTGTGAAAGTGCAGGTGTAGCGTAGCATGTCCTGCCATCGGCATTCACTTTAACGCAATTCGCAATTTACTTAAATCTGTAATGGCACATTATTTATGATAATTGTGCCGTTCCTCTATATTATTGTTATCTTAATGACCACATTTCCGTATATTTGTGCTTTAGGTGCTCGAAGGAAAAGACAGTGAATGTTTCTGTCTTCTTCAGCTCATTGTTCCTTCTGCACTCTCGGAAACTCTTCCGCTGTAATTGCTGCCGATCGGATGCGTGGGACCGGAATGACGCCGTCACCTGTGTGATGTGGCAATTTGTGTTGCAGCCTGTTCCACTTTCCTCCTCTTTTCTTTTTAGCTGCAGTCTGTCGCTCTTCTCCAATTCACTCTAATTTGACACTCACTTATATTTGCAGTTCTGCTCTTGAGGCAACCCTGAACCGCATTTAGAAACCGTGCACTGACACAGTAATTGTAGTGCAATACCTTTATATGATTTTCATAATCATACACCGTGTATTACAAACCGTATGCATGTTTAAAAACCCACCATGGTATTACTATAGTACCATGTCCAAAATGGTATGGTAATCCCAATGTAATTTAGGAAAGTGTCATCTAACTCATAAACATTGTTGGGTTTTCCAGTTTGGCCCCCGGTGGCCTGTAAAGCCTCAGTGAAATAGGGTCATGAGTGTAATGAGAACATCAGTCTCTGCTCCTCAGTGTAAATGTTAAGAGAGACCGGGAATCCTTTGGTGTCTCGTCAACGTCATGGCAACAATGTAAACCGCCCGCGGTGAGAAACGGTGGAGGAACGGAGCCAGCAGATTTACACTCACACTTTTACTCAATGTGCATTTTTATGAATATATTTGCATGATATGCACATTTATAAAAATTAGATATCAGTCATATTTCACTTGCAAAGTGCAAAATTGTAATAGTCATAAAATAGGGTTTGTTCAATAAAATTTATATATATATATATATATATATATATTTAATGCATCCTTGCTAAATAAACGTATATATAGGGATAAGGAACGATTCAGACAGTGTACTATATATAGGATGGAACTATATATAGTGGATTAAAAATAGATATTTATATAGTGGATTAAAAATGTATACGTTTATTTAGCAAGGATGCATTAAATTGATCAAAAGTGACATATAATTTAAGGCCTTAAAATGGAATGTCACGGAATTTGTCAAAATCAAAAGGACAGTTCAGCCAAAAATGAAAATGCTGTCATGATTTCCTCGCCCTCATGTCGTTCCAAACCCACAAGACTTTCCTTCATCGTATTAAGCCATCGAGTCTCTTCAGAACATTTTGAATAATCCGTTTGGTTTTTGGATCTCTTTATGAACTTTCTGAAGCGTCAACGTGGAAGTTGCTTAGACTGTCAATGGAAGGACAGAAATCCTTACCATTTCATTAAAAAAGTTCAGTCAGTGAAAGTTAATTTAACCATTAAAGCAGAGTCCAGAAAAGATTTACATGACATGCAAAATGAAGAAATCAAGTCTTGTTTTCTGAGAAACTGCTTGTTTATGCTTAAAACAAGAACAAGTGTCTCATTGGGTATGGAAACTATGATTTTTATGAACACACTGGCAGATATTTGTTCTGGTTTTAATCATAAAATCACTTTGACAAGATTTAGAGCAATTTTTTGTCAATTTAATCAAAAACTTATGGAGAAGGTGGAATTTCGTTTTTAATTTTTCTAATTTTGAAGTGTCTCAAATAAAACTAATATAATACATGATAATAGGACATATTGACGTGTGATGTTCCCTTCAGTTTTTCCTTGACTGTTCTTTAAATGGTGAAAACCTGAAACCCTGTGTTACAAAAGATTCTATTTCAGATCATCGCTGTTCTTTTGAACATTCTATTCATCAAGAATCCTGAAAAATAGAATGTATTAGTTTCCAAAAAAATATTAACTGACTACAACATTGATGGAAATGTGGAAATGTTCTTGACATGAAGACTGGTTGATATTATTTGAGAAATACCTTCAAGTTCATTGACATAACCCTACACTGACAATGCTGGATCAATGTGGCTGTGCTCAAACAGGTCCAGTTCTCCTTGTAAGGCCGTCTGTTGCACAGGGCACAAATCCATCCATCACTGAGCCGTGCTGCCATCATCTCATGTGCTCACCGGCTCTGCAGTCGCTCTCCTCCATATGACGCCTTCCATGCCAGACTGGAAAAGCTCTGTTTAACCCTTAAAGTCTTACTGCTGCTATCTATAAGCTAATGTGCTCCTATAAACATTCAAAACTTGAAGTCTCTCACTTCTGCCAATAAGGATAAATGATTTTGATGACATCACTGCACTTCAGCTTCTCATCAGATTTTCTGTCCAATCAAATGCTCTCTAGAATCTGAAGCCACGCCCCCTACATTATAACTGAAGCTGTGGCTGAAATCCCTCACCTGTTCACACATTTACTATTTTCTACACGGCACATAGTGCACTATATAGGGATAGGGCAGACACACAGTGCACTATATAGGGGATAGGTAACGAACACACAGTGCACTATATAGGGTATGAGGAACGATTCAGACAGTGCACTATATAGGGGATAAGGAAACAATCAGACAGTGCACTATATAGGGGATAAGGAAACAATCAGACAGTGCACTATATAGGGTATAAGGAACGATTCAGACAGTGCACTATATAGGGGATAAGGAACGATTCAGACAGTGACTATAGGGGATAGAAACAATCAGACAGTGCACTATATAGGGATAGGAAACAATCAGACAGTATATATATATATATATATATATATATATATATATATATATATATATATATATATAATATTTAATGCATCTCATAAATAAAATGTATATATAGAGTAAGAATCTATCTAGACAGTGCACTATATAGGGGATAGGGAACAATCAGACAGTGCACTATATAGGGATAGGAACGATCAGACAGTACACTATATGGGGATAGGGAACAATCAGACAGTACACTATATAGGGGATAGGAACGATCAGACAGTACACTATATAGGGGATGAGGGAACGATCAGACAGTGCACTATATAGGGGATAGGGAACAATCAGACAGTGCACTATATAGGGGATAGGAACGATCAGACAGTACACTATATAGGGGATGAGGAACGATCAGACAGTGCACTATATAGGATAGGGAACAATCAGACAGTGCACTATATAGGGGATAGGGAACAATCAGACAGTGCACTTTATAGGGATAGGAGCGATCAGACAGTGCACTTTATAGGGGATAGGGAAGCGATTCAGACAGTGACTATATAGGGATAGGGAACAATCAGACAGTGCACTTTATAGGGGATAGAGCGATCAGACAGTGCACTTTATAGGGGATAGGGAACGATCAGACAGTGCACTTTATAGGGGATAGGAAGCGATTCAGACAGTGTAAATGCTTTCCATTGGGGATTGAAGTCTGGTTTCATGTTAGCATCAGGTGATCCACCACAGCTCTGGTCCAGAGACACGACAGCACAGAGCGGATCATGTGATCGAGTCACCTCAGACCAGATTGGACCTGTTTAATCAATATGAAGGAGATTAGGAGGAAACAGCGGCTTCACCGAGCTCAACAGCTCTGTCTTCCTGTTTCAGTGGAATTTACATCAACATGTTGAATAATGCTGCATGTTTCAAGACACTTCAATGGTCCTATAAATTTTCTGATTTGCGCACCAACCATTTTTACTTCATACTGCACAGTATATACTGTTTTTTTAAATGCACATTACACAACACATCACATCATTGTCTACGATGCACGAGTGCCCTATACTGAAGTGAAACGCACTTCAAAATGGCGGAGGGGATTCCACAGAGGCGAAGTGCTTAGGGAAGTTCTCGAGTCTAAAAGCAAAGTGGAACACGCCCCCCGATTGTAATTACCGTAGTCTTAAGATGACAAAACATGATGTTTTACCCAGAGCTGTTCACGTTCTCAAGGCCTAAATTAATCTGCAGCGGTCAGGTGGTACAGCGGTCACATGCTACAGTAAGAGCTCTTAGAAAATTCCCATCTTACAAGCTGTAATTACAGGCTCTGAGGCGTGAACGTTCTTTACAAGTTGAAATCTCGTAATTACGGTAATTACAACATGGTGTGAACGCACCTAGTAGCCTGCTACATTACCCTTTTTACATGCATGTTTAATACATCAAGGGAAATACAGTTATAAACTCAAAAATAAATGTTTTGTACTTCATTTTTCCATGTTGTAATTTGAATCAAGAAGTTGGCTGATTTCAGGACGTTATTTATGCAAATGCAGCAGATCATTGTGCTGCATACTTCAGAAGTACATAATTCAAAATGTATGTATACACTATATTGCCAAAAGTATTGGGACACGCCTCCAAATCCCTGAGTTCATGTGTTGTCATGGCCACAGGTGTATAAATCAAGCACTAGGCATGCAGACGCTTCTACACACATTTGTGAAAGAATGGCTCGCTCTCAGGAGCTCAGTGAACTCAAGCGTGGGACCGGGATAGGTTGCCACCTGTGCAATAAGGCCATTCCTGACATTTCCTCACTACTAAATATTCCACGCTCAACTGTTAGTGGGATTATAACACAGTGGAAGCGATTGGGAACAACAGCAACTCAGCCACGAAGTGAAATCACAGAGCGGGGTCAGCGCATGCTGAGGGTCACAGAAGTCACCAACTTTCTGCAGAGTCAATCGCTTCAGACCTCCAAACTCCTGTGGCCTTCAGATGAGCTCAGGAACAGTTCGAGAGAGCTTCATGGAATGGGTTTCCATGGCCGAGGAGCTCATCTAAGCCTTACATCACCAAGTGCAATGCAAAGCGTGGGATGCAGTGGGGTAAAGCACGCCACCACTGGACTCTAGAGCAGTGAGACGTGTTCTCTGAGTGACCAATCACGCTTCTCTGTCTGACAATCCCATGGACGAGTCTGGGTTTGGCGGTTGCCAGAGAACGGGACTTGCCTGACTGCATTGTGCCAAGTGAAAAAATTTGGTGGAGGGGGGATTATGGGGTGGGGTTGTTTTTCAGGGGTTGAGCTTGGCCCCTTTGTTCCAGTGAAAGGAACTCTCAATGCTTCACCAAGACATTTTGGACAATTTCATGCTCCCAACTGCGGGAACAGTTTGGAGACGGCCCCTTCCTGTCCCAACATGACTGCGCTCCAGTGCACAAAGCATCGGCCCATAAAGACATGGATGAGCGAGTTTGGTGTGGAGGAACTTGACTGGCCTGCACAGAGTCCTGACCTCATCCCGATAGAACACCTTTGGGATGAATTAGAGCGAGACTGCGAGCCAGGCCTTCTCATCCAACATCAGTGCCTGACCTCACAAATGCCCAAAAACTCCCATAAACACACTCATAAACCTTGTGGAAAGCATTCCCAGAAAAGCTGGAGCTGAAGCTGTTATAGCTGCAAAGGGTGGGCCAACTATGGATTAAGAATGGGATGTCATTAAAGTTCATGTGCATGTAAAGGCAGGCGTCCCAAAACTTTTGGCAATCTAGTGTGTATAAAGCTAGTAACACCCTCACAACAGATGAGCAAAATATCGTGCAGATTGTGAGTAGAGTGAGTTTTGGGATCCATTCAAGGCAGCAGAAGGATCCTCCGCGGCGCACCTCATGTGCAAAAAACCACTCTAAACATCCTTCCTGACCATATACAAAACTCAGCACACAGTAAACGAAATGGACAGGATGGCCCGCACGTTAAACTAAACTATAAACTATTTTCTGTTTGGACAGAGAATGCTAAAGGCCAGCTGAGACGTCATCGTTTCTACAGCATATTCAGGTTTCTTGTAAAGCTATCTGTTCCCTTCTGTTTAATACAAATCAGTTTCATGGCCCGTCTAAGAATAGTGAAGTGCATGAGCTCTGAGAAACACGAGCTTTGATTTTCTGCTATCGAATGCAGTGACATATTTAAGTCTGGTGTTTCGGGGGAGCTGTAACTGTCCTTTACTGTGTAAATTTCCTTGAAATAATGTCAGCAGTAATTCTCTAAGCTGTTCATTTAAAGATTAAAGTGACTGATGGTTAAAAAAGTCCAACTTTAAACATCTAAGACATCAACTGTACGTTTATTTGTGGACTAAACTGACAAGAGGCACATATACTGTAGGCCCATCTTGCTTAATCACTTCATAGGAAAGAAAAAGAACAAGATGTCTTTAATATAACAGTTTTTCTCTAGACTGTCATCAGAGTAAATAGAGTGAATGGAGAATGCCTTGCATGCATCTCAACAATATCGCAAACTGTGCTCAATATACAAAAGACTGCAATCTAAAGATATCAGATAAGAACTCAAACATTTCTCATGGCGCTATACTCATAGATGGCAACTGTAGTGACACATTTAGGTCTGTTTTATTAACTTTAGGAAAAACTGTTTTTAGTCACTGTGCCAACACATATTGTGCCATTTTGTGCACAATATGTGCATCAAAATATATAAAAAGTATTTTATATAATATTTTATTTACAATACTCTATTAATATATTTGCATGACATGCACAATATAAAAATTACTTATTTGTCATGTATTTTACTGCAAATTCAGAAAATCACAAAATAAAGTGCAAAAATTTTAATAGTCATACAATAGGTTTTTTTTCTTAATGCATATAAATAAATAAATAAATATATATGTATATATATATATATATATATATATATATATATATATATATATATATATATATATATAGGCAATACAACTAGATCAATTTTTGGTAAGTTAAATGAAGCTGAAAAAATACAGACTAAGCTAAATATTAGATGAAATGTATTGCCTTGGCAGCTAAATGGAATACAAATATTAAGTTTGAAGTACTAAAATAGCTAAAACTTAAAAACAAAAACGTATAGATCAAATGTTGACATTGGCACCACAGATGTGCAGTAGGCTAATGCATTTATGAGAAGATTTTTTTCTCTCCCTCTCTCCCCGTTTAAATCATTTCTCATTTTGGTTTCCTAAAATAGTCTGATGAGCTCCATCTGTGTCCGTGTTTATCAGACGCATGTCCTCCTCTCGTCACAGAAACATGACCATCATTAGCGCTCATGATGGGCGTCTGCTGGCGCCGCGTCTAATCAGCGCGTTTAGCGCGCGAACTCTTGCGTCATCACTGTACAGCAGCGCCTCAGGCACTTTGCTTTCATCGTTGGTTGTGTGTGACAAAAATAGCACGTCCTCATTATTGTAACGTGTGAAGTTGTGTGGCTCGTACCTCGTAAAGCAAACACTCTCGCTGTGTAACGGCTCACCAGTGCTCTTTTATGCGACGGGGTTCGTATCTGTCGAGCTCCAGTGGTTGTCATTGACCTACAAAGAGTGAAAGTCGGTGTGTCTCCAGCACTTGCAGCTGAATGAGCCCATTTTATCAACCACGCTGTACCGATTATGTACTACATTTGAATTTCGCGACGGTACACTCTGTAGCTCCGCCCCCGTTCAGCGCAGTATTTCCACAGCGTCAACGCAAGATCTTACGGATTTATAAATGAACCCGCTCGTTTTAAAATCTTTCAACTCTACTTACATTTGTTAAAACATTACAGTGCTTATGATAACTTTATAGTAGCACTACAATAAGTAAATCCACATCACCAGCTAATTACTCTTGGACAGTGATGCAAAAAAAATAAGTAAATTTTTTTAAAGATGGCTGCACGCTTGTTTATATAATGTATAGCATGGGTGGTCTACATAGTATGAATATAGGTAGATTGAATGAAATTAGGTATGTACATCTGCCATGTTGTTAGTCATGTGATCTACCATGTGACCGTTTGCCTACATTTTTATAAATTATGTGAATTCAGACATACTACTTTTGCCACATAACATTTTTCACCTACTATTAACTAGGGAAGTATGCGATTTCGGATGCACCCTATTTATTCGGACATACTCGGCGTACTTTTTTGGCAAACTAGCTTCCACTATGTGAGGCTGATGAAGCTGGTTGCCAGGGCGTTGCTATGTTACCAATGTGTTGGTGGGTTGGTGCTAGAATGTTCTGAAATGTTTCAATGATGTTTCTTGGGTAGTTGATAATGCATTGCTGGGTAGTTGCTAAAGTGTTCTGGATGGTTTCCAGGGCGTTGCTATGCAGTTGCTATGGCATGTGTGATTGCCAGTTTTACCAGTGTGTTTGCCAGTGTGTTACTGAGTTGGTGCTAGAATGTCCTGGATCGTTCCAATGGTTTTGCTAGGGTGTTCTGTGTGGTTGATAATGCATTGCTAGGTAGTTGTTAAAGTATTCTGGATGGTTACCAGGGGGTTGCTATGCATTTGCTAAGATGTTCTGAGTGATTTATAGTGCATTGCTATGTGGTTGCTAGGGTGTTCTGTGTCGCTGGTAATGTGCTGCTGGGGACGTTCCTAGGTGTGTTCTGGATGATTTTCAGGGCGTTGTCATGCATTTGCTAGGGTGATCTGTCTGTGTCGCTGGTAATGTGTTGCTGGGTAGTTTCTAGGGTGTTCTGGATGGTTGCCAGGGTGTTGCTGCGGTTGCTATGGTCTTCTGTGTGGTTGGTAATGTGTTGCTTGGAGCGTTGCTTGGGTGTTCTGGATGATTTTCAGGGGTTGTCAAGCAAGTTGCTAGGGTGATCTGTGTGGCTGGTAATGTGTTGCTGGGTAGTTTCTAGGGTGTTCTGGATGGTTGCCAGGGTGTTGTCATGCAGTTGCTAGGGTGATCTGTGTGGTTGGTAATGTGTTGCTGGGACGTTGCTAGGGTGTGTGGTTAATAATATGTTTTCGAGTAGTTGCTAAAGTGTTATTGAAAGTTGCCACTTGCCAGGTTGTTACTAAGTGACTGCTAGGGTGTTCTGTGTAGTTTTTAGCACATTGCTGGGGTGTTGTAGGTGATTGCCAGGATGTTGCTAGGGCTTTCAAAGTGGGATCCAGGATGTAATGTGGTTGCTAAGATTTTCTGGGTGGTTGCTCTAGTATTGTGGCTGTTTGCAAGCTTGCTAGGGTCTTCTACAGGGTTGCTAATGCATTGTTATGTGGTTTCTTAGGTGTTGGAAGGGTGTTCTTGATGGATGCCTGCTATATCATCACCAAGGTTTTCTACATATTTGCGTGTGTTCCAGGGTTGCCGGGGTGTTGTTATGTGGCTATAAGGGTATCTGGGTGTTGCTGTTGTTGCACTCTTGTATTTCTGCATGGCACTAGTAATACCAAGGCCATGGGTTTGATTCCCAGGAACTGCATGAACTGAAAAATATATACAAAATGTATGAAATGTAACAAAAAAATCCTAAAGAAACTGTATTATTTGAGGTATTGTTCATGTATGTAGCGCAAATTGTGCTAGTTGTTGTGATCTCTGTCCCTAAATATTTACATTTGTTAATTTAGCAGATGCTTTTATCCAAAGCGATTAACAATAGGGGGACATAAGCTATTCATCACAGAGCCACAATATAGTGTACAATGCCAGCAAGAAAGTGCACATAGATGGAGGGATCTTCTGTCGTCCTCTACTACACAGTGCTCAGACACAGAATCAGTGCTGAGACAACCCAAGGGTTCGACTAACCTATTTTTCTCTTCATTCTATTTGTGTTCAATGGCTGCTGGGGCCTGAAGCTGCGGTCAAAAGAAGTGTAGCTATAGTAGTATCCTAGCATTTTAAGATGAAGATCACCTCGAAATAAAATTGTTGTTTTTATGTTATTCTGTCATCATTTATCCACTCTCATGTCTTTTGAAAACCATTTGATTTCGCATTCAAAGCAAAATGCATGTACATGCTGATCGTATTCATGCAATACATGGTTAAAATGGTCAGGTCCAGTCAAGTGCTCTGCATTGTGGGATACCATAACCAGCACAATTGGTAATGTGTTGCTGGGTAGGGGCTAAAATGTTCAAAATGGTTGCCAGGGTGTTGCTATGCGGTTGCTAGGGTGATATGTTGGTAATGTGTTGCTGGGTAGTTACTAGAGTGTTCTGAATAGTTGTCAGGGTGTTGTCATGCAGTTGCTAATGTGATATGTGTGGTTGGTAATGTGATGCTGGGTAGTTGCTAGGGTGTTCTGGATAGTTGTCAGGGTGTTGTCATGCAGTTACAAATGTGTTCAGTGTGGTTGGTAATGTGTTGCTGGGTAGTTGCTAGGGTGTTCTGGATGGTTGTCAGGGTGTTGTCATGCAGTTACAAATGTGTTCTGTGTGGTAATGTGTTGCTGGGTAGTTACTAGAGTGTTCTGGATAGTTGTCAGGGTGTTGTCATGCAGTTACAAATGTGTTCAGTGTGGTTGGTAATGTGTTGCTGGGTAGTTGCTAGGGTGTTCTGGATGGTTGCCAGAGTGTTGTCAAACAGTTGGTAATGTGTTCTATGTGGTTGGTAATGTGTTGCTAGGTAGTTGCTAGGGTGTTCTGGATGGTTGTCAGGTGTTGTCATGCAGTTACAAATGTGTTCTGTGTGGTTGGTAATGTGTTGCTGGTTAGTCACTAGAGTGTTCTGGATTGTTACCAGGGTGTTGTCATGCAGTTGGTAATGTGTTGCTGGTAGTTACTAGAGAGTGTTCTGGATAGTTGTCAGGGTGTTGTCATGCAGTAGCTAATGTGTTCTGTGTGGTTGGTAATGTGTTGCTGGGTAGTCACTAGAGTGTTCTGGATTGTTGCCAGGGTGTTGTCATGCAGTTGCTAATGTGATATGTGTGGTTGGTAATGTGATGCTGGGTAGTTGCTAGGGTGTTCTGGATGGTTACAAGGGTGTTGTCATGCAGTTACAAATGTGTTCTGTGTGGTTGGTAATGTGTTGCTTGGTAGTTGCTAGGGTGTTCTGGATGGTTGTCAGGTGTTGTCATGCAGTTACAAATGTGTTCTGTGTGGTTGGTAATGTGTTGCTGGGTAGTTACTAGAGTGTTCTGGATAGTTGTCAGGGTGTTGTCATGCAGTTACAAATGTGTTCTGTGTGGTTGGTAATGTGTTGCTGGGTAGTTGCTAGGGTGTTCTGGATGGTTGCCAGAGTGTTGTCAAACAGTTGGTAATGTGTTCTATGTGGTTGGTAATGTGTTGCTAGGTAGTTGCTAGGGTGTTCTGGATGGCTGTCAGGGTGTTGTCATGCAGTTACAAATGTGTTCTGTGTGGTTGGTAATGTGTTGCTGGTTAGTCACTAGAGTGTTCTGGATAGTTACCAGGGTGTTGTCATGCAGTTGGTAATGTGTTGCTAGGTAGTTACTAGAGTGTTCTGGATAGTTGTCAGGGTGTTGTCATGCAGTAGCTAATGTGTTCTGTGTGGTTGGTAATGTGTTGCTGGTTAGTCATTAGAGTGTTCTGGATTGTTGCCAGGGTGTTGTCATGCAGTTGGTAATGTGTTGCTAGGTAGTTACTAGAGTGTTCTGGATAGTTGTCAGGGTGTTGTCATGCAGTAGCTAATGTGTTCTGTGTGGTTGGTAATGTGTTGCTGGGTAGTTGCTAAAGTGTTAATGATAGATGCCAGGTTGTTGGTTGGTGTTCTGTGGAGTTATTAGCAAATTGCTGGGGTGTTGTGGGTGATTACCAGGATGTTGCAAGGGATTTCAGACTGCCAGGTTGTGATAGTTGTTATAGTAATGTGGCTGTTTGCTAGGTCACTAGGGTCTTCTAGAGGGTTGCCAATTTATTATGTGGGTTGCCACACAATAAATACCATAACCAGCACTTGATGCATGTCAAGCATTCTATGCATACAGAAAATGGGCACAGTATAAGTGCATACTATATATTGCCAAAATAGTAAGAGTAATTTGTTACTTATTAAATGTTAGTAATATGTTAGTTATTGCAAATACAGCCAGAGGGTTTGCACACTGCCTTGATTCCTCACATGTTTGAACACTGTCATCTTTGAGCACTTCTGCCCCCTAGTGGACACTGAACGAGCGCTTGCAATCACAAAACTTTACTCAGAGAGGAAGGAGGCGGGGTACTGTATTCAAAAGCTGTCATGCTAAAAATGGTGCATGTCCAATGATCTGTGGTCTAAAAAAACTGGCATGTTAATCTTTTGGGTCATTGTTATTGTACATAGCTGTAAAATAACTAGACTGTACCATATTACGATAGACTACACAGTACAGCACTACACATATTGTGTGTTGTATTATGTTGATGTTGGTGCAGCCTTGACCTACATAGTCACACCTGGCCTCTAGTACACACACAAAAAGATCTTTATCTACCCGTGCACTTGTAAAGCGCTTGTTTTTATACTCTCATCTTAACTTCTGAACAGAAAGACGAGTCTGCCACCATCTGATGATTATCTGTAGTTGCAGTTATTCCACCTTCATTTGCATTTACAGTGCACACATATATTCACACTCACGCATGTTATCAACAATATAACAATTGCGACACAACAAATAAAACATCATTCATAATCAAGACAAATACAGACGGCATAACCTACTCAAAACTGTGACGTATTACACCAAAATAACACTTTCCATGGGAAAACTTTTTTTGGTTTTGAAGAGGAAATCTTTAAGTTTAATCTTGTGTGTCATGTTCCTGTTGACGTGGTGTTATCATCCGTGGGTTGGGTTATCTCTACTGGTTATGGTTAAATGTTAGCACTCACAGACAGTCATGACACTTTAGTAAAACAGCACTTTAGTAAAACAGTTTGCTGCTGTTGTTTCTAAAGACAGAGCCTTAGAAAGGTTTACTATGACAAAATACCACAGCGACTACTACTAGCCTCCCTGTTATTGCTGTAAATCAAAATAAATTGATATGGGATTTTGTTTAAACCATGTTCATTTTATTGCACCAGAGTAAATGCAGTAGCCTTAAGTGTCTGATTAGTTTATCAGCAACCCAAAGGAAATGAAAGCACTGTCAATAAAAGCAATGTACTATGATTTGTGTAGCCTACCATGCCTGAATATGACATGATAATGAACAATACAGTAAATACTCCTATTTATTTTGGACATGTACAACATAGATATAATGTTAAACATTCAGTAATTATCATAAACGACAAAGTTTAATTAACAATTACTAACTTTTCTAACCAAATGTGAGTGCCTGGACATGGATTCTCTTGCTCTACAACATTATCCATTTTTGATAAATATATTTATTATCACATTTTTATATGTAATTACCATACATGCTAGTACCCTAGTAAAGTACCTTGGAGAATCTGATGCAGTCACATCATCATCACGTCACTTCATACGGATGAGCGGGTTCGGTGACGTCACGGGGCGCGCGGCGGAGGAGGAGGTGGAGGTGTTAACGGTTTCTTCCTCAGCCTCACACACCGGCTCAAGTGCACTGCCTCCCTGGGTTAAAGACAGCGGGTAAGTATCCCATTGATGAGTTTTTAACGTTTAAAAAACACATCGATCTCTGTTAAGACTGTTCATGAACTGTGACGCGAAACTTCTGTATGAAAGCTCTAATTTCAGCTAGTTTTCCAGGTGTGTGTGTGTGTGTGTGTGTGTTGCTTAGTGCTTATCAATGTTTTAACGTTAAATTGTGCATTTGCATACCGATAGCAAACCTGAAAGAAACTTTTAAACAACAAACTGCTGGTTTGATGATATTAGATGACAATTAACATAGGATAAGAAAGATATTATTAGATACTATTTTTTTAACTTAAATGGACACATGTGCACGTATAAGGAAAATGTTTAAATACTGCCACCATTTATTTATTTATTTTTTTGCTTTTATTTATCTTTTTAGTACTTCAGTTAAATCGTTCTGTGTTGTGACGAATTAATGGATGTTTAAAAGTACAAATTTACATTGTAGTCTGAGTTAAATAAACTGGTTGCATAATAATTATGCACACCTTAGATAGAGTAGTTTCAAATGCACATACTCCAAAACTTGACATGTCACATCAACAACCACTCAGAGATCTGCAGACAAATCAAATGCTTTCCAACAAGAACTAGGACACTAAAGTCACACTTAAAAAGTCTGAACGTCTGTATTTCAATCATGACAACCCTTAGGGTGTCTCTGAATAGACTTAACATGCGGTGGAAAGAGTACTAAAAAGTGTACTTAAGTAAATGTATTGCTACTTAAGAAATTATTTACTTTGTGCAATTTTATAAATTGTAAAGCTACAACAATATGTACAGTGGATAGTGACAATCTGTATTGCGTAAAGTTGTAAAGGTGTAAAAAAAATTCAAGTTTACAGAGTTTTATTGTCTGTAGCTACTACATTAAACTACTATATAATTATGAATATGTATAATAATGCAATTGGGGAATATTTTTGGGTCCTGATGCCAAACATCTTATGTTACCAGTAAAACGTGGCCTACATTGTTTTAAATATAATATAAAAGCATATTCGTCCAAAGCAATTCTGTATTTTCATCTTCAGAATCATGAATGTTTTTATTCTGGTGTCACTATTGTCCTGTGCATTGGGTTACCAGCACCAAGACCAAGCCGATTCATTTCCACCATAGACTGTATAAAAATATGGACGTAGTGTCCGTGGCGTCACCCATAGGATTCTGAAGAGCAGTTCTGAAGTGTAAAGTAGGATCGAGATAGCCGTTGCCACTTTGTCAGCACGTCACTCCCGGATAACAGAAAATGAGCAAAGAGGCGGGACGTGGGCGGAGCTGAGGTGACGTGAGGACTAACAGACAGCAGATAAATGGCTACCCACCTGTCACTCAAAGTGGCCACGCCCTTAATTATGCAGAACTTTAAGGCTTTATATAATGTAAACGAATGAGTTATAAAAAAATTCACCCCCTCACAGTCGTCATGAAGGGCAAAATTAGCCGCTTTAGACCAAAACTAGAATTTTCCAAGGCTGTAAACATGTTTTATTCTGCTGTCAAGTTGGGCATTTTAACATGATCTCAACGAGATTCTAATCCCTTCTGGAGCCTGTCCCTAGTGGCCAGAAGATGAACTGCAGTTTAAGTCACTTCTGTGTTGGCTTCAAGAGAGACCACAGGAGGTTGCCGCTTGATTTCCACGCCCAATGTAATATCAAATGTAACATTTTAATCAACAGTAAATTTTTTGTTAACCATTTACCATATGTCTTGGTGTACTGTATCGCAATAATATCGTATCGTGATATGTATCGAATCGTGACATGAGGGGATTGTCAAACCCTACTGTCTGTAGACATTTGCCGAAATACAAGTTGAACTTTTCGTTCCTGATCTGTACCATGTTTGCTAAATGTCCATTTAATGTCTATTTTTTTGTCTCTCTTTCAGAATTCTGTGCTATATGTGGCCCACAGAATCGTATGTCTTGATCCATCAACAAAGCAAAAATGGCATCAACAATGGAAGCAGCGGATATCGTTGTCGTTGCCATGTACTTTGTTCTTGTCCTGGGCTTTGGCTTTTTTGCAATGTGGAGGGCAAATCGAGCTACCGTGAGCGGATACTTCCTGGCGGGACGTTCCATGAACTGGATGATGATCGGTGCATCGCTGTTCGTCAGTAACATCGGCAGCGAGCACTTCATCGGCCTCGCTGGCTCGGGTGCAGCAAGTGGTTTCGCCGTTGCTGCTTGGGAGTTTAATGCGATTCTGCTGCTGCAGCTTCTGGGCTGGGTCTTCATACCAGTTTACATCCACTCAGGTGTGTACACCATGCCGGAGTACCTCTTCAAAAGATTCGGTGGCAAGCGGCTGAAGGTTTTCTTTGCGTGCCTAACTCTGCTCCTCTACATTTTCACCAAGCTCTCCGTGGATCTGTATTCAGGAGCGCTCTTCATCCAGGAATCTCTGGGTTGGAACTTGTATGTGTCTATAATCCTGCTTATCACCATGACCGCCCTTCTCACAGTCACTGGCGGCCTAGCAGCGGTCATCTACACAGACACTCTGCAGGCATTCCTCATGATATCGGGCGCATTGTGCCTGATGTCTATTAGTATAGTTAAAGTAGGAGGTCTTGAGGGTTTGCGCACTAGGTACATGAGCGCCTTTCCCAACGTCACTGCCATTGTGCTACAGAGTAACGTCACCTACTCGAATTCCTGCCATGTGCATCCCAAACCAGATTCGTTTAAGATCTTGAGAGGTCCGTTGGACAAAGACTTGCCGTGGCCTGCTTTTCTTTTGGGCCAGACTCCAGCCTCGATCTGGTACTGGTGCGCCGATCAGGTCATAGTCCAGAGAGTCCTGGCAGCCCGGAATATTGCCCACGCCAAAGGGTCAACCCTAATGGCCGGGGTCTTAAAAGTCCTCCCAATGTTTATCATCGTGATTCCAGGGATGATCTCGCGTGTCCTCTTTGCTGACGAGCTTGCTTGCATTGGTCCAGAGCACTGCATGCAAGTGTGCAACAGCAAAGCTGGTTGCACTAACACCGCCTATCCTCGCCTCGTCATGAACGTTATGCCCGTAGGATTACGAGGATTGATGATGGCCGTGATGCTCGCCGCTCTCATGAGTGACCTAGACTCAATCTTTAACAGCGCCAGTACTATCTTTACCCTTGATATTTACAAGATGGTACGCCGCCAAGCTTCCTCCAAAGAGCTTATGTTGGTGGGACGCTTGTTTGTGATCTTCATAGTGGCCATTAGCATAGCTTGGGTCCCATTCGTCATTGAATTGCAAGGTGGTCAGATGTTCCTCTACATACAGGAGGTGTCTGATTACCTTACGCCACCCATTGCTGCACTGTTCCTGCTTGGCGTCCTCTGGAAACGTTGCAATGAGACCGGTGCATTCTGGGGTGGCATTGTGGGCTTCTTGCTTGGAGCCATAAGACTGATTCTCGCCTTTGTCTATAGAGAGCCGGACTGTGACACAATCGATGAGCGTCCATCCTTCATCAAGGATATTCATTTCATGTATGTAGCTGTGTTGTTCTGGGTTTCAGGGCTCGTGACGGTAGTCGTAAGTCTTTGCACAAATCCGCCAAGCAAGGAACAAATTGCTACGACTACTTTGTGGGGACTACGCAACAGGAATCAAACCGCAGAAAAGAAGGGAGGCGATGGCAAACTTCATCAGCTTTCGGTGGAAACAAAAAAAGAGAAGACATTGGATGAAGTGGAAATTAAACCATCCTCTCATTTTGTTCAAACAGGCCCTGAAATACTACAAAATGGCCACTTGGAGTCTCAACACACCCACAAACCTGCAGGCAGAGTTAAGAGACGGTGTGTGAAATGTTTGGAGTGGTTCTGTGGTTATTGTGAAAAATCAGAGGCGGATTCACCTTCTGGAGATGAGAGGAGTGTAAGTGAGATGCTCAAAGAACCTCCAAAAACCAAATCTGTCCTCAACCTCGGCCTCTTGATAGTTTGTGCAATTGGAATTTTCTTGTTTGTATACTTCTCTTTGTAAGGCTCATGATTCTATCTAATGCACAACTCAAAATGTAATGTGATGATGCCAAGTATTACTGATACTCTTTAGTAGGGCTGCACGATATTGGAAAAAAATTTACATTGCGATATTTTGTTTTTCTGCGATATATATTGGGATATAAAAACTATTTCACCATGTGATTGGAATAGCTCTATTTGAAAAGAGTTGATCATTCTAGAATAATGGGGCTGATTTTGTAGGGGAGTGAAACTGCATAGAAAATAATAAACACATTACAAGCATAGAAAGATTGAAATAAGCAGTGCTTATTATTACAACACACACAGTGGGTACGGAAAGTATTCAGACCCCCTTAAATTTTTCACTCTTTGTTATATTGCAGCCATATGCTAAAATCAAGTAATTTCTCATTAATGTACACACAGTACCCCATATCGACAGAAAAACACAGAATTGTTGTCATTTTTGCAGATTTAATAAAAAAAGAAAAACTGAAATATCACATGGTCCTAAGTATTCAGACCCTTTGCTGTGACACTCATATATTTAACTCAGGTGCTGTCCATTTCTTCTGATCATCCTTGCGATGGTTCTACACCTTCATTTGAGTCCAGCTGTGTTTGATTATATTTATCGTGCAGCCCTATTCTTTAGTGCTGGTTACGAGTGCGCTGCCAATACTGTACAGCTCATATTTAAACTCTAAATATGTCAGAAGTTCATATTATGTGTAATAATTAGTACAATGACAGACAGAGCAATCAAAGGAATGGATGTCATCAGATGTGACTTTTGCTGATCATATCAAAGCTGCTTGAATCATTAACCATATGGTATTGTCTTAACCTCAAGAAATGATCCAGTTTCAGTACAAGTTCAGCTCAGTCGACAGCATTTGTGGCTTAAAGTTGATTTCTACTTGATTTCCGCTTTTTATTTGTTCTCACTGTTCAGTCCCTCCTTACATTAGGGTATTAAACAGTACAGTACAATGGAAGTGAATGGGGGCAATCAATGTTAAAATACTGCCGTTTCAATAGTTTAGACACAACTTTTCAGAATTCTTTCAATAGCAAAGAATTCTGAAGAGAGACAAAAATAGACATTAACCCCAGTTCAATTTTGCAAACATCAGGAACGAGAAGTTCAACTTGTATTTCGAGCGAATGTCTACAGACAGTAGGGGTTTAACAATCCTCTCATGTCATGATTCGATACATATTACGATTAGGGATGCTCATTTCGGTTAATTTTCCCGACCGACAACTGATGCACATTAAACGATTATTAACTGTTAACTGATAAGATTATAATATTGAATTGACATGAAATAAAAATACAATTGATGAGTGTCTGTGACCCGTTATTTCACGGGTTTATTTTACTGTGCAATAGTTTAGCCACAACACACTGGGTGTAAAGTACTGTAGAAATCATTAAACAGCTTTACAGCTCAGAAAAATACATGTTAAGAGAATAATTAATGGTTTTTTTTTTGCTTTTATATTTCCACAAAAAGTCAGAATATGTTTTTTTTTGTATAAAAATGCTGTTGATTGACCGTAACCCAAGGTTTGCACAATTGCTTTTTTTTTTTTAATCTTATTTTCCATTTGTAACTTTATTAGAGGTTAAAAGCAGTCTGTGAACTGACAGTGTGTGTTCGTCAGTGTCACCACTGAAATATTTCCCACCACTGACCCCATTAAAAAACTCATAGGACTTTTTTGTGTTTGTTTGTCAAGGCTTGTTTGTCATTGTTTAACCCCTTAACTGTCATCATACTGCTTTATTACGATCATAAATTAGGTATCATTTGAAACTCATCATGTGAAAATCACTTTGAAACTGGACATTGCATTACCATGAAAACGATAGGCTACTTTAAAGTGTTAGTTCACCCAAAAATGAAGCCCATGATTTAATATAAAATTAGACCATTTATCTTTCAGACAAATAGAATCAGAGTTATATTAAGCTTATATTAGCCTTATAATGGCAGTGAATGGTAGTGTCGTCCATAAAAGTGCATCTATCCATCATATAACTGCTCCACACAGTTCCGGGGGGTTAATAAAGGCCTTCTGAAGTGAAGCACTTTCATTTTTTGAAGGGCTTTAGCAATAATCTGCTGTGTCTTCTTCAAAATGAGACTAACTTTAGGCCTGTATACCAAAGCATTCATGAATTACAACCATTTGAGTTTGCACATTGGGGTGACGGTTGAGGTCAAGAAATGATGTGGGCTAATTAAAAACTCTTGTCCAAATAATTCAAGATTCAAATATTTACCTATCCAACCTTAAATATTTACCCGTGCTCAGCCCATGTTAGCAAAGTGACTGAAATAAAATAATTTCAGCATCTCTCTGTCACTTTTATATTTGCTTGGCGGGTGTTCTTCAAAGCTGGTTAGTTTTTATCTGTAAGATGTGCATTTCTGTATTCAGGTCTTTGTGGTTTTCTTTCTTTGGAACCTCACCTACGTAGATCTGTGGCTTGTATGTGGCCAATTGCTCTGAAGGACGAAAACCACTGGAAACAGCAGCAGATATATAACCTGCATGAATGGAGACGTTTCCCAGCAGATTTTACCTTACATTTCTCGTCTGCTCTAATTTAGTTTTTAATGACTTCCTGTAAGTGACCTTACATGACATAGGTATCAAATGCTACATAGTTCTCTCACACATAAAAAAGTGAATGTGAAGTCAATTGTGGTTTGGGTGTCAGTGTGTCTGTTTACAGGTAGCTTGATTTCCCAGAAGAAAGAAGGGTGTACTTACAAATCAGAATCAGTATTAGTATCGTGCGTGCAAGAAACTATTATTTTAATAAGCCTTCATGACAATGCATTCCATGTTACTATTCACCAATGCTTTTTTATAATAGTCGTCTAGTCTTGAACAAAGAGCCATTTTTGACCGACTTCATACATGATTGAGTGGGGAATTACAAACTTTGAGGCATCTTCTTGATGTGATGACCGCTCCATTTTATAGAACAACAGATGAACAAGAATGGAAATTTTATTTTGTTGACTATTAATGGCGGTGGGACTTTTAGGCTGTGCGAAAAAGCTCCAAAAAAATCCTTGCAATATATTCCATGTCTGCTGCAGTTATACGACGGATTTGAGTGAGAAACAGACAATTCTCATACTTTTTTATAATATATACTGTTCATATACACCGGTCAGACGTAACATAATGACCACCGACAGGTAAGGTGAGTATCACTGATGATCTCTTCCTCACGGCTCCTGTTAGTGGGTGGGATATATTAGGCAGCAAGTGAACATTTTGTCCTCAAAGTTAGAAGCAGGAAAAATGGGCAAGCGTAAGGATTTGAGTGAGTTTGACAAGGGCCAGATTGTGATGGCTAGACGACTGGGTCAGAGCATCTCCAAAACTGCAGCTCTTGTGGGGTGTTCCCGGTCTGCAGTGGTCAGGATCTATCAAAAGTGCTCCAAGGAAGGAACAGTGGAGAACCGGCCACAGGGTCATGGCGGCCCAGGCTCATTGATGCACGTGTGGAGCGAAGGCTGGCCCGTGTGGTCCGATCAAACAGACGAGCTACTGGAGCTCAAACTGCTCAAGAAGTTAATGCTATTAAAGGTGTTCCCTGTGCGTTAAAACGTGATGAATGTTGAAAGATGGGCTCTGACGTATATTGTACACTACAGTATTGTGTTTCATTCACTGAGTCCTGTTAACCCTGTTCTGCAAGAATGATGTTTTCTGCATAGTTTGCTATTTCAGAGTTTCTCATATTTCATAATCATTGTATTTCAGAATGTATATTTTGCATTGCACAGATTTATATTTTATATAGCTCTTTCTTTGATAAAGTAATGCATAATTGCATCTAAACTTACAATCTTGTTTCAACTACAGTTGGTTATTGAGAGCCCAGAGTTGAATTAAAAACATGTATCACAACATAATCATCATTGGCATTTTAAACTTTCAGTGATTATCCTCCTGGGTGCCACTGTCCTCGTATGAGGACATCATATTTGAGTGAACACCACACCACACGTCACAGTTTTAAGTAAGGATGTCCTGTAAAGAGCACATTCAGGGTTTTTTAGAGAGACCATTTGTTCTGAGGTTTCTCCAGGACAACTTCTCCTCTATCTTTAAAATGACTGAATGATCAAATGTATCGAATCTAATGGAAATATAATATTTTGTAATTATCATATACATCTGACTAATTTTCAAATTGTTAGTTATAAATCAACATCTCAGGAAATTATTTCTAATCAAAATATGACTTTCTGTTACAAAACAGGGCATTGATGTCCACTATCGACTTAAATCATTTTATTCGAGATTTTGGGTGACACATCAAGTGAATAGGAAAGAAATTACATATCAACGTTCGTTTAAAATAGTAGATATTATGAAAATGTATTACACCCATTATTACACATTAGATGTTGCTCCAAGAACACTGAATGGGAAAACCCATGTATGGCCATTTTACTCACATGTTGCATAAAGTAAAATAGTACGTCAATTAACTCTGTTATATCTTTCATAACATCATCTTTAAACAAAGTTTGATTAAAAAAATAATGAAATAATTGATGAATGAAAAACAAGTCCCGTTGTTTTTGCCTATACATATTTTTTATGTGCGTACGGAGGACATAGCGTTACATACGAATGAAATATAATTTTTCCAAAAAAACAATGTTTCTAAATTCACAAAACATCTTCTCCCCTGGGTCATTCCTACATCATTCCTAACATCTGCGTAAATACCTTTTGTATATTTTTAGAATACCAATTGTTTTGATAATTATGAACAAGGGTGTGTGAACTGGTTTCAGTCCATCGCGTGCCGCATGAAGACTTCCTTCAGCTGTTTTCCAGTGACCAATCATGCTTATGAGAAATCAGGAAATAAAACAGTAAATCCCAGTGAAATGCAAAAATGAGATGGCACTTTATTGTGTGATGTTATGAAACCACTGTTGTTTCCATGTTAGCAGTAAATCTGTATAGATTTGTTTATTTTACTTACAGGACAGTTTGGTGTGTATGCCAACCCTCTCAATGCTTTCATGATGATCAGCATGTCCTGACTTTTCATACTACGAATGAGGTTTCTTTAATATCGCAGTTTTTTTATACTGTAGCATAAAATGGACAGCAAATGGAGAATTTCTTCAAAAGTCAAATTCTTACCTACCAACTATAAAAGAATTGTGCCATTTTTATTCATTCTTCTTAGTGAATTTGAGGAGAAACATCTGAGATGTTTATGCTTATCACAATGGCCTGCTTTCACACACAGGGCTTAGATTAAGTTCAATTAGGGCAACAACAAAAAAATTCAGGTGTGCATCTCGAGACAAAACAATGGTACTAGATATTTAAAGCTATGTCAGTGCATGTTGCTTTCAATAAGCCCAAATATGCATTTTAGTCTGGCACTAGCTTTAGCCTTGACTGTCAAACGGGGGAGAATGTCTTCTGTGAAAGAAGTTGTGAAAGAGAAATTTTCCCATGGCGTTGGTTCAAGAAAGACGTCTCTATTCTTACCTCATTCAAAGGTGGATTGAGAAACAGTTGTTTTGTGAAGTCAATGACTCATATGCAGCATCACAGAGGTCAGTGTTTCGGGAACTGCATATATTTAGATGTTACTGCTTACATAGGAGGATGTTTTTCACAACCTTGCACAACGTTCCTAAAAGTTCTCTAAAGGTGACGAAAAACCTGAATCTTTAGGGGGGCGTTCCATTTTGGTTATTCTATGGTCACATGGCAACGTTACAAAGAGCATTAACAGACCGTTCCCATACAGTTCCCTGTAAGTCAGATGGGAATGTTTCATTTGGGACTGCGCTGCAACATATCGTATTTAATGCAGTGATCTTTACACTACATTCCCAAAACATTTGCTGGACCTTTAGGGGACAACCTAGAATGTTATTTTTAGGTCCTTCCATCACGTTTGCTGAATGTATCAATGTGCAATGGGCTGCTTTGCAAATGAGGGTCAGTAAATTTGGATTTGCACAAAAGTCGCTTCCCAAAAATGGATCAATACCTTATCTAAATTTATATCCAGAGCATGTAAGTACCTCATGTTATATTTTGAGAATGTATGCCTTTGTGAATGGTTAGGATGCTGACGCCTAATGTGGCTAACGTTACCATTCCTTGTACTTGAGCTATGTTATTTGTTTTATTTTTAAGAAGCAATACTTCTGAATTTTACAGGCGCTGAGCATTTTCAGGCTAAAATAACAAGCTCTGGTCTCTGAATACAGTAAGAGTAGCTTTAGCCACATTAGCACACTCAGAAAGGCGATTTGCAAACACATAAAGTGCAGAACTTATGCGTTTTCTGTATATAAAGTTGGATCACAAACAGTTGGTATTGATCCATCTTTGATAAGCAACTTTTTGTGCAAATCCTGTGCTTGACTGACCCTCATTTGCAAAGCAGCCCATTGAACATACATTTACAGAAACATCCAACCAAATAAAATTACTTTCTAGGTTGGTCCCCTAAAAGTCCTGCAAACATTATGGAAATGTGTAGAGAAAGGGAATGTCCTATAGTAATGGTCCCCTAAACATTCCCAGAACGTCCTGAATGTTGTCTGAAGGTCCATTAAATAACACCCTTTAAAGAACTCCACATCGTGACCATCTCAGATCATTACCAAACGAAGCCCTTGACACCAGCATAGACGTTCTGAGAACATTCTAGGAACATAAAATTTCCAAATAAAATATGGTCCACTAAACATTCCCAGAACATCCTGAATGTTCCCTGAAGATCCTCCAAAGAATGCCCCCAACACTTTAAAGAACACATCATGACTGCCTTGGAACGGTCTGGGAACGTTACTAGGTGACGTCCTTGACACCAAAGGGGACGTTTTGGGAATGTAAAACTTGTCTACACTGAGAGGAATGTTCCTCATGTTGCCTCCATAAACTTAAGTCAGGATTAAACTAAAGTCACGACACAAACCATCAAACTCTGAACTGCAATCTGCACAGCAGATCTAGAGAAACACCACGTGACTTCATGTCACTGATGAGGACTGTTCATACAGTTAACCAGGAAGCTTTTTTTATTCACCTTGGAGACTAAACAATTGTTTATTTATAATAAATATGCAGAAGCTGCGGCTTCCTTTGCATCCAGTCAATGAGAGGTGTTTCCTCATGTGAAGAACAGATGAAACCTGAGCTGATTCTTGAGATATTTAATTCACAGTAAAGTCGGTAAAGGAACTTCAGCTAATTTGATTTCAGTGCATAGTTAATCCCTCCACTAAACACGTCAAAAAACACAATAACACGCTAAAGGTTAGATTTAGAAAGCTTCTGTATAAGGTGTGAATTAACATGCCCTGATTTGCAGAAAAACTGTGTACCATATGCATGTATACATTCCACGATATTCCTCGTATTTCAGGATCCCCAGTGTCCACGAGTCATTGAGGACGTAGTAGTAGATTAGGAAGGGCAAGCTGACCATGAAGAGAAGGTCAGTGATGACGAGGTTCACCATGATGATGGTGCTGCTCTTCCAGGGACGAACTTTGAGCACATAGACCAGCAGAGCGGTGATGTTACCCACAACGCCCACGATGAAGAGGACACCGTATGTGTAGGGCAGGAAGTAGCGCTTGGCGAGATCGTCCACATCGGTGCAGTTATCATATGAGCTGTTACTCGCCATGGTTGATCTTGCAGAAGGAAAACATACAAAACATTGTTATAAAGACACATCATGCAAAGTAGAGTTTTTCAGTGACTTGTTCCTGTTTGGTGTTGATTACCTCAGCAATGTGATTAACTGATCTAGATGCAATGAAAGAAGAATAGGATCCACATTAGCCTGGTTTCCATTGAAGATTTGAGCAAAAACTTTTGTGATATTTTCTAAATGTCGATAAAAAAGTATTGCAAAATTACAGCGTTTCCATTAACCGATGTTATGCGACTAAAACATATTTTTTTCCTATCAGTGGAAACATCTTGGAGGGCTGCTTGCTGGAAGGACCTTTGTTACTGTAAGTAATCCCAGTAGGTGCTCTTTGGTTGAGTTTCAAACATGTATTAAATTAAATTAAATTAAATTATCCAAGGCACTTCTTCTCAGAACTGGACCACAGAGCAATGGAAGAAGGTGGCTTGGCCAGGTGTGTGTGAGTCCCTTACCTGGGGAACACATGGCCCCAGAATGCACTATGGGAAGAAGGCGAGCCGGCGGAGGCAGTGTGATGCTTTGGGTAATGTTCTGCTGGGAAACCTTGGGTCCTGCCATCCATGTGGATGTTCTTTGACACGTCCCACCTACCTAAGCATTGTTGCAGACCATGTACAGCCTTTCATGGAAACGTTATTCCCTGGTGGCTGTGGCTCTTCCAGCAGGATAATGCTCCTGACACAAAGCACAAATGCTTCAGGAATGGTTTGAGGAGCACAACAACGAGTTTGAGGTGTTGATTTGTCTTCCAAATTCCCCAGATCTCAATCAAATCGAGCATCTGTGAGATGTGCTGAACAAACAAGTCCGATCCATGGAGGCCCCACCTCGTAACTTACAGGACTTAAAGGATCTGCTGCTAACATCTTGGTGCCAGATCCCACAACACACCTTCAGGGGTCTAGTGGAGTCCATGCCTCGACGGGTCAGTGCTGTTTTGGCCACAAAAGGGAGAAATTACAGGCGGCAGGCAGAGATGAGGATCCAAATGCAGGGAGAACATCAAACAATGGCCAACAGAGAACCAGATAAAACAAGTGCTATATATACACACAGGGAAGACTACTTTCCAATTCAAGACATGGATCTGTTGTAGTCTCAAATCTCAAGGTGTAGCTGAATCTCCATAAATATTTTCCATAATAACTATAATATTAAAAATAAATGAAATGATAACAATAAAACAAATATAATTTGAATATACCATGGTCTGTCTGAATACTTGATTATGATTGGTTGGAGTAGTGCAATGAAACAGTTTTCAGTGAAGCACACATACATCCACGACACTTATACAAAAAACAATCAGGACCACAGAAAGTTGTTGTAAATGCTGCCCCACGACTTTTATTAATAAATCAACTTTGTTGCTACTGAATCGTTACATTTTAACACTCAGCAAGAAGATGGTAACGATACTGTTTTTGAAGTAATTCAACTCATAGCTTTGTTTTTATCAGACACAGGTAATTTACTCTCTGATAGGAAAATGTATTCAAATAAAAAAATGAAACCAAATAAAGGTCCAAGTCTGACTTAAAGCGTGAATGCTAAATCTAACAAGCCATTTCTGGAAAGTAACTGTAAATTCTACCCTTCCTGTCAAATTTCAAGTTCATGGCTAATTGCAACAATCAGTGGTTAATACTCACAGGCTCTCCGCAGTGGTGTTTAGTTAAAGTGATGCTGATGCTGGCGCTGGTTCTTCAAAGAAATTGGCTGTGGAGTTCATGTAAAGTGTTAAACGCCTGAGTTCATCCTCCTCTTCTGCTGAACAGTTCCTGGGAAATCGCTATTGCATATATTTGCATTCATTTATGTCACTTCAAAACACACAGGCTATATGATCCGTCAACACATGAGTGTATGGGGGATTTAGAGCCTCACAGGTATGATCTTATTCATATGATATTTGTCTGTTTGAAAGATTGTGATACTGACAAGCCTCATTCCATTGCTTTCAATGCGATATTAAAACATCTACAAATAGGTGATTATGTTATCGCTCATCCAAGATGCCAAGAATTATTTTGTCATGTGTCATGTGGGTTTTGCATGATAAAATGATCATGTACAGGCAGGTCAGGTGTGCGAGGAGCAATTATCATACGTGCTCATTATGCAGTTTTACGAGCACCGTGTCAAGAGAAATAAATAGTGCTGTTCAGATTGGCACACTATCCATCCTAAACTGGATCCAAGATAGGAATTAGTGCATCCCAAACAGGAAGTTGACAATAACATGTCAACGGTGCTTGTTATTTCTGGTGGATTTTAAAGTGTGCATCGATTTTTCCTTTTAGGTTAATATAAAGAATGACTAAGGCCATAAATGTAGAACATTATGTGATCAATGGCAACATTACTTTAACTCATCAAAAGAATTTGAACTTCATTTGTTAAATTATATGAGATTACAGCGTGGAGTGGAAATCTGGGCCTTTCTGCTGGCACTGCGGGAGCCTGAGTCTTTCCGGGATCAGTGTACATCTATGGATGTGGATACACTGATCCAGGTCCCTGAGGTGCTGCCCAATGCACCCAATCGAGCTGGGAGGTATTATATACCAGTAAGTGCTATGGCAGAAATGTCTATCAGGCTTTGGTGGATTCAGGTTATAACCAGACCTCCACCCGTCAACACCTGATGCAACCTGCATTGAATCGAGCTGCATGGTGAGGTGTGTACATGGGGCATTCAAAGGTATCCGGCATTGGTCACGATTTAATTGGGGGCCCAAAACCATAGAGTTAAGCTGGCGGTTAATCCCCACCTCAGCCACCCACTAATTTTGAGAACGAATTTGCCATTATTTTTAATGTTATTAAGGGGTATTCATAAGGGTGGCTCCTGCAGAAACCAAGCCAACTGGGACGTGAGAATTGCTGTTGCTGGTGTGGCAAACCGGTCTGTCTGAAGCTGTCCCGGGTGGGAGATGTCTTGACGGAGAGGGAGGTGCAGCCCCATTTGAAAGAACTGGCATGGACGTCGTCAGGCCATTAAAAGGCCAGCTTTGCTTGCATTAGTGAGCATCACTTTGCATTAGTCATGGTGGATTATGCAACGTGATACTTGGAAGCAGTGGCCTTCTACAACATCTCTGAAAAGATTGTGGAAGATTTTCCCCCCTTTCCAAATGATCCCATGGGGGTCATGTAGAGTTTGCAAACTTAGAATTATTGGGAATCAAATCTGTGCAGTAGTGTCTACCACCCGAAATGGTAGAGCAGTGTAATGAAGCATAAAAAGTTTGTTCATGATGACACAAAAATTGGGATCGCTGGTTGGAGCTCCTGATGTTTGCAAACGCAAGGTTCCCCAAGCCACAGGGTTTCCACCATTCAAGCTTCTGTATGAGAGTACTTCTATGGGCGGTCTCAACATCCTTAGAGAACTTTGGTAAGAAGGACCTACTAACGCATACAAATGAATCTCTTAATAGACGATAGAGCTCGAAATGGAGAATTTGCTCCAGGCCCAGAAACATCAGATCTGTAGCTACAACAGGAGCAGCCAATTTTGTGAATTAGCCGGTCTCTCTTACTGCTCACGTCTAGCTCCAAATTACTTTCCAAGTGGCAAGAACCTTTTGTGGTCACATGGTGGGTGGGAAAGGTTGACTATGAGGTAGTGCGACCGGCAAATTTACCACCTCAACCTCCTAAAACCTCGGAGAGAGGAAAGCTCTGTACAGTTGGCCACTACAGTAAAAAAAAGGGGGAGGAGCTTGGCCCGGAACTGGATTTGAAGCCTAAAGATTTCTAAAGAAGGTTCTGTGTCAACTATTGCAAGGTGAACACAGTGTCAAAATCTGATGCTTATCTAATGCTTCGGGTTTAGGAGCTGCTCGATCGGTTGTGCACGGCTTGATTTTACTGGAGTTAACAAAGGATATTGGCAAATCCCCTGAAACGCCAATGTCCCAAGAAAAAAACAGCCTTTACCACACACTTCCTTTCGGGCTGTTTGGGGTTCCAGCTACATTTCGAGTCTAGATAACATCATTATCTACAGTAATGACCCTCTGCACGCTCACTGGGGCTCACTGCAAACCCGAAGAAGTGTGCAATTGGACAGGTGTAAGTACGTTATCTGGGGTTCCACTTGGGGCATGGACAGGTGCCGCCCCCAAATTGATAAAACCGCAGCAATTGCGACTTGCCTGCGTCCTAAGATCAAAAAGACCATTCTTGATGCAGGCTGGCTATAATGGCCGTTTTGTGCCTAACTATTCTGACTTTACCAGTCCTTTGACTGACCTCACTAAAAAAGTCCGGTGGACCGAGCCTCGGACCAAGGGCTGTGAGCCGTTTTGTTCCAGGTGGTGGATGGCGAGGATTGCTCCATTCTGTACATTAGTTGGAAGATCTCAATGGGAGAGACAAAGTATAGCATAATCGAGAAGGAATGTTTGGCCATCAAGTGGGCGGTCCTTACTCTCCGATACTACCTTTTGGGACAGGCTTTCACCCTCTGTTCGAAAGTTGAAAGATGCCAATGCGTGGATCACACGTTGGTTTTAGGCTTTACAACCATTTAAATATCAGGTGGTCAACAGGCCAGGGGCGCAGATGGCTGTGGCTGAATTTCTCTCCAGAAATGGGAGGGAGTGGGTAGCAGGCCGGATGGCTCCCCGGCAGGAGTCAAGCAGTGGGGGTATGTGGAAAGGGGTGTGTGGTTTAGAAGATGAGTACGGGAGAGTTAATAGTTAAGGGACAAGCCTCTCGGTAATGAAATCTAACAGGTGTTCTCATTTTGCCTTGAGTAAAGAGAGTAAAGGTTAAAAGCGGGGCTTTGAGAGAGTGAAGGAGCTCCCTGATGAGCGTGCTGTGCTGTTTATGCTGTGCCCAGAAGAAACAATTGCTGGTTTGAAACTGTTATGTTTTGTGAATGCTAAAAGCCCTCATGCTTGCTTTTTGTCTATAAAGAAGTGTGTTAATAAAGAGACAAACTCCAGACCTTATTTCCAGACCCGGTAGGCAAAAGTTTGTCACAGACACAAATTAGATTTCTTTAATATCTTGATGCAATAACATAAAATGTAGAGAAAATGTAGACTTTTTTTCTGAATATGAATTCAAATATTTCACTTCAAATTCTTAACAACGTTCTATATTCTTACCTGCCATCTATAAATTAATTGTGTGTTTTTTTTATTGTTGCTAGTGAATTTTAGGATAAACATCTGAAAAGTTTATGTTTACATACAAATGTATTTCACAATGGCCTGGTTTCACAGACAGGGTTTAGATTAAGCCAGGATTAGTGCCTTAGTAAAGTGGATTGAGAAAGTTGTTTTTGTGATGTTCAATGACTCAAATGCGGCATCACAGAGGTCAGTGTTTTGTGATTTTTTTAGGATGTTGCATGATTGTATATTTAGATGTTAGTGGTTACTATATAAAACTTGTCTACACTGGGACGCAGATTGTGGACAGAGGAATGTTGCTCATTTTGTCTCCATGTAAACTAAAGTCACGATCCAGTCGAAACAAACCATCAAACTCTGAACTGCAATCTGCACAGCAGATCTAGAGAAACACCACGTGACTTCATGTCACTGATGTGGACTGTTCAACATGGAAGCTTTTTTTATTCACCTTGGAGACTAACCAATTGTTTATTTATATGAATATGCAGAAGCTGCTTCCTTTTCATCCAGTCAATGAGAGGCATTTCCTCATGTGAAGAACAGATGAAACCTGAGCTGATTCTTGAGATATTTAATACACAGTAAAGTTGGTAAAGGAACTTCAGCTAATTTGATTTCAGTGCATAGTTAATCCCTTCCACTAAACACGTCAAAAAACACAATAACACGCTAAAGGTTAGACTTAGAAAGCTTCCGTGTAAGGTGTGAATTATGACAAAAATCTCTTAAACATATCCTGATTTGCATCTCATTAGTGTTTGACAGAGGCTTCCTCTTCCTTTAGGGGGAAAACAATGCATCTAAACATAATCTGGAAGCTAGTTTTATACAAGAGCAGCTTTCTGAGGAATTTGTTTAACTAGTTACTTCATTCAGACTGTGTGAACGAGCCAGTTGTGGAAGATTACATAAAACAAAGACCAGCAATTGAGCAATTGAAAGTAAAAATGTTCTGCATAAAATAGCAACCATTTGTTTGTTGAGAAGTTTGAGTTTCACTCTGCACAGTCAATTGTGCCATGCAGATATTAACACAGTTACATCTACCTCTGATTTGAATGTTCAACTCTGTACATACAAAAAAGTAAACCATGCAAATGTAATTTTAAGCACTTCTACTGCTGTTTATCTTGGACAACACACTAATTACATTACCTTCATATCAAAAGTATCAAAGCACAAAGCTTATTGCGATTTAGTGGACCAACATTCGTGATGACACCTGAAAAGTGACCCAGAGTCACTGTTCAACTTTCTCTTCATAAAATAAATACATGCCTAATCTAGCCAATATGCTTGCCCTGTAAGTGTGTGAATAAAAATGAAAATGTAAACACAAACAGAGCCTATTAAACAACAGAGTTCATTATCAATAAAATATGAACATTAAAATTATGCGTCAATGCGTGCAATGAAATTCAAGCTCTGTAACAGCAATATTGATCTGGAGCAAATGAAACGAGTGAGGGGAGGCGGGTTTATGTGTCACTCACTGTCGGAGAGATGAGAGAGAGAAAGTGCAGCTGGTATCGTGTATCTATTGTGTTTAAAATTTGTTTTGGAAGCGTTTCAGATATTTCAGTACCGATATGTAACGAAAAATCAATTTTTGACAATACTACTTTGCACTTGTTGTATCATTTCAGATGCCTTTTTAAAAGACTACAATTTACAAAAATGTATATATTAATTGTTATTGCACTACAATCCACTGCTGAAATACACCCACTTTTGGCAGGTTGGTGGATGTCCATGTCAAGCCCTGTATACAATGTATGAAACCACTTGAGGCTGTACATTCAGGTGATTATATTATGATTATATTATGACAATTTATTTGGCCTGGTGCTTAAGAATATCCCTTAAGATGTTATAAAAAAATATATTGGTTACATTTATAAAATATCAACTTTTATATACCACACAAGTAAGAAAGACATACAGTGAATAAATGATGACAGAACATTTCCCTTCATAGATTGGCTATTTCACTGTGGCATTGACTCTAGCTCGAAAGGCTCGAGTCTCAGCTGTTTCGGTCATGTGATGTTGCTCGTGGATTCGTTGATCACAGCCACTTTAATGATCCCCTTAGACCTCGACATGATCTGACCACATTTGAACAGATCCATGAAGGCCTGCTTAAAGTCCCCAGACAATGTGTAGAGTGGCAAGTTGAAAATGATGTTGAGAACAGCGATTGGCCTCGAGATAATGTAGGCATGAGCGCAGCGGTCCAGCATGCAGTTGGTTTCTGGAGTGAGTCTCGTGTAGATTCTCAGAGCTCGTAGCACGTGAAAGGGAAGAAAACAAACCACAAAGCACGTCAATATCAACACGATGAGTCGCCTCGCTTTAGCCCGTTTGTGCTTCCCATATGAGGTCCCTTCTTTAGTTCTTTAATGATGCGCCAATAGCACAGACAGACCACAACCAGAGGAAGCAAATACCCCAGTACGGTCAATGCCCAACTATACGGCCAGGTGTTTTTTGGGTCGTTGCTCGCAAAGTCCAAGCAGGATGTCTTGTTGTTTGTTTCAGCCAGGTTAAACAGGTTAAAAATTGGACTTATCTCAGCCACCGTCACGGCCCAAACCAAGACGCAAGCCAACACGCCCCATCGCTTCTGCTTGATGCTGTTCATGCGCAACGGATGCACGATCGCCACGTACCGGAAGATGGCCAGACAGGTGAGGAAGAGGATGCTGCCGTACAGGTTGAAGTGGAAGATGAAGCGTGCAAAGCGGCACATGCGATCCCCAGCGTCCACGAGTCATTGAGGACGTAGTAGTAGATTAGGAAGGGCAAGCTGACCATGAAGAGAAGGTCAGTGATGACGAGGTTCACCATGATGATGGTGCTGCTCTTCCAGGGACGAACTTTGAGCACATAGACCAGCAGAGCGGTGATGTTACCCACAACGATGAAGAGCGCACCGTATGTGTAGGGCAGATAGTAGCGCTTGGCGAGATCGTCCACGTTGGTGCAGTTGTCATCCGAGCTGTTACTCGAGCCGTAGTAAATGTTGCTCGCCATGGTTGACCTTGAAAACAAACAAAACATTGTTAAAGAGATTCATCATGCAAAGTAGATGCGCTAAAACTATTAGTATTTCAAAGAATGTTCTCTGTTTGGCATTGAATACCTCAGCATGAGATGAACTGATCTATCCAACGAAATGCAATGAAAGAAGAAAAGGTTGCACACACCAAGTAGGTGTCAGTTTCAGCAATATTTTTGTATATTGTCAGAAAGAGACAGATCATGTGCTATTTCAGTGACTGTTCTTGTTTTCCTATCAGTGGAAACATCTAGGAAGGCTTCTTGCTGGAATTAATCCCAAAAGGAGCTCTTTGGTTGAGTTTCAAAAATTATCCAACGCACTTCTTCTGGTTTAAAAAGCCTTAATTCAAAAAATGGTTTGATGTGTTTCCATTGGGTGTATTTTTAATTTGCAATTTCAATTCGCATAATTTGTAGGGCAATGGAAACACAGCTATTGTTAACCATAGTGTTTAACAGAATGAAGTCATCAATGTCCAGACAGGTATTTCACTCTCTCTCTTGATCTCGATAGGCTATTTTATTCAAATAAAAATAATTCACAGAAATAAAGGTCAAAATATGTATTGTTTAAAGAATATGTTTACTGAGATGCAATAATACTATAAGAGCTACTGTAATAACAATCTGTTTTTAGAAGTGGTGAATACTTACAGTGATGCCACTCATCCAACCGCTGGTTCCTCAGAGAAACGGACTGTGGTGATCATGGAAAGAGTTTAAACGCCTGGCGGATCCTCCCTCTTCTGCTGAACAATT
>CM040914.1:14135384-14320384 GCA_023029165.1 Gobiocypris rarus
AGCTAGTAATAGGTTAATATCAATGAATACATAATTTAAAAATAGTATAATGCAAGATAAAACAGAGAGTGAGTGCCTCTGTTCATGGAACCAAACTTGCTTCGCAACCTCTGGTTTCTTCTGACGAGAAAAAATAAATCGAACGCATTTTATATTGATATTGACTAGGCATGCAGACGCCTACACATTTGTGAAAGAATCATTTCTCAGGCTCGCTCAGTGAACTCAAGCGTGGGACCGGGATAGGTTGCCACCTGTGCAATAAGTCCATTCCTGACATTTCCTCACAACTAAATATTCCACGCTCAACTGTTAGTGGGATTATAACACAGTGGAAGCGATTGGGAACAACAGCAACTCAGCCATGAAGTGGTAAGCCATAGGGGTTGGACGACTTACGATTTTTTTAAAGTCGATATAAATGCGATGAAAGTCGATTCGACGTTGACTAGTCGCTGATGACGTCATTAATGAACGAATATACCCTGGCCTGAACCTTGAGCTGAGACATGAACACCAGTTTTCTTGTGCACAGGACAGCTATGGCATATGACACAGCGCTGCCCGTGAGCTTTTGTATCAGTTATTTTGTGTTTGGGTCGTTATATTGCTCACATTTTTAATTAAATGTATATTTGTCTTCATTGTGCCACCATCAGTATTATACTATCTTCATGCTTTTTCTTCAGTTTGGACTATTATTGCAATACTTTGTTCCTCTACCAGCCCTGTGCATTGGCATTTATGTATTCATCTATGTGCTTATAACATAGGATAATTACAGAAAACATTTCAAAGCCTAGCAGTTTTTTCGCAAAAATCTTTAAAATGCAGTAAAAGTAAAATCTTAGTTTCATTTCATTCATTCTTGCTGAAAAATAAACAACAAAAAAGGATACGTTTACAACTTTTGTAATTCTTGTATTTGTGTCGAAACCTGTTAAAATGTTGTTGTTTTTTACTTTTTAAGAATGAATGAATCCTGAGTTTAAAAATAATTATTTACAATATAAGTGTAAATAGTCAAACCATTTAGAACTTAATGCCTATGCCCAAAGTAGCATGTGTGTGTGTGTGTCTCAGCATATGACAGTGTTTGAAAACTAAAAACAACGTCTGAGAACATGTAAAAAACTTTATTAAAACTTGCAGTTAGCTACATTTCATCAGCAAAATAAATAACAACTATAGGGACACCGTTTACAACGTCACAAATGCGAAAAACAACAAGGAAAAACAGAAATACGCTCAATTAGTTGTGGTTTTTATCCCTAACGTTACATCGGCTACACAACAAACATGATGACAAAACCATGAATACAAAGCGTTCTGATAAAAGCATGCAAACCCGATCGTTTTAGCCTTTAAATGTAAAGATTATGATCAGTTGTAGGCCTACATGTAAATGGGGTGCGTGTCCATTCGGCTGTTTAGCGAAATAATATAGGAAAAAACATGTTGTGATCCCATGATAAAACAACAACAACTTTACTCCATTCGTTTGTTTGTATTTAAATAAAGCCGAGCCCACAGCTCGGAGATTATTCATGAATATGCCCATTGGAACAGTTTTTCCACAGGAACCGAATATTATACACCGGGTGGCCACTAGATGACAGCAATAAACCGCTGAACGAACGCCTCCGAAGCCCAACCCAATACTTTCGGTTTCGTTTAACGTTAGACTTCCTTCCTCTCTGCAAGCCTTGGCCCTTCCATTGCGGTATTGATCCCGAATACGTCCTAAGTAAATTATAAGAAAAGCGCATGAAAGTGTAGCTACTTTGTGTAAAGATGTTAACGTGTCTTCAAAGATACTCGACGGCCGTCCTCCTCCTTGTGTTCATCGCCTCAGAAGCCGCTTCAGGTAAGCGCTCCGTTAGCATTCAATAACAAAGATAGTTAGCTAACATGGTTCTTGGCTATAAGTTCAGTTTTAAAAGGTAATATAATACTGTAGGTTCATTTACAAATATCAAGGGGTAGCGGTGTATTTTATATGATAATATTCACATGGCCTAGTTTTGTTTACGTTATTAGTTTAATAGTTATTAGCTAGCTTAACGTACAGTTTAAGCCGAGGCCTAACGTTACGCCCATACACAACGCGTTCAGATGATTATAACATGGTTACTTTAATATATACCGATGGTAATAATCATATTTATATATTGTGTTATTTCCAAACAGCAACATGTCCAAAATGAGTACATTAGGCTACTTTAAGGTACATTTGTGTTGCCTTAACGTGTTCTCCGGAAACTAGCCGGCGAGGACGACACTAGAAATGGGTGGGGTTGCTTTTCTTTGCAGTCCATCTTTGAGATTACTTAGATTCCAGTTAGATGAAGTAATTTCACTACATGTTTTTCTTCAAACAATTGTTGGTAACACTTTACAATAAGGGTGCACTAATATGCATTAATTCATGCTTAACTAATGCACATATAATAATGAGTTAATGTGTTACTAATGGAACTAACCCATTTATTAATGATTATACATTAATAAATGGTTATTTACAAAGGTGTCATTATGTTATGACTTTACTTGTTAGCACATGACTATTAACTAATTGATTAAGTAATATGTAATTGTGGTTATGAGTTTGAATTAATTTTGAATTAGTTAATAGTCATGTGCCCCAACAAGTAAAGTCATACCATAATGACACCTTTGTAAATCATTAGCTAATGATTAATTAAAGCAGACAACTGGAAGTTGAAATGCATGGCTTTGACCCGTTGTGGTAATTAACACATTAATTTACATTATTAGTTCATATAATATGTTATTAAGGAATTAATGCATTATTACACATTTAACTAATAACAATGTAATGATTACTTAATCTATTAATCATGTCGAATCTTCATTAGTTGCTGATGCAGTAATCATTAATAAATGGGTTAGTTCACCATTAGTAACACATTAACTCATTATTATCTGTGCATTAGTTAAGCATGAATTAATGCATATTAGTGCACCCTTATTGTAAAGTGTTACCCAATTGTTTGATAACGTTTAAACATAAAACTTGGTTTAATATTTGTTAAACAGTTGTTTAATGAGAATTACTTGAATTTCTTCAAATCTATAATATTCAAGTAATCCCTAAAGAAGAATATTGTATAGTGTCCTATGCCTTACCATCCATTTAAAAATATCTGTTTAAAGGAAATGTGAATAGGGAGACTGTGTCTTATTATTACTGATGGGAGATGTAATGGTCCCACTTTAGTTTAGGGTCCAATTCTCACTATTAACTAAACATTTTGTCTCAATAAACTCCTAATTACTGCGTATTAATAGTTAGTAAGGTCGTTGTTAAGTTTAGGTATTAAGGGATGTTGAACACGGGCATGCAGAATAAAGCATTGATATGTGCTTTATAAGTGCTAATAAACAGCCAATATCTTACTAATATGCATGCTAATAAGCAACTAGTTAATAGTGAGAATTGAACCCTAAACTAAAGTGTTACCGATTAAATAATTACTCTATATTTGAGTGGAAATATGCATGGTTACCTAAAAATATTGCCTAAAACAAATAAGGTAGACGATTGTTTTGTATTGACTTCCACTGAAGTTTATTTTTCTGTAAAAAGTACATTTTATTTTAACAGACAAAGATTACCACCAAATGTGGCCTTTACTTTTAAAATAATCTTTGTTTGATTATGTGGAAATACCAAATACACAAACAGAAATGGGCTAAAGGAAAATCTGCATATTGTCTATTTCTACTTGTTGTAGTTTATATTTGTTCAACAAAATGTATACCATATTTGGAAATGACTTGTCATGTTCATTGTTTGTAATGTGACTGGCATTTAAGTAATAAAAAAAGACGTGCTTGTTGAGTTTTGACTAACACCCTCTCTCATATTTTATTCATCAGGTGTAGATGTGATGAAAGCAGTGGGTGATCAAGTTTCTTTCCGTCCAGACACACCTCTTCCTCTTCCTGTCAGCAGCATCATCTGGAAACACAAAAACAGTGCTGCTGTTATTGTCAAGGCGATTGAATGGGATAAAGATGAGAAGGATTTATTAATCCCGAATCCGAGATTTCAGGGCATCACACGTCTTGATGAGAAGACTGGACAAATCACTATAACTGGTTTAAAAGTCGAACACAGTGGAGTTTATACCATTGACATCAACAGTAAAGAGCAGGAGCAGAGATTCACCCTGACTGTAAAGAGTGAGTGAATATTGATTATTGGAATACTTGAAGTCCTCATTTCATTATTATATTATTATAAAGCTTTTTTTAAATTGCATAAGTAGATATACTCTGTTCCATAGTTTTATCAGTTTTTATTTTTATTTGTATAAAGGCTAAATTGAATTTAAATGTAATAATAATTATTACACTGATAAAAGTAACAGTATGTGTGGCAGTGCCGTGGTATTCTGGGATGTTTCTTGGGAGAAATATCATGATATATGACCAGTAACAGGGCGAACTGAATGATTACCATAACTATACTTAGAGATTATAGAAATATCTTGAATTTTAGATATGTGATTTCTATATCTTTATACTTTTGTGATAATATTATATGAGATTTACCATACTTTTAAAGTACTGCTACCATGGTAAATGAACAGTTTAGTACAATGTTTAAATGATAGTTTGTATTGGGAGAAAACTAGTGTAGCAGTCTTTGATTGTACTGAACGTTCTCATTGTTTCTTTCCCAGAGCGGGTCCCCAAACCTGAGATCAAGAAAGAGCCGATAGCTGGTAACTCTAATGTTGTGTATTTGAGATGCGAGTACAGTGAACCAATCACCTGGAAGAATTCTTCTGGACATATACTGAAGGGTTCAGCAATCCCTCCGGAAGGAGAGTCCATCACAGTTACAAAAAATGGAGATCCAGAAAACTGCTACACCTGCACACTCGATAACGGCGCAAGTATAGAGACCAGCGATCCGGTCTGTGAGGGAGATCTGTTTAAAGGTGAGACTGCGATTCACTTCAGCATTACTTACTATAGAGGAAAGTCACAGTCTGATACATTTTTGTTAAGCTGGTGCTAAGATGTTCAGATATTTTCTTCACATTATCAAATATTTGGATACCTACATCACACTTAAACATATCTGAATGCCATTGCATTAGAATTAGATAAAAAAAATATATAAGCAAGTGAAATTATTTGAAAGTACATTTCACTGAAGTAGATAATTTCCAGGTAAACCTGAGGTTATGTAGCCGGAGCAAATCAGAACGCAGATTTCGGTGCCATTTAAATTCAAGCGCGCTGAGCCAGAGACAGACACGCTCCGCTCGCATCACATATCACAGCTATTCAGTGTTTTCACCACATCATGTTTATATTAGGTTTCAGACATTTAAATCCACCAGCAAAAAATACACACTGATGTTTATGAAAGTGGCAATAACAGTCCTTTCAGTTATAATTTGACTTTGTCTTATTCATATCAGATACGCATTATATAGCGTACTCTATTCTTCTCCCAGTTCACTGGTCACTTACTTTCATGTATTTCGTGAGACAAGAATGAATTCACGTGATGTAAATCGACAGATTCTCTGAGGTGCAAATTAACATGGCGGTAGGCATGTGCCGGTATCAATTTTTCATGTTGCGATTAATTGCTTAAGCTTTTATCACGGTACGGTATTATCACAATATTGAAATAAGTTGCAAAAAGTGTTGTCATAGTATAACAGGTTTAAGAACTCTTTTTGTAATAACAAAAATAACTCTGAATGTTTAAATACAATAATACAATGCTCCAAAAATATATAAAAGTTACATTTTCAAACAGATTAAAGTGCAAAACAATTAGGCTATAAAGAAAAACAGGTTAACACATTCTCATTATTTAATGCATTGACTAAGATTGAGCAATAGCTACATTTGTTACAGAAAGTTTTTTTTCTTTTCTTTTTTCTTAATGTTAGTTAAGAAATACAACTGTTTGGTAATAATTAATTAACATGTTAACTAATGAAGCCGTATGTCTCAAAGTTTTACTGAACAATAACAAATAATCAGAAAATGTCTAATCATTAGGGCATGCTGTAGTCCAGATAAAAAAAAAAAAAAAAATGTTTACATTTGAAAATAAAAAGCCTATTTAGTCTTAAAGTATTAAGTATTTGGTGCTGTGATGAACAACACTGAGATTACAAAAAAATTAATGGCATTTTAAAAACTTCACTAGCGCATTTGCTTTGTTTGTGGGGTTTCCGGGGTAACCGCTGCAGATCACCTAACACACATTCACTTACACATATTTGAAAATCATAACATCAGATAGTTCATGACATAGTTAACAAGTTTGTGAATATTTTTATAAAAACTAAATAAAGCGATACATCATACAGTGCTCATGCGGCTGCTGTTTCAGGTGAGAAGCATGATGCGTCACCATGGAAACAATAAGGCGATCGTTCTAAAATATTTAGCTTGAGAATATGGTCATATTTCTGCAAAATAATGCTGAAGCTGGTTTGTAGCAGAGCAAGAATACCGACGACGGCAGTTATTACTAGGGTTGGGAACCGAGAACCGGTTCTTATGCAGAACCGATACTTATTTTTGAAAAATACCGGAATCGCGCAAAATTCCTGAGTTTCGTTCCAAAACGGTTCTGGTGCAATGTGTGTGCGGCGCTGGGAGCGTATCCTTTAATAGCGGCAACAGCTAACCTCATCATGAATATTAATTACGTTGCCTGCCGCTTCCAGAAGTGCAAACAATTAACTAGTGGTGGGCGTTATCTGCATTAACGTGCTGCGTTAACGTAAGACTCTTATCGGGCGATAAAAACATATCGCCGTTAATCTATTCTCAAAGTTGGGTTGGGAGCTGGGTCTATACTACACAAGCTATGATGACTTTCACAGTGATATTTTAGCGAATGTATAGCTACCTAGCCGAATTGCACTGTAGGGAGTGAGAACGAGTTTTCAACCTGCGATATGCTGTGAAATTACCACATCAAGCGTGAACGCTGTCTTCCGAACTCGGGCACGCACCCGCGAACCGTTCTCGAGTCCTGATGAGTGTGACTGACATACTGCAAGCAGAGAGCTGTACATTTCTGCTCCTCGTCAGCATTCTTTCGAGTATTTGCAGTACATCCGTGGCTGATAGACGCAAGTGCCATTACCTACTGAAGCTTTGGTAACAAAACTAACGGTTCAAAAACAAAAATATAAAAGTTAAAGTACCAGAACTTTTAAACGACATCGTTACCAAGTAACGGGTAAACAGCTGCTGCTTTGATGACGCAACGCACCTCGGTTTCGACCTGAAAATATAATATGAACACGGTCCAGGGAGCAATCGAACTCGGGTTCGGTCCAGTCAATCGAACCAAGTGTGAAAGCACCAGTCATTATTTGGGTAGCACACATATTCTGAATGCCTTCGCAGAATTCAAATGAGCCATTTTAATCTAGATTAATGCTGAATTACCATTTATTATTTACAAGTTCACTGAATAACTGAATTTCTATTACATTAATATACAAATAACTAATAAATATAAATATATATATATATATATATATATATATATATATATATATATATATATATATATATATATATATATATATATAAATATATAATATTTTTGCAAGAATGCTTTTAATACTGTAATATATGTACAGTACAGGACTTTTTGACATTGCCAACCTGTAAATGAATCAGAGATCATGTAATAAACACAAAAAGGATTGTTTGAGTTGCGTATTATGCCTTTTCCTTTACAACTATTTGTTTAATAATTTTAATGGAACCGAATCGAACCGGAATCATTAGGCGGAATCGGAACCAGAACCAGAACCGAAAATTTCTCACGATTCCCAACCCTAGTTATTACTGTAACTGTTGGGTTAGGTGGCTTAGGTTTTACTGTGAATTTAAGTAAATTGTGTTTTGTATCTATTTAATATTTATATATTTAAGTATACTTTAAATCGGAGTGTGTGTTGCCACGTTACGCCTGGCCCAAGTTAACTTCCAGTCTGTGTTTGTTTATCGGTCTGGCTAGTGGATAGTATGGCGACTACTCATTTTTGACGTACTCTTAAATAACATGATATAAATATTAACGATCAAGCAGAGAGCATATGACACCATTGTGTGCGACTCTCCAAAAAGCCTTGGAAGCCTCATAAATATCCAGTCTGACTGCGTCCGAGAGCAGCGTCTCATGTAATGTAGACTGTATGTCTAATGTAATTGACTTGTTATTTATTTAGCTTGTTATCAGAAATAATCTACTCTAGAGGTAATTTATTCTGGCTGCGTTTATACTTGGCATTAACATGCGATCATCGTGATTCGGCTCATCAGTCAATCAGGACACCCGTAAGACCTTCGTTCATCTTCGAAACTCTAATTAAGATATTTTTTACTTCTTCTCTAAGGTCTTGCGGGTTTGGATCTACCTGAGGGTGAGTAATTAATAACAGGATTTTCAGGTTTTGGGTGAACTATCCCTTTAAGCTTTCCACTCTATATTGCAGACAGAAATGGGCGATTTAAAAAAATTATAAACAGATAATGTTGCACAATTATAATGAAAGATGATAGCGCATAAGAAAGATAACGCAGCCTCTGTTGTTATTGATTCTTTGCAGACATCTACCGGAAGTTAAGTTTGGGCCACAGAAGCGCATGTGCAGTAACGTTTGTTCATGTTGTTGCTGTTGAAACGCGTTTATATAAAATATCGGTTTATGCCCCAATTAGGCACCAGTACCATTTTAAAACTATCGTTTGGCACGGTATCGTAAAAAACCCAGACGATACCTAACCTAAACATGACCCAATTCCGTTTTTGTGCTCATATGTGACACGGATCAGATGTGTTTCAATGCGAATGTCATTTAAACAGGCAGATTGGATTTTCTGAGGCATTGCGTTCTGAGGCTACGTCTACATCAATCCGGATAGATTTGAAAACTGAGTTTCGTTTCCAAAAGCGCTCTCCGTCCACCCACACTCTACATTTTCTCATCCACACTAAAACCTCATAAAAGCACACTGAGATTATACAGACATCATAAAGTTACCACACAATTCTTCTGGCAGGATCATTTTATTTAGCAAAATATATCACCATTTACTGATGCGTCCAGGTCGCAGTCGATCAACCGTTAGGTTGGACATCAAATGTGAGTGTAACAGTTTGTAGACATGGGAAGGAAGGAGGCGGGAACCGCGAACATTCAAGACTTTAATAATAAATGAATAAACAAACGAAGTAAACCGCAGGCAGCTCCTCACGGACGACTGCCCGCACACATAATAAAACATAAACATAACACAAGGTAAATTCCAGGCCTGGTCCTCTCTCGTCTTGCACTGTCGTCGCTCCTGCTTTTATGCTCCTGTCACTCCTCCATGAGGCAAGACCGGTGTGGCTCATGATTCGCCACTGTTATTAGAATTAACACGGTTACACACATGTTGTGGCATTACTGTCACACTGTCATGAGGGCTGTGCTCAGAATATCAATACAACGATACATCGCCATGAACTCCTGACAATGCGGCGTATGGATAGAGTAGTTGCCGTGCTCGATACTGTGTGCTTTTGAACATAACCAATTCTCACATTAAGTTTATGAATGAACAGAACACCGCAGCGCCTCCCATCTAATAAATCGCAATAATTTTTGTGCTTTGTTACTACTGATATAAAACAAAGTCTCAGATTTCAAATTACGTCCATTTTATTACGAAATCAATAAATACCGCTTTGGCGAGAGATTGCTATGGCGCAACTCAGCTCGAGACGCAGCAGTGAGAAGCACGTGAACTGATCTTCTCCTCCGCCTAAATACAGCGCGAAATAAACATGAATGAGCATCTGAAAGTGTGTTAAAGGCCTACAACTTTCCGAGATCCGTATCATGTCTCATGTGATCGCCAATCAGTGTTTCAAATGCGAAAGACGCCAGTAAAAATTCACATAATGTCACATTTACCTAAAAAAAACCATATCCAGTGTCCACAAACTCGTTAGTCAGCTAGAAAATCAACTCTAGAGAGGAGCATTTTGATAAATATATGCACCATATTACATATTCATGATATATTTTTTAACGCTTTTTCAATAGACCCTATTTCATGCTGTTTTGAATTAATCTGGAAAGTTTTTCATGACAGCCACCCTTTAAATGTTCCTATTTCAAAAACTAAATGGAGTAGAAATATGATTATGTAATTTGTAAAGTTAATATTATAACTTTTTTTCTTTAAAAAACAAAAACAAAAAAACATTGAGTGTAATTTAAGTGTTTGTACAAATCAGTTAGGTCATTCTTTACCTTTAATATTATAGTAGGCTATAACTCACTCCCTTTTTTACAGAATTAGTTGAGGGATGTGTGTACCAGATATATATCCAAAAAAATCAGTTTTAATCGAGCCATTCCAATTTTTTTTTTTTTTGTGAAAATGTATTTCTTCTATTTAACTCATTATTTTTTAATGACAAAAGCTAAATAGTTTTTTCACTTGTCACAACTGTTATAACACTGGTTATTCAATAAACATATATTAAATGTTACTAAACTCTGCTCAAAAGAAATTTTAATTCCAAATTTATCCATATCGTGATGCGTATCGTATCATGACTTTAGTATCGTGATGCATATCGTATCGTGACTTTAGTATCGTGATGCATATCGTATCATGACTTTAGTATCTTGATGCGTATCGTATCGTGACTTTAGTATCGTGATGCATATCGTATCATGACTTAAGTATCGTGATGCATATCGTATCGGGACTTTAGTATCGTGATGCATATCGTATCGGGACTTTAGTATCGTGATGCGTATCGTATCGTGACTGTAGTATCGTAATGCGTATCGTATCGTGACTTTAGTATCGTTATGCGTATCGTATCGTGACTTTAGTATCGTAATGCGTATTGTATCATGACTTTAGTATCGTGATGCGTATCGTATCGTGACTTTAGTATCGTGATGCATATCGTATCGGGACTTTAGTATCGTGATGCATATCGTATCGGGACTTTAGTATCGTGATGCGAATCGATCGTGACTTTAGTATCGTGATGCGATCGTATCGCGGACTTTAGTTTCGTGAATGCGATCGTATCGTGACTTTAGTATCTTGATGCGATCGTATCGCGTGACTTTAGTATCGTGATGCATATCGTATCATGACTTAAGTATCGTGATGCATATCGTATCGGGACTTTAGTATCGTGATGCATATCGTATCGGGACTTTAGTATCGCGATGCGATCGATCGCGACTGTAGTATCGTAATGCGATCGATCGTGACTTTAGTATCGTGATGCGCGATCGATCGTGACTTTAGTATCGTGAATGCGATTGTATCATGACTTTAGTATCGTGATGCGATCGTATCGTGACTTTAGTATCGTGATGCATATCGATCGGGACTTTAGTATCGTGATGCGATCGATCGTGACTTTAGTATCGTGATGCGACGTATCGTGACTTTAGTTTCGTGATCGATCGTATCGTGACTTTAGTATCGTGATGCGATCGTATCGTGACTTTAGTATCGTGATGCGATCGATCGCGGACTTTAGTATCGTGATGCGATCGTATCATGACTTTAGTATCGTGATGCGATCGATCGTGACTTTAGTATCGTGATGCGATCGACAGACTTTAGTATCGTAATGCGATCGATCGTGACTTTAGTATCGTGATGCGATCGTATCGTGACTTTAGTATCGCGTGATGCGTATCGATCGTGACTTTAGTATCGTGATGCGATCGTGACTTTAGTATCGTGATCGTGTCGTATCGTAACTTTAGTATCGTGATGCGTGTCGATCGTGACTTTAGTATCGTGATGCGTATCGTATCGTGACTTTAATATCGTGATGCGTGTCGAATCGGGACTTTAGTATCGTAATGCGATTGTATCGTGACTTTAGTATCGTGATGCGATCGATCGTGACTTTAGTATCGAATGCGATCGTATCGTGACTTTAGTATCGTGATGCGAATCGGGACTTTAGTATCGTAATGCGTATTGTATCGTGACTTTAGTATCGTGATGCATCGAATCGGGACTTTAGTATCGTGATGCGCATCGACGTGACTTTAGTATCGCATGCGATCGATCGGGACTTTAGTATCGTAATGCGATGTCGAATCGGGACTTTAGTATCGTGATGCGATCGACGTGACTTTAGTATCGTGATGCGTATTGTATCGTGACTTTAGTATCGTGATGCGACGAATCGACTTTAGTATCGTAATGCGTATTGTATCGTGACTTTAGTATCGTGATGCGTATCGTATCGTGACTTTAGTATCGTAATGCGTATCGATCGTGACTTTAGTATCGTGATGCATATCGTATTGGGACTTTAGTATCGTAATGCGTATTGTATCGTGACTTTAGTATCGTGATGCGTATCGTATCGTGACTTTAGTATAGTGATGCGATCGATCGGGACTTTAGTATCGTGATGCGTATCGAATCGACTTTAGTATCGTGATGCGTATCGTATTGTGACATTGTTGGTGATACACAGCCCTAGAGTCCATATTGTAAAAGTCTGCAAATTTACCAAATGATTCACAGTGCATTTATTACACTGGCATGCGTGATTCAGTGGGCGGGGCTAAACATGCAGTGATGTAGAGACAGGCGTTGGATGTAGGAGTCACAGCGCTCCTATGCAGCAGTTTATTGAGCATTTTCCTTTAACAGTTTTAAATCTCATTTACTGTGTGTGTTAAGAACGAGTCATAGCACTCTATTCTCCTTATATGCATAACCATAGACCAGTCAGCACAAGCACCGAGTTCCCTTTCAGGATATGTTGCACATGTAACATCGAGCACGTCCCTTCCCACTCTTATATTCTCATTCAAGCATTTCATCACTCTGATGTAAACAAAACTTCACTAAAACCTATTTGTAGCACACCATCCAATATATTGGAGGCGTAGAAACATAATTATATCATTTAAAAAATATTATTATAAAACTGTTATGTGCAACTTATAAATCAATTTTTAAGTTTTTTTTATTTCCTCTGGAAAAATTGACGTACTGTGCATGATATGTATCCAAATTAATTGATATCAAAAAATACCGGAAGGTTCTTGAGCTTGTGAATCAAAATAAAATTGAATCATGAAATTTTTGTTAATGCGCAGCACTACTCAATTTTAGCACAAAACCTCATGGCTATGTCATATCTTCATCACACCTTTTGATCACACACTGGATAGACACGGTTACAAACATGGATTTTATGCACGTTCCGTGAGTTTGTCATGTTAGTGTGTTTTGTAATGTGCCAGCTGTAGCCTTCAGTTCTGTAACATCTTTCATTCAGCGATTGAAGCTAATGTTCTGTTTCTCCAGACGGATCAGACAGTGGAATCGGACCTGGGGGGATAGTGGGTATTGTCATTGGATTCCTCTTGCTCATCATCGGCGGCATCGGCGGCTTCCTTTATAAACGTAACGAAAATTTTAAAGGTAGGTTTCCTGTTGTGTTTTATCTCTCATAATATGTGTATTTTGCCTTTAAGCTTGAGTCTGTAGATTCCCTTACTTTTCTCCAACTGCTTGACAGTGTATATCTTATGCTTTAGGATTATTTACAAAAAAAGTTTATTTTGAAAGTCAAATGAAAGTATAGCTTTTGGCACTAATAGTGGTGTTAATGCAGGCAAATGCATAGAAGAAGTGTGTGTTTAATGTTATCCCTGTTTGACCAACTGCTTTCTTAGGAATGTCTTTACTCAGCAACACTGTTATTCTTAGTCTGATAATTGATTTGTAATTATATATATTTTTTTTTTCACCAGAGCGTGTTGGTAACTTCTTTCCATGTATCAAAGGTGAGTTTATGTTTGTTTGAGTGATTTTATTCTAAAACAAACGATGCCATATCAGCAACTTACTATAAAAATACTTGATATAATTTGATAGACATTTAATTTCATCAGCACCTTTCTCCTCTCTAGTGAAGGCCTGGTTCATTGTTTCCTTTTGATATTTTGAGAAATAAATTAGTAATAGGCTTTTTATAACATACTATTCATATCATTCTGCCCTGTGAAGTATTTTTTTATAAAGCCTACAAGGAATTCATACAGGTTATTTAGGTTTATTCATGTTGAGCTTATAATAGTGATATAAAATGAACGAAGCAAGACCATTAGATCATTCATACTCATTCGATTTTACACTGAGCATTTGGAGTAAAGCAGTCTGATGGTATTCAAGGAATATAATGCACTCATACGATCAGAAAACTGTTAGTCAGCAATACATATGGATAGTATGGATCATAGTATCATATACATAAACAGCACAGATGAAACATGATGCAGTGAGGGAGAGAGGACTTGAAATAAACCCCTTACTTGAAAAAACTAGCCTATCATAGTTTATTTGGAGTAGGCATTTATATTATTTATTTAGGCCAATATTTTTTTATATATAATGAAATATGTGTTTTTTTTACTTGTGGTAATTTACTCTGTACCATTGTGCATGAACTCATGGATCTTTCTCTCTTTCTCACAGTTGATACTGAAGGGCAGGGAAATAATTTGACGCCGACGGCAAATAACAGCGGTAAGATGTTTTAAACGGGTATCTCTTAATACAAATAATTGTAAAAAATCTCTACAGTATATTTTCAGTAACTTTTTATGACTGTCAACATAATATAAAAGAGAGTTGTATTTTGTTGTTTGGCTGATTTTTTATTATTTTGGGCAACAATGTGAAAAGAGCTGATGTGGATTGTTCTAGTGGTGGCCGATATTTCAGCCGATATTTGGCATTTTTTAAATATCGACATCGGCCGATGTGTTAGAAGGGGGGCTTTTATTTCGACAGGTGGCACTGAAACAGTGCGCTCACACTCTTCTCTGTTAGTTTGCGGCCTCTGTTAAACACTCATATCTGATACCTTATTATATAAACATGTTAAACAAAGAAAGTAAATGGTTTTCGAAAACGTATAGCGTTTGCTTTTTATTAGCAAAGGCAAAAATTAGGCTATAATAAGTTCTCATTTTCCGTCAACATTCAGCTAATATCGTTACAACAATTCTCTTAATATCCAATAAAAATTTTAAGGGATGGTTCACCCAAAAATGAAAATTACCCCATGATTTACTCTCCCTCAAGCCATCCTGTATATGGCATTCTATCTTCAGACGAACACAATCAGAGTTATATTAAAAATGTCCTGGCTCTTCAAAGCTTTATAGTGGCAGTGAATGGTTGGGTAATAAAAGTCCACAAAAGTGCATCTATCCATCATATAACTGCTCCACACGGCTCCGGGGTGCCTTCGCTTGGAAGAGCCAGCCTTGGTCACCCTGCTCTCAAAGATATTGGCACTGGCCAACAAAAAACGAATATCGGTCGACCACTAGATTGTTCTCTTTGTCGAGTACAATTCTACTGCATGTTCTCTCAAAGTGAATAATATCACATCATGATAAAGACATAAGTAGGCAATGTTTATAATTTTTTACTCCGCATTCTCTGAATCTGATGTGTTTGACAAGTTTTAGCTGTGCTTGACTCCTGTTTGCATATATTTGTGATTTCATAGAGAATGTGGCTTTGAAGACAGAAGAGAACAATCAGTCAGGAAAAGATGCGGCATGATGGTAAGATAATAGCACATAAGTGCGTTTCTGAACTGAAACCGCCAGATTTCTCTCGTTCTTAATGAAAATTGAGCATTCATTGCATGTTCATGCTGTGTCGTGTTTAATTTCAGTATCAAGTCATTTGATCAAGATCAAAATCTAGCTCTTTTTTTATTTAGCACATTGTTCCTGTTTTTGCTGCTCTACACTAAATTGCTTATTTTACTTTCTAGAAATGAACATCTGCTTCTGTGAAGTTGGAGAAACCAGAACGAAACGACAGAATGAGGATTTTCAAGGACCATCTTTGGTTTTCAAAAATGAGCGGAAAACTTTGAATGATAGAAAAATGACTGGTTTCGAACTTTTCATCTATTTATAAATCAACCCTCAGTTACATTGCTACAATGTGTTCACACTGCAGGATTTTGTTTTCTTCCAAACCTGATCTTTTGACTGGATTGTCCATGCTATTATTTGATGATCATTTGGATCTGTGTGTTGTTTGTGCCACTGTCAGCATTTCTGTGTTTTCTACATGTGTTGCTTTAGTGAGGATGTAGTCCTGGTGTAGCATTCTGACAAATCCTTGACATAGCAAGTGACTCTTCCAGAAGCGAGAAAGTGGTGCGCTCATCTCTGCCTAATCTGTGACCAGAAGTCAAAGGGATGTGGTAGGGAGGTGCTTTTTATCACACCATGCTTCATATTGGATAACTAATGAAATCTGAATTGGTTGTGTGTAAGAAATCTGATATTTTCTGCTAGTGGACAGCCAGAGATCAACATGGGTGACATAAGATTTAATTCTCAATTATACTGAATCAATTATATTGACAAATTCACAACATGCATGGAACTTTTTGTAGCTAAATGTAAATATGCCTTTATTTATATCGTTTCCTTCTCTGGATGCTGTATTAGGAAATGCAGCATGTATTTACACTCACACCTTGTCTACATTGGGCATTTCCATTGAAGCAAGGCATTGCAATAGGACTTATTCAGAGCAGCGCCATGACAGGTATGAAAGCGAGTCTGTGAGGGTAAGACTTACCATGTTTTCAATGGCATCCGCTGTAAAAAGCTGAATAAAGCTTATAAATCATTTATCATTTTCCACAGCTCATGTTATTTGGAGTTTTTTGTCCACTTAAACTTCTTGGAAAGATATTTTTGCAGTGTTTCATCAGCAGAACAATCCAAAAACGCATTAAATAACAGTACAACCCACTGAAGAGATGTACGTCCTGTCCTCACAGCCTCGCTTTCATTCTCGTTAAAAATCAAAGATGGCGCAGCTGTGAATAAGGCCTATAGTATAGCATGAGGCTGTCAACATATGTTTGCGCAAAAGTGTATGATCCAGATCAATATACTCACGGCAAAGTTCATTTTCATTCTTCGCTTTGGGGTAAAAAGAAGTTTGAAATACATAAGTGGCAATATACTGTTAGTGAACATCCTGACATAACCCGCACTGCTAAAACAGCGATGTTTGAATGAATATGAAAATGTGTGTGATGTGGATTTGTTTGCATCAGCTCTGCAAATCAGTACTCTAGTCTGGTCACGTTTATTTAAATAGCACTTTATACAATAGATCGCCAAATCAAGCACGTTCACAACCTGATTGTTCAGCTTTTATGACGTATATTTCGAGAACTTATCGAACATCCAAATCAAAGCTGTGTGCTGGGCTAAATGTGCTCATGTGAGCGGAAAGACTGAATGCCTCTCCAGAGAGAATCCTTTTATTTTTAATATTTGGCATGTTTGTTGACTGCTACGCATCCCTATGTGTGTAATAAGCAGAGTATACACACATTGTGCACTAATTATAGGTGTGTGTTACTAATGCCCTTTAAATAACACAAAAAATACTGCACTATTGACTTTAGAGCAGGTTTGTGTTGGGCAATGGCACAGTCGTTTTCAGTTCCTCAAAATAGCAGCTCGCCAACAATACGCCTGAACACACCTTGTTTTCAGACCAGCAAGCCCATAGGTAACCAGATGGGCACGTGTGTATTTGCTATTGAAACAACGTTATGCTGGATGTAAAAATGAAACTAAAAAAACGACATTGCACCGGGTGTATAATAGGCCCGCCTGTTTTTTGGTTCGTTCACATGTCTTTGGTCTGTGTCACGTTCATATTTAATTCGAGCCACACCAGAGATCGCTTGGAAGCGGACAGAGGCACATCTTTCCAGTGTCTCGGCACTCTTGTTTGCGCAGGTCAGATAACAGCATTCACACTTAATCAAATGAACCGCACTAACAGAGCAATCGCACCAGGGTTCGTTTTAATCCAACCAAACATGCCAAGTGTGAACACACCCGAAAGTAGATTTACAAGATCAATTTGTACTATAAAGCAACTCTCCAGTGTTTTCATGTTTTCACTCATGTGCGTCTGACCTCTACTGTCTTGTGTGTCGAACTCTTGAAATGGCGATATACCAGTTCGCTCTTCGATTTCATTTGAAGCCTTTAGGGCAGTGCAACTGATGCGGTCTAAAGGCGAACGCAAATGCAAACCTTTTTTTGTGAATAGACGAAATGGCAAAGGCAACCCTGCTTTCTTTTACTCATGCTGGGCCCCAACCAATGCTTGTGATGACCTTGGTTCAAATCCATTTGCACCCAGTGTGGACAGTATCATTCATTGATTATAATGTTGTTGTTTTTTTGATGCGACGTGTCCAGTGTAGACAGGGTTTATGTGTTAAATAGAGGGTAGATTCTATTTACACTGAGTGTAAACAGGTGTATACACTGTGTACCAGTACAATTTGCAATAAATAGCACTTGGTGACAGTAATAGGAATGGGAGTGTAAGTAGTTGTAATACGCTGTTTGTACTTAACGGGATAGTTCACCAAAAAATGAAAATTACCCCATGATTTACTCCCCCTCAAGTCATCCTAGGTGTATATGACATTCTTCTTTCAGACGAATAAAATCAGTCCTGGCTCTTCCAAGCTTTATAATGCCAGAAACTGTTACTCTGTTTTAAAAGTCCATAAAAATGCATTTGTCAGTCAAATAACGTGCTCACACGGCTCTGGGAGGTTAATAAATGCCTTTGGAAGTCAATTGATGCGTTTGTGTAAGAAAAATATCCATATATAAAACTTTATTGAGTAAAGTTTCGGCCGAACTGTCCCTTTAAGGTGAGTTAAATTGAGTAGTGGTGGACGCAGTTAGTATAAATAGCTTTAGTGTTTGCACTCAGTGTAAATAGACAGTGCCATAATTAAATATAGATGTAATAAATTAGCAAGGGAAACGGCTCTGATACTGAGAGTTAGTCTTGTCTGAAAAAAGTGGCATACAATGCAAAAATCCTTTCTGAATGCTTTATTGTTTTGAGTGTATCCTGTGCTGTTGAGCCCTGAATGCAATTCAAACTAATTTTCGATGGTTTGAGAGTATTTTTTAAGACATTCAATGATTTAAACAAAAGCCATATGTATTAGGATTCAAAGGGAAAACAGGACAATGTCATTTTAGGTCAGTTGTGGTGGCTTTTGCTATTATAAAATGAATCTCAGTGTAAATCAAATGCTACTTTTTCATTTTCGTTTTCATTTAAAGTTTGTGTCCAAGTCGTTCTGTAATTCTAAGACCTTTCTAAAGCATAACTCTAGACTGATGATACATTTTTCCATTGCGAGGCCTTTGAGCCAAGAGCGGAAACTCCCTCACCGCTGGGACTTCTGAGTGTTAGGGTGTGGTTTTGATTCATTCAGAGTTCACTCGTGATGTCAGCGTTTGTTTTTGGGTTTGTTTAATATATTATATTGTTTATGATCACTGCTTAATGCAAACCTTTCTTTATCACTGTGTTGTATCTATTTTATTTACAATCATGTCAATTGTAAATAATCTTTTTTTTGTTTTTTTGTTCATAATATGGTCAATTCCTTCCTTCATGTTATCATGCATAGAGTTTTAAATGTTAGATAAAAATTTTTTGGGGGGGTCACTTTATTAACCCTTTTCATGGCTGAATCTAAAAGTGCCCAAATAACTGATAGCATTGACTTCGATGAGCTCAGTTGAAAGGAAACATGAGGAGACTTCCTCTTTGCGGTTTATAAGACTCATACGTTTGTTGTATTTTGAGATGCTCTGCTTTCTGAATGTATAAAAATGGCATCGTGAATGGTGTGAATGTTGCTGTGTGTTTGTTTCTTCGAAAAAGCAACTGCAGAGAAACACTAACCTAACAACTGTTGCTTAAGGGGTTAAACAAAGACTTAAGGAAATTTTCGTGTGAACATGCAACAATAAACTAACTCCTGGAAAATTACTCTCATTATTATTATTATAAATTTCTTAAAGCTTCAGCCATTATTTTAAAATCTAATTCCTGCCTGGTCATCTCAAAATATGCAATATTCAATCGTTGTGGATTTTGAGTGGGAAAATGTCTGATAACGTGTCAGTGACTATTAAATATGTGTATTTAGTTTAAATAAATTTACCATTTAAGTAATGGCGACAAAAGCTCTTAATTGTTTCATATTTTGTTTCATTGTTTGTCTTTTTACAACATTCATTTTTATTTTTGTTATAGTTCATCCAGTTATTTATTCACCCGAATGTTCGCTCCAATCCTGTATTATTTTTCTTCTGTGAAACAAATAAATGTATTTTATGTTCATATACTGAAAGTCATTTGTGGTCCATTGTTTGGACCCTTCAAGTCATACAGGTTTGAAACAACATGAAGGTGAGCAAATAATAACAGCGACTTTCCATTTAAAACAATAATCAAAGTTGCTTTTTATGTAAAGCCCACAAACAAAGCTTTATGATTTTAGCATTTTTTATGATAATGAGCTTAATGAAATGTATTTAAACTTTCTTTGTTAAACACATTTTAAAAATGCTGCTTTATGCCAGGTGTTCATAGACTTTTTTATTGTTTCCCCAATAGAACAATGGATTATTATTATTACAATAGAGTAATTAAAGGGATATTTCAGCCAAAAATGAAAATGTGATGTTTATCTGCTGACCCCCAGGGCATCCCAGATGTAGGTGTGTTTGTTTCTTCAGTTGTACACAAATGAAGATTTTTAACTCCAATCGTTGCGGTCTGCCAGTCGTATAATGCATGTCAATGGGGTGTAATTCTATGAGAGTAAAAAACACATGCACAGAGACCTTCAGATTAAACCCTGCGGCTGGTGACAACACATTGATGTCTTATGAAACTATCAGTTTGTGTGAGAAACCCAACAGTATTTATATCTTTTTTTTTTTTTACCTCAAATACAACACTATATCCAACAGCCGCAAGCGCGCCATCACTTCCGCTGGGTGAGGTTAAAAAACACGATGTCATAAAAATCTGTGATCCATTTTAGCGGAAGTGAGAGACTGTAAGTTTTGAATGTTTATATCTCCTTTTTTATTCATTGTTTTGAGCAACACCAGCTTAATCATAACCGTAAGGTTAACATAGTCATAAAGCTAAAAAAAAAAACTTTTTGATTTCAGGGGGTCTTTAAATATATATGTTTTGGTGTTCTCATTTGCTCAAATAGCAAAGAAAAACTCCATTATAGTGTTTTTGCAACTGTCAAAAAGAGCAAAAAGAATAATAAAAAGAGATTGATAATAGCACTCAAAAGAGAAAGATGTCCCTCCCACATCCGCTGTATTAGAAACACCCTCAAAGCAGCATAACTAATATTTGTAATTTGATGCTAAGGTACTATAATACCTTTTTTTAATGTAATCGACAAAAAACGTTGCATGATTTGCTGTGATGGCCATTAAAACGCGTAATAACAGTCAGACTGTGTCCGGAAGCGCCCCCTGGAGGTCGAAACTCGTGTCGCACAGGAAGCCGTTAAACATTTGCCCGCCAAAGGCCACTTCACTGGCTTTGCATCGATAGGTAAGTCTTTTAAACTTAAATGTTGTCTTTTGTGGTCTGTTGGTTTCAGTGTGTTTCTCTTATGAAGTCATGTTCTTAACTTTTGCTGAAGAAATATGGAAGTGAGAGCGTGCTTTAGTGAGCTTGAATTTACCTCACAGCTGGTGATTAACAATTTTTTCCCGGTTTTCCTGGAAATCCCCGTGCGTCATTTGACGTGCACCTTAGCTAATAAGTCCTCAATTTAGAAACTTGTTAGCAACTTGGATTTAAAGAAAAACACCTGCTTTAAAATTAATATCTGAGGTCTGACTGTGTGTGTGATGCTGTAGAATAAATTGTGAAAGTTTCAATTAATATTAACCACAGACATTTTACTAATAATTCCATCTATTTATAAATCCCACATGAACTCATCCTAATGCGTCAAGTCGTGTTACTCATAAAAAATATAACAAAAACAAAGCTTTTTGAAATACAAAGCTTAATGTGATACAATTCAAAAGATGTGAATGAATAGATGTTGACCACTATTGCAAAAACTACATTGTAAATAAATGTGAAATTGTGCTAACCACTCCTTATTGTCATCTGATAGTATTAAAGGTGATAGAAAATACATATTTTAAATTTTGCTTTCTTCTGTCTTGGCGTTCATTCAAAATTTTGTTAAAACATATTCTTAGGCCCCGATCAGACATTATGGGGTTTTCAGGTTTGAAAACATGAGGCACTGCCTATTTTTGGTTTACAGTTTTTTTTAAAAGAGCAGTGCACTGCAGGGTTTTTTTTTATGTTGCTAGGCAATCCCTGAATCATCTGTCCTGTCAGTCAAATCAAGGGTGCATCTCAATCAGCTCCTGTTCAGGGAGTCGGCCATTTTAAGGACTGTCTCAATCGCAGAGAATCCTTCCAGTGCACTGAAACGTTCACTCCCTAAAAAGTCCCACAATGCACCGCAAAACCCATGGATGCTCACTATCTTCCCTCAACGGAAGTTCTGAAGCGCGAAACTTAAATCTATAAAAAATCATTTTAAATGTAATTTGATTGTTTAGTTTGTCTCGCATCCATTTGAATACATGGAGGGGCGGGGGTTATGAGCTATACTGGGACCAACCCACCTGGGGGCGACTAAAGCGCTTTGGCTTCAGTTCTCAACACAAATCCGGCAGGCTTGGTCCTTGCCAGTGCTTGAATTTGTGTACACGATATACTGATTCACAAACTCAGGAGCTAGGGAACTGATTGAGACGCACCCAAGGTAACCGTCACCACAAAGGAAGGCCAGCCTCTCCATTTATTAGATTGGACAGTGGAAAAAAATATGTTGGTCGCTGCCTTAACTTAGAGCGCTCCTACAAAAACGCAAGGCATTAAAAAAATTTAAACAAAAGGCTCCTCTCATTGCAAAAAAATGTGTTATGTCTGTTTGGGGCCAAATGAGTGCTACTAAATGCAACTATGTGTACTTTTGTAACTTGGATCCTTGTTTTAAATGTCTAGTTTCATGAGACACGAAAACAAAATCAGCTCATATAAGCTGGCACATTTATTAACTTAAAATTACATTTATTTTGATATTTTCAGAATTATTCAACATCTCTTTGCACGTGTTCCCAATAGAAAGTGTTTTTCTTTTAGTAGTATGTTTCCTGTTCCACCCAGCCTGAAACAAAACAGCACAAATAATAGTTCATTCAACCACTGCATTTGCTAATAGAAGTCATATTTGTCATTTAAAATGAAACATTCTGCTTGGGAAACATATGTTGGCTGTATAATGAAAGTGCATTTACCTCCTGGGCTCTGCCTAATGATGTATTTTCTAACTTCATCATAGATGAAAATGAGCAGTGAATATGGGAAGGCACAGAACCACCACATTGGCCTAAATGACAAAACAAAAACATGTTTAATTAATAAAAACAGGTCATGTAAACATTAAAATGTTTAATTAAATTTCACCTACTTCATTGGATACATCCTCACAGCAACGTCCATGCCTGGGCAGTAAGACAGGAACGCGGCCAGAGCCGTTTCCTCAAACAGACCAAAGATGAGGACTTTGTTCCTATGAAATAAAAATAAATATAATTATGATAAATATAATTAGGCTTTTAGAGGTACAATGAGCAACCATGAGCTGGAACTGAACAAACAGTTCAATCTGATAGGCCAAAATGTTATAGCTTGTTTGACGCCAGGCCAGTACATACTTCATTCCCTGCTGCAGGATGGAAAGCCTTCTGGTCTTGCAGATGAGCAAGTCAGTCCACTGCACAATCACAATACTGGTAAAGAAGGCTGTGTGGCATGTGTACTCCACAATCTTTCTGCGCTCATAGGTCTACATCAGACAGGTAAACACAAGAGCGATATTTAAAAGATTTCTAAATGTTGGTTTCACATATGTCAGATTTGGTAGAGCTGCGACACCTACCCATTCTTGGCCATAGCTGTCTTCCAGGTCATTGAGAAATCTGTCTTCCCAGCCAATTCAATTCCTACCAGATCCCAGGGCAAAAATCCATTCTCAGCGAGAATCACAAAGTAGGTAAAGAACCCGCCAACTGCTTGCATCATACCTACAAATTAAGCATGAAAACATGTAAGAAACACCCAGCAATGAACACCAAGGGCGCTCGGTACAAAATAGACATGCTCTTACCAATTTGACCGTAGCTCATACTGATTAGCCTCTCATTCACCAGCCTATCTGTTTCAGCATTTCTGGGTTGTCTCTTCATGATGTCGCTTTCTGCAGTTTCGTAGGCCAATGAGATAGCAGGAACCTATGGGGATAAATAGGTCAAAATGAATACTGCATATTTTACAGTTTTACAGATTACTAAAATTACATCTTATCCCTACCATGTCAGTGCCCATCAATGCAGAGAATGGTGACGGTGCCCAGAGGAAGAGGAATACCCACAAGGACAAAGAAGAGGAAGGGTGACATCTCGGGATCTTACTGGTTAGTGTGTATGCAATGGACTTCTTCAAGTTGTCAAAGATCAGACGGCCTAAAGTGGAAGACATGTTTGGAAAATAAGTAACCTTGATAATTCTTTAGTCAATTAGGTTCTCATTAACATGCCATACCTTCTTCTACTCCAGTGACAATTGAGGCAAAGTTGTCGTCCAGAAGGATCATGTCAGCAGCCTGTTTGGATACATCAGATCCAGCAATACCCATAGCCACACCAATGTCTGCCTTCTTCAGAGCAGGAGAATCATTGACACCATCACCGGATTACGGCTACAATGGCACCCTGATAGGAGGAAAAATCCATTAAAATGATCCTAACTGGGTAAAAATCATCTAGTATCAACTAGGATTGGCTAGATAACTCTCTCTAGAGGTACCTGTCGCTGACAACCTTCCACAATGATCAGCTTTTGTTGTGGAGAAGTTCTGGCAAACACAATTTCTGTATGATGTTGGAGGATATCTCATCCAGCTGTTCTTCACTCATATTCTTCAGTTCTCCACCATGGACCACACAGGCCTTCGCATCTCTAGAGACACACTTTGCATTAGCAGACATCTAGAGCATAAAACTTTTGTTTGCCTTTGGAGTACATTTCTTGTAATAGGCTGAAGTAACAAGTTTACCTTGGATTCACATCCTCAATAGGGATTTTCAGCCGAGCTGCAATATCTTCCATAGTCTCATTGCCTTCAGAGATGATACCAACACCCTTTGCAATAGCTTTAGCTGTAATTGGATGGTCGCCAGTAACCATGATAACCTGTAATAGAAGATTCAAAGTTGTCATCCAATGTAATATATTCACAGCGTATTCAAACAGTGTATCTCAAATGAGGACATCACCTTGATTCCAGCACTCCGGCATTTGACCACAGCATCTGGTACAGCCGCACGAGGAGGATCGATCATGGACATGAGGCCAACAAAACACAGGTTCTCAGTGGGGAAGTTCATTTCTTCAGAATCAAATGCAAAACCTTCAGGAAACTGGTCATCAGGGAGGCAAAAGTGGCAGAAGCCTGTGAAAGAGAGCACAGAATTATTCAAACATGCTGTAATTTACCATTCTGCGTGCAGGCATAACTATAACTGGTGAACTTCATAAGGTGGCTTTACCCAGCACTCTTTCTCCAAGACCTCCGAGTTCTAAATAAGCATTTTGGAAGGAATCTTTCATTTCATCGTCCAAAGGCTGCTCTTTTCCTTCAATCAAAATGGAGGAGCATCGATCCAAGATTCTCTCAGGTGCTCCCTTCATCACCAGCAGGTGCTTAGACTCTGAGGAATTGGGATTCTTGTGGATTGAGAGCTAGAAAAGGCATATGAGGTACTGTTAGAATAACCATTCTAATCTGCGAATCTCCAAAGAATACATCAACAAAAATACCTGATATTTGTTGGTGGAGTTGAAAGGGATTTCAGCAACTTTCGCGTACTTATCTCTCATTTCAGTGACTGAACCACAGCACAGCTCAATACACTTCAACAGAGCCGACTCTGAGGCATCACCAGCTGTTTCTCGCTGCAAAACACATTTATTGATAAGAAAAAGCTGCCACTCTAAATAATGCATATTCATTGCTGAAACTCTAAAAGTTGCAAGCCTATAAAAGCAGTCTCAATGTACTTCCAAAATATAGATATTAATATAGCACACCTTGAGGACTGGGAGATGGCTCTGACCAGCAAGGAAAACGGCACGATTGCACAAGCCAGCAACACGTGCAAGAGCAGACCAAGTAGCAGAGCTCTTGTCAAAGGAGGTTCCACTCTGGTTCTCTGTGGTGTCTGCAATATGAATATGGTTGTCAAACCACATGTGAGCGACGGTCATTCGGTTCTGGGTCAGAGTTCCAGTCTTGTCAGAGCAGATGGTGGTGGTCGAGCCAAGAGTCTCCACAGCTTCCAGATTCTTCACCAGGCAGTTCTTCTTTGCCATACGTTTAGCGGTCAGAGTTAGACACACCTACATGAGTAAACACATGTAAGTAACCATTGGAATGTGTGTGAAATTGTATGTGAACATATCTCTCCAACTTACAGTTACAGTGGCAGGAAGACCTTCAGGCACATTAGCAACAATGATTCCAATCAGGAAAATGACCCCTTCCAACCAATTGTAGCCAAGGATCAGGGAGAGGATTAAGAAGGTCACACCCAGGAAGACAGCTACACCAGTGATGATGTGGATGAAGTGCTCAATCTCTTTAGCAATAGGTGTCTGTCCACCTTCCAGGCTGGAGGCAAGAGTGGCGATACGACCCATGACGGTGCGGTCACCAGTGTTGATGACGATACCTCTGGCAGTGCCTATTGAATATTGTCATGTTTAAGCATTGTTACATTTAAAGAATTTAGTCATTAATTTTGTCCACACCTGTTGTAAAGGTACTTTAAAGTCGTACCTTCAACGCAGTTGGTAGAAAAAAATGCAATGTTTCTTGTCTCCAAGGGGTTTTCACTTGAAAAGTCAGGAGTACGACTCTGGGGCTCAGATTCACCAGTGAGGGAAGAGTTGTCCACCTGAAAAGCAAAGCAAGAATGTATGTTTCATGAACTCATTTACTGCATTATTATTTTGCGATGAAATCCTTTAATCTTACCTTGCATCCTTGTGCAGAGATGACACGAATATCAGCAGGAATTCGGTCTCCACTTTTGACCTCAACAAGATCCCCAACGACTACCTCCTCAGCATTGATGATCTTTTTCTCTCCATCACGCACAACCAGGGCTTGCTACATGACAATAAATTAACATAACTATCCTTTGTGCATTGTGATGGCTATTTCTGAGTTAAAATGTTTTTGTTTTTATACCTGAGGAACGAGGTTCTTAAAAGAATCCATGATTCTGTTGCTCTTAGCCTCTTGATAGTATGAGAAGCATCCATTGACTGTGACAACAAAAGCAAGCACAAGTCCCAGATACAGCTGCAAAAAAAATAATGCAAGTTGTCATTAATCATATTCTTTTATCCAAAGCTTACAGCACAATTATTACCCAACTGGAGAAACCTCATGTATCTTGCTCAATAGCATGCTACAAAATTTATTGACATATGAACTATTTATGCCAATGGAGAAATTAACAATGTTCTCATACATTATCATTTGCAGGTTCTTCAGAAGAGGCAGCCTGGATCGAATATGCAAAGAAGCAAAGAAAGGCACCAATCCACAGCAGAGTTTGGAAACCTCCAAAGAGTTGTCTGCAGAACTTGACCCATTCTGGAGTCGTAACAGGTGGAGTCAAGGCATTCGGTCCATCACGGGCTAAGATTTAGCTTTGCTCGGAAAATGGACAAACCCTGCCACAAGGTATGAAAATGTAGAAATCTGTAGATGCTCATAAATAATAATGTGACATTCAGGTGGCTACAGATCCATTACTTTTTATATTCAAAGCAATGAACAAGTGTTGAAAGTAACTGCTATCATGAAATGAATGAAATTACTAGAAAAAGTACTAACAAATTGCCAGTCTCTCTTTTTTAACTAAAAATCATTGGCCACAAAATGTAATAATTTCTTTCACATAAATGATTCAAAATAGAAATATCTGAGTATTTCTAAAATAATGCATTATTAATATTTTCCCCAAAAGTGTCACTCTTCTCACCTTGGTCAGATCACTTCCATATTTTCGATTAAGCTCTTCGAATGTCAACTTGTGGTCGTCCTGCAGAAGAGTAAAGACATTTGAAATCTCAACTTTCACACTACACTAGATTTTTAAAGCAAGGTTAATGTGGGGTTTTTTTTTTTTTATGAAATATTTATTATGTGCTTAAATAAATATGAATTCCATGTTAAATCACTGTCAGAGTTTGCTCTGTCAATTGTGTGGTTGATTACAGTAGCAAAGGATAGCGCATTTTTCTAACGAATAGTAAATGAATAATTTAAATAAAGACTAAACGCAGAGATACTCTTAGGTGTGGTATTCCCTTGCTGTGTAGATGCCTTCGTCTGAGAAACTTAATGTTGTAAATGTATTTGCCTTTGCAAAATATCCCGCGTTGGTTTATAGCCTCTATTATTGGGAGAAGTTTTCTCAGTTTTTCTCAATATGATCAATAGCTTTACTTCAATCAGTTATTATCCGTGTGTGTTTGTGTGCATATAATTTCATACCAGTTCCACTTCTTTCTTAAGTTCGTCCATGTCCTTTTTGGTCTTTTTCCCTTTTTTGGGCTTTTTGACTCCATCTTCTGAAGTTGCTGCCAATTTGTACTTATCATTCCCCGTCTGTCAGGCATAAAACAATATATATAACTCACCAACATCTCACCAGATCCCCAAAAACATGCAGAATGGGATAATAAAATGAAACAAATTAAGCGATGAGTCTAGCAGTGTGTAGCTTTAGTTCACTTACCCCAAGCCCCATTTTTTCTTCCTGGCGTCCACCTAAAATCCAATGATGTCTGGTTAGTCCCCCTGTCTTGGAGCCAATTGGAGACAGAAGTCCCTGTGTGTCCAAACCAGGTTCACACATTTATACCCTGCCATCTCACCTGTTTAATGGGGAGGTGTTCTGGGAAAATTAGGGAGGAGTTTGTCAGGTGTCATTTAGTTTTAACATTACTTAACCTTCATTTATACAGGTAGGTCATTTCTATGACACCCAGGTGAAGGTCTGGTCTATTAACTACTGCCTTATCAATAGATCTATGGCTTGTTAATAATAAGTGGTTATAAATAACTTACGTTTCACATTAATTCAAGCCCTTATTTGTTTAGTTATCAGAATTTGTCTTTTATGACATGTTTCTATGGTTATAATTGCACGCTACCTTATTTTTATCACTTTTGACCATTTTTTCAGGGTAAGCAAATAATGACTGTGCAAATTGTGTTCTGTGTCCTGATGAATCAAACTGCTTCTGTAAATGGGCAGAATCCATCATTACAAGTTAGACTATAGGACCTTGTCAATGTTAATGCTGAAAAAGGTTTGCTATATGTTGTCAGTCAATAGACTGTCACAGCCTCCATGTCCTTCACCGTGCCTTAAAGTTTAGTCCACATCACACATCTGAGGGTGCTTTAAACATCACTTTGCATTTATAAAGACCCCATGGCTTCTTTATGTGTTTGTCTCATGCACAAATAAGGAAAGAATCTTGTCATGAAAACCACTTTTATAATGTTTTTTATAATTGGCTAAACTGATGACCAAGATTGTCAGAATATGATCATAATGCATTGTTGTTCCTCTAAATTACTGGTTAAAATCACCAATTATATATAATATAATGCATATATGCATTTTAAGTAATGACATCTATTTTGGTATTTATTCAAGGATTTATTGAACTAAATGATAAACATGTTTTATGTTCGACTGCACGGTAAAAAATATCAATAGGTTATGATGACAACATACGTTTTTACATTGCTCATCAAAATAAGTTACGTCAATTAATTTTTCAAGTCAGTTTAATGTAATTTAAGTTGAAATAACTTAAACATCCAAGTTGATTGTACTGAACTTTTTTACAGTGTGTTTTGATTTGTTGGTAGTCACAATGTTGAAAGCCAAACATCTTTCAGAATTGAAATGTGAGGATAATCTTATGTAATTTATTATCTTATCTTATTTTACCTGACTTTTTGCATATTACAAATGTAACCGTACTTTTGTGCATGGCTAAAATGGTTTGGGTTACTGTTTTCCCAAACCTCTGTTTACTGTTCGAAACGAGTTGCAAAGGCAAAAAGCAAATTCAGCTCCATTTAATTTCTCATTGCTGAAATATATATATATATATATTAGTAAATATTGTTATGAAATGGAAGTAATCACTGTCATTTACAATGCAACTTTCTTCTTTGGGGAATAGACATATTTGCTTTGGAATGAAAACACTCTTTGTTGAGGCTAATAACAAAGTCTGTTCACACCTGTAGGCTACATATTGTATTACTATCAGAGGATTTTATTTCATTTTTTTTCTCTCATGGGTTTGGTTAGGTAGGGTTGGAGGTATAGCATTTTATATGTAGATATATAGGTCAAAATATATAGAAATTACCTCAATGCAAAAGATTTAAAAGAGCCCCCATGTCCTTCAAACTGCCCTAAACATCCACGTGTATTTCACCAGCAGCATCACACATCTGAGGGTACCGGAACCACCATTTTGCATTTCTATCAGAGTATTATGACCTGGATAGGACAGGGTGTAGCATAAATAAACCTTTCCAACTGGTATCTCAAAGTTAATTTGCCCATTATTTTACCATAAGTGAGAGCAAAACAGTCAAGGCTTGAGCAAGGCAAAATAATAACTTAAGTTTAAAAGTTCATGCCTCCCTCACAGATTAACCAAACCTAAAGGAAAAATATAACCACAAATAATGTGCTACTAACTATATACAAGATGTGTGGCAACACCAACAAACACAGAAACAACAACAGAGATCGTATAATGATAGCACAAAGCGCAAAAGTAGGAATGACACGAGCAACAACCCCAGATCATGGATTAGTGGTTATTGTGGGGTTCTTCACATTGCTATAGTAATGCCAACTTTCTGTCAGGCTCCACATCTTTATTGCGATTGGCATATTCCTTTTTTTTTTTCAAATAACTCTCAAGATCAATGAATAATCCGTCTGATTGAACAATGCACGTCTTTCTTTAAGAATGACAAACAGCTTTTCTTATAACTGGTTATTCAACGCTTCACTTTCTCTTCATCCAGAGAATGAGAGCATGCCTTTTAGACTGCATGACAAATGAGATGAGTCAAAGCATGCTTTCTTTCGAGATGGATGCATATACACTCTTATAAACAAAGGTTCTTTATTGGCCATGAAGAACCTTTCCCATGGATAAATAGTTATTTTAAAGGGATAGTTCACCCCAAAATTACAATTACCCCATGATTTGCTCACCCTCAAGCCATCCTAGGTGCGTATGGCATTCTTCTTTAAGAGGAATACGCAATAATAAAATCCTTCTGAAGCAAATCGATGGTTTTTGTAAGAAAAATATCCATATTTGTCTTACAAAAACCCATCGCTTCGCTTCAGAAGGCCTTTTATATATTTTTTAATATAACTCCGATTGTATTCGTCTGAAAGAAGAATGTCATAAGCCCTCTTTGGACGGTCATTGTTTCCCGTGGGGTCGTAAGGTATTTTCATCATTGACAGGGGCTAGTCTGTGATTTTATTGCCGTCCGAATCCAGAATATTAGTGTTTTTCTCCCACCACCCACATAAAAATACCTACTGAGTTTTTGACAAACACCAACGTTGTGTGGTAATTTAATTGCCGTCCGAATCCACATCTCTGAGTATATCACTTCAAAATTCACTGTTTATATCCTTTTTGACCCCTGTGGAGCCCCGTACGGCTGCTCTTCGCTGTAATTTGGATGCATTTTAAAGATCTAGACTTTTATTACTGAAATGCTTTTCAAGTATTTACAAGAGCGATATATTTCATCACCGCTCAAAAAATAAAACGAAGAAAAGCATGTAAACTTTTGAAATGGGCCGTTATTACGGCAGCAATTATAAATAAATGATCAAATAACCACAGCATGTTTAGCTCATGTAAATAAAAGGCTGTATTCACTTTTTTCCACTCATGTGGAATAAAATGACATCCTTTATTTTGAGATAAAATACATGACAGGAAACCACTAATGTGCATCTACATCTTCACATTTTTAAACAGATTCAAATTATGAAATAATAAGTAGGATATTATTTTCCTATTATTAAATTAAATATGCTTTTATTCTTGTTATACCAAGCATATGGCATTTTATTTACAGCACAATCATGTTATTGAGCACGTGAGCAGGATCACAAAACTCACTCATCCACCAGGAATAAAGTTCCTTTTATCACAGAGGTGGCTGCACATTTATTTTTACGGACTTTCACGTGAGAAACAATTACGATCCGAATAGGGCCATATATACACCTATGGTTTGAGGGGAGTAAATTATGAAATTTTCATTTTTGGGTGAACTATCCCTTTAAGAACTGTTCACTTTATGGTTCTTTGGGAACCAAAATGGTTCATCTTTGCATAACTGTGAAAACACCCTTTTATGAATGTAGTCACTAATATAACCATTTCCTATAAGATCAGTGAACCCTCATTTAACCTTAGCATTGAGCAAAGCTTGGGACTTGCTTTTTAAACCTTTCCTCAAGGCAAAGGCAAGTTTTTGGAAGGGGTAGATCTACTGACATTCGAGGAAACTGTTTTCAAATGCTGGGAGTGAATATATGATGGGAACGTTAGCAGGTTATGTTGGTTGAAAGCAGTTGTGACTCTCTAGCAGTGTTGAAGAATTTGTGCATCATGCACTTCATATGCACAGTGCCATTTTGTGCTCCTTTGCTTCAGTGATGCATCCCCATTCATCACAGATGCCTTTAATCTGCGGCAAACACAGTGATTTTAGTCAGAGAGACACTTTTGTCTTCCTCTTTAGATTGAAAGTCTATATCAGGTTACTGGGAAAAGTTGAACACAGGACATAATGTCCAACCTACCAAGCAGGTTCCTCATGAATGGGGTCGATTTACTCAAGGATTTGTTGACTAAACGGCAAAAGGGATGTTTCATACTGGCGAAGAACCGCCCGTTTAGACAGGAAGAGCCACCTCACTGTGATCACAGTTGCTTTAGGGGCACGTTATCTGATATATGATCTCAAATATATTACCAGAAATAACTTTTTACATTTACTACTTACATAATCATTTCTTACTGCATCTGATAAGAGGGTCATTCAACCGAATTAGTAGGAAAACTTGAGTGACTCCATCTGAAAGGACCTTGAATATATTTGGTGCACCCGTGAAAAGAGCAGATTAAACTCATCCTGAAGGCCCTACAACTGCAGAAGGATTGTGTATAATACATCGCAATCTCTCGAGTCTATGCTTTGATACACATTCTGAAGCTTATGAGTACAGAGGAAGTCATGTGTTCAGGAAACAAACTCATTTCCTCACACTAAAAATAGAACCCATAAAAGACGTAAGCAAACTTTACAGAGAGTTGAGTTTATCAAACAAGTTGTATTAATAAACAACTTTTGTTTGGTTTACAGTTTTGAATAAAGAGTAATCAATAAAAGCCGAAAGTTTGTAGAAATTGCTGGGTTGTTTCAACCGTTGGTTTAAATATTTAAATTACGTTATTAAACCCAACAGTTTGGGTTTGTCCATATTTGACCCAAACAGGTGTTGAGACAACCCAGCATTTTTCAGAGCGTAGGGGAGAGCGAGGCACAATTTGATGTTTTTTGACTTTCTCCGTTTGTGTTAATCCACTTGGGGTTCAGAGTATTTATTTTTCCCACATTAATTGCACAATTATGTGGTTTTGTTACATTAAATTGTTAGTTCACCCAAAAATGAAAATTCTGCCATTAATTACTTACCCTCATGTCGAAGCTCTGGAGCGTTACGAATCAGTGTATCGATTCATGTTTGGATCACGTGTCAAACCGCCAAACTGCTGAAATCACGTGACTTATGGGTCGTGCACACGGTGCAATTTTTCAAAATCCTTTGGGAATGTTGCTTGCCAGACTGTACGAACATGATCCCGATGTAAGCCATGTCACACTGTCAGATCTCACTTGTCATCAATGTCAGACTGTACGATAGTTGAGGTGCTAAAATGGAGTTTTATATCATCAATGAATGACACGCTGCATTACACGCGGGACTTAAATGGTGGCTACAAAGAAATCTCTAGCGCTCGTTTTGGTCATGGTTTGTCTTGAAAAACGAAGATAATGTGACGGTTGTCGTAGGAGAAGTCCCACTGCAGGATTGTGCACCAAATCTTCTGACAACTGCCAGAAAAGGTCAAATTTGATCGCAGCGGTCATTAATCAGTTACCGTGAGCATGTCAAACTAACGATCAAAGACTTCAGATTTTAGCCTAGGATCAGAGGAATCTTTTAGGATTTGCAAAATTTGACTCAGACAGTCAAATCGTGTCCAAAATCGCACAGTGTGTTCCCGGCTTTAGGCGCTCCGAACTGCTGATTCAAGCTTGAGTGAAGCCGCGGTGCTTTGAAATCGGCCATCGCTATATAAGTCGTTATTTAGGTTTTTTCGCACAAAAACTATTCTCGTCGCTTCATAAAATGATTGTAGAACTGCTGTAATGAGACGGACTTTGTAACGACGTCTTAAGTGCCTTTTATGGGTCTTGACATTACTGTCAATAGAGGTTGAGCCATCAGATTTCAACTAAAATATCTTAATTTGTGTTCCAAAAGTGAACAAAGGTCTTATGGGTGTCGAACGACATGAGGGTGAGGAATTAATGTTAATGAATTAATTTGTGTGAACTAACCCTTTAACACAGTGTATACTTTTTTTCTTGATTTACCCCGAAAGAATGGAAGTGAACTGTGACAACATGCCCCGTAGGTGGGGGACATTATAACATGACCATATGACAGCTTAACATGTTATCAGATACAATCAAAAAAATATCCAAGACAAACTATAATATTTTGTCAATTAAAAACAATTATTAACTTTTCAAATCATAACTTAATCATTAAAAATAAAACTAATTTTGGAATTTGACAACAAACGCCTCAAAACAACATTATTCAGCTTTTTCTCATGGCTTCTCAATATAATTCATAATATCATATTTCTAATAGGGGCTCATTGTGACCCACCTGCACAAATGGGATTAACTGCTCGTGTCTTCTGCTGTTAGATCATTAAAGAGCCATCTCAACTGTTCAATAACAGATAGAAGATTACAGTATCAGATTTGACTAGTTTTAAATAAACACAAAAAAAACTTAAGAAATTAACTTTTGCTATGGTTAAATAAATGTTCAGTGATATCTTCCAAAGATTTTTTAATTTTGACACAAATGTTCATTTTGAGAGTATAGGTTTTTTTCTCACTCTTGTGTGTTTGCACTAATATAAAATTCTTTGTTTGTTTTGTTTTTAGGGTGACTTTTAAATGAACTGACTAGTAGCTTGTTTAAAGAAGATATCATTTGTTATTTGCTATAGAATATTTGGTGTGGAATCTGTAAAACTTATGTGAATTTATATGTGACATTTAGATAAGATCCAAATAAATTAGTTTTTTAAGAATTAACTAATGTTAGTGACTAGTAAAAGTCATGAAATTATTCAAGTGAGCATGCGTCCAGTGTAACATTTGTTCATTTACAAATGTGTTTGTTTTAACTGTTAGTGTTATACATTCTTTACATGAAACTTCTATTATTTGCAAGTTAATGATTAGTTTAGAGTTGTTAATGTTCTGGGTTTTTTATTCATCTTTTAATATTTGTAAATAACTGAAGTCAAATACACTTACCTCCGATAACTCTTTCCCGCCAGCGTTTTTGTAAAAAACACGAAAAGTTGCCAGCCTCTGCCAGCATTTTTGATAATTTTTGATGGCCCCCAAAATAGATATGAAGATCTGAACGTGCAATATATCAAAAGAAAGAACAAATCTGCTTTTAAACAACAACAACAAAATATTTTATTCTAGCTTGACAATTTTTGTTTTATTAATGAGGGTTTCATAAAAATGCAAAATTTTAAGCAAAAGCAGAGAAAATCATGATTATGTCAGACTACATCCAGATGGTGTTCAGAGGGAAGATAAAAACAGGTGGAGTACATCACAGTCCTAGAGCTCGTCCTGGGTCGACATTTCATTCAGAAACATTAGGCAGTTTTGATTACATGTGCATCTGATATCTTACATGTGCATCTGCTTATATGAGATCTGCTTCTTCTTCACCTGTGTTTTGATCAGGAGATTCTGTACTCTTTCAGAAGATGTGTAATAGCGCCCCCTACCGTATTACAGTAGGGGAAAGAAGAATGTCATATACACATAGGATGGCTTGGGTGAGTAAATCATGGGCTAATTTTCATTTCTGGGTGAACTATCCCGTTAACACTTTTTGTAAGGGTTACCAGAGTCGACAAGCACCTAATTGTTTTGTTTGTGTAAAATATTTATTTATTTGTCTTGTTTAAAAGCAAGATTATTTATTATTATCCTTTCACAGTACAGGATGATGTTTGCAGGGTGTGGTGGTCCCCATAATCCTCTTGCCGTTTGTGGAGATGAAGAATGCTTCGTCAGCCATCGGTTTATTATATATTCATCTACTGGCCTGTTAATCAAGAGAAAGAAAAGATCTCCTTTTTATTCATGGATTGTCACAATTTCTCTGTCATCATCACCTGCCCCGTTCAAACCAGCGTCCTTGAGCGTTCAGTTGAGAAGAGACACAGCCTACACCACAAGTAAGAGCGAGCAGTGAGTATTCACTTGACCTTTTAGAGTCTTTAATTTCACCTTTCTTCTTATATTAAGAGAAAATTATACCAAGTATGACATGTGCGTCAGATGTGCCAGGTCTCAGAAGCTGGACATTTTGACATTTTTATACATATTTAATAAATGCATTGAATCTAAATCTGAATGCAACTCCCAAACCTGCCATTCTCCACTAGTGGCAGAATTAGAGAAATCCGTTTTTTCTCTGCAACCTGACATAGCAGCATTGGCTCAACCAATGGCATGAGTTGCATTGTTAGTTGCTAACAATGCTATTTTTCTGTTTTGTGCCACTAGTGGTGCAGAAATCACACTCAGTAGTGTTAAATAAAAAGTAGTAATGGAACACAGTAGTGAATAGCCTACATTTTTATACACTTTTATCCCAAAAAACCTACAAAACAGGCACGATACTTACAGAATCAGCTTTCCATCCATCACTGTCGTGTGTGCTTTGGATAACACTTGAGCAGTCAACATGATATAGTGATTACACTGCCTCCTTTTGACCCCCAAGAACAAAAGTGAAACCTAAACATAACTTTTTTTTTTTTATAAAACATAAAACTGCAACCTTACCTGACCCCTAGAGGCAATGGCAATCTACACAACAAATGAAACATCAAATGGTAAGAAAAACATGTAAAGAAACACTCCAGACTCCAAACATTCCCTGTTTTTTCTTATTTCAATTCAAGGTGCGTTGGATAGGAGAACCCTCTATATCCTCCTGTCACTTTGTCCAAACTAGACTTGCAAATTTGTACCCAAGCAGCTTAACCTACTTTAAGGGCAGGAGTTTGGGAAAATTTGGGAGGAGTTTGGCAGGTGTCATCTATCTTTAACCTTCATTTAACCTTCATCACATCTCATTTATTTGTTTAATTTAAGTAACAATTATTATATATATATATATATATATATATATATATATATATATATATATATATATATATATATATATATATATTCTAATATTCAAAGTAATATCCCTTTCTTGCTAAATCATGCACTTTGTTGTATGCAGTTATACGTTTCGAGCATTTCTATTTATGAAAGACTTTTACATTAAAAAATGAGTTGCAATGACTTTTGACCATTTGTCATTTCAAAGGTAAGAATGAAATTGTAATAATTCTTATAAATGGGTACAATACGCACTAATTTTGATTGCACCTAATCCTTGTTTTGTAAACGATTTTCTGTTATGTCAGTCAACAGAGCCTCACAGCCCCCATGTCAATCCTTACTTCCTTTAAAAGTTTAGTAGTATAACACAGCTGAGGATGACATCATGGCACACATTTATGGAGCTAGTGTTTTTATAATGAAATGTTTGACTAATGTTCAGCATGTTCTGCTGGTTTCTCTGATATGTATAAACATCTCTCACAAACTACATGCCTCATGATACCAAGAAGCACCTGGACTCTCAGTATTAGAGGTCATGGGTTTAATTCCCAGAGAATGCAAGTACAGATAGATATAGACTGATAAATGTGATATGCAGTGTAAGTTGCTTCAGACAAAGGCGTCTGAAAAATGCAGCCACATTGAACTTTGCTGTTGTTGATGAGTCTTTTTCTCTCAGCTGTGCATGAGAATCAAAATGTAAACCTTTTCTGTATTAAAAAGACAGTTATAGACATACACATGTTTTATTTGTATCATATTAATTAGGCTAAGCTTTGTCTGATTTAAATAGACCTTGTCTGGCAACAGACCCTGCTGGTAGATTATGTAACTCCACCATTATATGACCTATAATTGTGTTGGTCCTCTTTTTGCTGCCAAAACAGCCTTGACCCAGTCGAGGCATGGACCCCTGAAGGTGTGTGCAACAATGCTTAGGTAGGTGGGACGTGTCAAAGTAACATCCACATGGATGGCAGGACCCAAGGTTTCCCAGCAGAACATTGCCCAAAGCATCACACTGCCTCCGCCGGCTCGCCTTCTTCCCATAGTGCATCCTGGGGCCATGTGTTCCCCAGGTAAGCCACGCACACACACCCAGCCATCCACATGATGTAAAAGAAAACGTGTTTCATCAGACCAGGCCACCTCGTGCATCAATGAGCCTGAGCCGCCCATGACCCTGTGGCCGGTTCTCCACTGTTCCTTCCTTGGAGCACTTTTGATAGATCCTGACCACTGCAGACCGGGAACACCCCACAAGAGCTGCAGTTTTGGAGATGCTCTGACCCAGTCGTCTAGCCATCACAATTTGGTCCTTGTCAAACTCGCTCAAATTCGTACACTTGCCCATTTTTCCTGCTTCATACACATAAACTTTGAGGACAAAATGTTCACTTGCTTCCTAATATATCCCACCCACGTGATGAAGAGATCAGTGTTATTCACTTCACCTCATAATGTTATGCCTGATTAGTTTAAAATATGATTGAAACCTTTTGTTTGTGTTTTTTTTCTTATCTCTGTGCAACATTTTTCTCTTTTTTTTCAGGTCAATAAAACACCCAGACAAATTCAGCTCCATATTATTTGACATTAATTTATTCAATTATGAAATTGACCAGATTCTGTATCATTTTGAGGATTTGAAAAAATAAAGTCTCCTAACATGAGTTTGCAATAGATCGTCGTCTTGTCTCAGTAGTATGTTTCTTGTTCCACCCAGCCTGAAACACAATAGCACCGATATAAGAGCCAGTTCATTCTTAATCTCTCTAAGCACTGAAATACAACAAACTTTGTTGAGGTTAATGAAGTTCAACATCTGGAGGAAAAATCTGTTATTACCTCCTGGATTACGTCGAGGATGTATTTTCTAACTTCATCATAGATGAAGATGATAATTGAGTATGGGAAGGCAGTGAACCACCACAATGGTCTAAATAGAAGAACACAGGTTACATTTTTTTGTTCACTTTACCGATATTTTCAATTCCTGACACCATTTATATCCTTATATAGCAAATCACATGAAAAGATCTTAACATGACCTGTGTGCAAAAGCCTAGATATGTCCGCTCACCTTAAAGGATACATTCTGACAGCAACGTCCATGCCTGGGCAGTAGGACAAGAAAGCTGCCATAGCAGCTTCCTCAAAAAAAGCAAAGATGAGGACTTTGTTTCTAGGAAAGAAAACAAATTACGATAAGGCTTTAGAGGCGAGTAGCCTCGAGCTGGAACTGAACAAACAATCCACCAATATTTTATAGCTTCTTTGAAGCTTGTTTGCATCACGTTTGTTTACATACTTCATTCCTTGCTGTACAATGGAATTTCTTCTGGTCTTTACAATGATCAAGTCACCCCACTGCACAACCACAATACTAATGAAGAAAGCTGTGTGGCATGTGGACTCTATAATCTTTCTGCCCTCGTAGGTCTGCATCAGACAAGAAAACACACAAGAACAAAGGAATGTTTATAACTATAGGTTGATCTTTCAAATGTGTGACATGATATTGTTTCACATTTATCAGGTTTTCCTAGAACTTTGGCCCTGTTTACATATGGGTTTAAGATGTGTTTTGGTCGATTGGATCACAAGTGGACGACACTAAATACAGATGTAAACAGGGTCTAAAAAGTTTTTAGCTTGTCCACTTTCAACCAATTCCAGAGATAGTCGAAAACGCATTAGACTGAATTGCTTTCAAAGTGTAGACACTCGTGTAGTTAAATGCACTGAAATATCCACTAAAAGACAGTCTACTTTCTGCCTACTGACCTAATGCGTAAACTTTATGGGAAGTGCGTTAGCCAGACGGCATTTAAACTTTGTCGGCTGAAGACCCAAATTTGGTTTGAAACACTAACAGCATTTTGGGTGGTCTTGTGGCTGTCAGAGCAGAAACGAAAGCTGAGTCTCTCTGTTTTTCCGTCATTTTAGGTTGCATAAATATGTAAATTGCGCAAGCTTATTTTGTCCATTAGATTGAAAGACTTGAAAAACACATACTTTGAACCGCCCATAGACTCTTCACTTGAAGAAATCAGGACAGAAGTGGTTGAAAGTGGGCAAAAGAGATGGATTAAAACACCAGGTGTAAACGGGAACGTGTCTCCTGAATGGCCAAAACACATCTTAATACCAGGTGTAAACAGAGCCTTTGACGCTTACCCATTGTTGACCATAGCTATCTTCCAGGTCAGTGATAGATCTGTCTTCCCAGCCAACTCGAAGTCCTGGCAGATAACTGGGCCAGAATCCATTCTCAGCCATAACCACAATGTAGGTAAAGAACCCTGCAGCTGCTTGGATCATACCTAAAAAAAAAAATTATTCCTTTCCCATATTACAGATTTTTATTTGATGCAATGTTCAAAACACCCAGGTAAGAAAGCTCTTACCGATTTGACCGTATGCCATACTGATTAGCCTGACGTTCACCAGCCTATCTGTTTTGGCATTTCTGGGTTGTCTCTTCATGATGTCATTTTCTGCATTTTCATATGCCAATGAGATAGCAGGAATCTGACAACAATTAAAACACATTTTAAAATAGACTGCATCATTTAAAGTTCTCTACAGTAATGTACTTATTCTTACCAGGTCAGTGCCCAGGTCAATGCAGAGAATGGTGACGGTGCCCAGAGGAAGAGGAATACCCACAAGGACAAACAAGAGGAAGGGTGACATCTCAGGGATCTTACTGGTTAGTGTGTACGCAATGGACTTCTTCAAGTTGTCAAAGATCAGACGGCCTAAAGAGGAAGACATGTTTGGAAAATAAGTAACCTTCATAATTCTTTAGTCAATTAGGTTCTCATTAACATGCCATACCTTCTTCTACTCCAGTGACAATTGAGGCAAAGTTGTCGTCCAGAAGGATCATGTCAGCAGCCTGTTTGGATACATCAGATCCAGCAATACCCATAGCCACACCAATGTCTGCCTTCTTCAGAGCAGGAGAATCATTGACACCATCACCGGTCACGGCTACAATGGCACCCTGATAGGAGGAAAAATCCATTAAAATGATCCTAACTGGGTAAAAATCATCTAGTATCAACTAGGTTTGGCTAGATAACTCTCTCTAGAGGTACCTGTCGCTGACAACCTTCCACAATGATCAGCTTTTGTTGTGGAGAAGTTCTAGCAAACACAATTTCTGTATGATGTTGGAGGATATCATCCAGGTCACTGTCATTCATATTCTTCAGTTCTCCACCATGGACCACACAGGCCTTCGCATCTCTAGAGACACACTTTGTATTAGAAGACATCTAGAGCAATTCCAGTGTGTATATATATTTTAATCTGAAAACATTGCTTTGTTTTGGGTGGCTGAGATGATTGAATTACCTTGGGTTAACTTCTCCAAGGGGTATATTCAAACGAGCAGCAATATCTTCCACAGTCTCATTGCCTTCAGAGATGATACCAACACCCTTTGCAATAGCTTTAGCTGTAATTGGATGGTCGCCAGTAACCATGATAACCTGTATTGGAGGAGTCGTTTATTTAAGTGACTTTGTATGAATAACCATGGCTTTAATTGAATGGTCACAAGTCATTATTATTTGAAAAACTTCATATGGGCACAGTATAAATAAACAGTGTATCTCAAATGAGGACATCACCTTGATTCCAGCACTCCGGCATTTGGCCACAGCATCTGGTACAGCCGCACGAGGAGGATCGATCATGGACATGAGGCCAACAAAACACAGGTTCTCAGTTGGGAAGTTCACTTCTTCAGAATCAAATGCAAAACCTTCAGGAAACTGGTCATCAGGGAGGAAAAAGTGGCAGAAGCCTGTGAAAGAGAGCACAGAATTATTCAAACATGCCGTAATTTACCATTCTGCGTGCAGGCATAACTATAACTGGTGAACTTCATAAGGTGGCTTTACCCAGCACTCTTTCTCCAAGACCTCCGAGTTCTACATAAGCATTTTGGAAGGAATCTTTTAGTTCATCATCCAAAGGCACCTGTTTTCCTTCAATCAAAATGGAGGAGCATCGATCCAAGATTCTCTCAGGTGCTCCTTTCATCACCAGCAGGTGCTTAGACTCTAGGGAATTGGGATTCTTGTGGACTGAGACCTAGAAAAGGCATATGAGGTACTGTTAGCATAACCAGTCAAATCTGCAAATCTCCAAAGAATACATCAACAAAAATACCTGATATTTGTTGGTGGAGTTGAAAGGGATTTCAGCAACTTTTGCGTACTTATCTCTCATTTCAGTGACTGAACCACAGCACAGCTCAATACACTTCAACAGAGCCGACTCTGAGGCATCACCAGCTGTTTCTCGCTGCAAAAGATTAAATTTAGAAAAGTTTTCACTCACAATCACAGTTATATTGGATATTGGAATTGTAAAAGGTGCAAGCCTTGCATATCTTCATGCTGCTCATATAGATATTAAGATAACTAGCAGGAAGCTCACGTTAAGGATTGGGAGATGGCTCTGTTCAGCACGGAAAACCGCACGGTTGCACAAGCCAGCAACACGTGCAAGAGCAGACCAAGTAGCAGAGCTCCTTTCAAATGAGTTTCCACTCTGGTTCTCTGTGGTGTCAGCTTCATGAATCTGGTTGTCAAACCACATGTGAGCGACGGTCATTCGGTTCTGGGTCAGAGTTCCAGTCTTGTCAGAGCAGATGGTGGTGGTCGATCCAAGAGTCTCCACAGCTTCCAGATTCTTCACCAGGCAGTTCTTCTTTGCCATTCGTTTGGCAGTCAGAGTTAGACACACCTACAGGAGTAAACACATGTCAAGAAAAGATTTTTGCCTGGTAGATACAGTTGACTAAACAACAAGAAGCATAAGGTAACAATCAGTCTGACTTACAGTTACAGTGGCAGGAAGACCTTCAGGCACATTAGCGACAATGATCCCAATCAGGAAAACAACAGCTTCCAACCAACCATATCCAAGTAACAGGGAGAGTATTAGGAAGGTCAATCCCAGGAAAACAGCTACACCAGAGATGATGTGGATGAAATGCTCGATCTCTTTAGCAATTGGTGTTTTTCCACCATCCAGGCTGGAGGCAAGAGATGCTATACGACCCATGACAGTATGGTCACCAGTGTTGATGACAATCCCTCTTGCAGTTCCTAGGGTTTCATTATGTTCAAGGAATTTAGTTTCTCCACAGCTACTGTAAAATGCATCCAATACATCCAACAAAACATTTTCATGTACCTTCAACACAGTTGGTTGAGAAAAACGCAATGTTTCTTGTCTCGAGAGGATTTTCATGGGAGAAGTCAGGAGTACGACCCTGGGGCTCAGATTCACCAGTTAGGGAAGAGTTGTCCACCTGGAAAGATATAAGGGAAGTTTCATAAAAAGGCACTCCTGGAATAAATCGCATTTGACATTCAGAAATGCTTTTGGTCTTACCTTGCATCCTTGTGCAGAGATGATGCGAAGATCAGCTGGGATTCGGTCTCCACCTTTGACCTCCACAAGATCACCAGCGACTACCTCCTCGGCGCTGATGATCTTTTTCTCTCCATCACGCACAACCAGGGCTTGCTACAAAACCAGAAGAGAACAGTGACTACTTTTGTGCCATGGGAAAGCAACATTTGAAAATGCAATATTTTGAAAGACACAATTTCTGTACCTGAGGAACAAGGTTCCTAAAAGATTCCATGATCTTAGAGCTTTTGGATTCTTGATAGTATGAGAACCATCCATTGACTATGACAACAAAGGCAAGCACAAGTCCCAGGTACAGCTGCAAAACCACAGTAATGTTTTTAGAAAGGCACAAAGTGTATGATAATTTACAGTGAACTGACATTGAACTACTTAAGAATTTGCATAAACATTCCTGTAGGTGAAACAGTAGAGCATGCCACTAGCAACATCAAGGTCATTGGTTCGAATCCCAGAAAATGCATGGACTAATAAAAAAAGGTATACCTTGAAAGCAAAGTAAGTCGCTTTGGATACAAGCATCTACTAAATGCATAATTGTAAATCAAATTACAAAATTAAGACAAAACTATTTTTCTCTCACATACATTGTCATTTGCAGGTTCTTCAGAAGAGGCAGCCTGGATTCCATATGCCGTGAAGCAAAGAAACGCACCAAACCACAGCAGAGTTTGGAAACCACCAAAGAGCTGTGTGCAGAACTTGACCCATTCTGGAGTCGTAGGAGGTGGGGTCAGGGCATTCGGACCATCACGCTCTAAGATCTCCCTTGCACGAGAAGACGATAATCCCTGCCGTAAGGTATGAACATTGAGTAATTAAACATATACCAGAAAAAAAACACACAGTTTCAACTTGAAACTGAAGGCTACTTGCTTAACAAAGAATGTTTTAGTCTTTAAAAATACATAAACATGATCATAAAATACTTTTGTCTCTTTATATTTGAAATAAAAAGGAGATAATTTTATACAGAGAATTTAGAGTAACACAACATGCATTCAAGTAAAATATTTAACCCTGGACCACAAAACCAGTCATAGGGGTACATTTTTGGAAAATGAGATTTATTCATATGGAAGCTGAATACATCTGATACAACTATTCGAAAATCTGGAATTTGATGGTGCAAAAAAATCTAAATTTTTCTTTAAAATTGTCCAAAGGAAGTCCTTAGCGATGCATATTACTACTAATAATATATTTTTGTTATATATTTATGGTAGGACATTTACAAAATATCTTCCTTGAACATGATCTTAATATCCGAATGATTTTTATTTTTAAAATAAAAATAGCTAATTTTGACCCATACAATTTATTGATTTGCCACAAATATACCTGTGCGACTTATGATTGGTTTTGTGCTCCAGGGTCACATATACAATTTTTAAAAGTCTCACTAAACCTTTGGTCACCTTGTTCAAGTCAGTTCCGTATTTGCGTGAAAGTTCATCCAATGTCAGCTTGTGGTCGTCCTGCGGAAGTGCAAAAAAACTTGCATCAGTTTTCCACAGAAAATCTACAAAACCCATTTTTTGGACAGCATAATAATTCATGCTGAAAATAATGTATTTGTGGTTGGTGATATTATGGTGATATTGCATACATAGCCTGACCTAGATGACATTAATGTGATGTGTGTGAAAATAAATAAATATATATATATACACATGGATTTCTCACCAGTTCCACTTCTTTCTTCAATTCGTCCACATCCCTCTTCTTTCTTTTCACCTTTTTGGGCTTTTTGATTTGATCCTCAGAAGTTGGTGTCAGTTTGTAGTCATCGTTCCCCGTCTGTAAAACATAAAAACACCTTACCTGATCAGAGCAGAGCCAAAGATAAACTGTGGAACATCAGCAGAATAAAATAAGTGATGAAACCACCAGCATCGCTGCTGAAAGGACCAGCATACACCAGCATGAATTTCCATGCTGGCTTATGCTGGTTTGGCGCTGCTCTGTTTAACCAGCATCGTCTTTTTTTGGTGAAGCGTGTTGACCAAGGAAGCTTTGTTAGTTAAGCTACTTAAGCTTCCCGTATGGGACCAACCAGCTCACCCGCATCCAAAATATTACATATGTTGGTTGTTTCAGAAGATATAATCAAGATAACCATAGTCCACTCACGCCAAGCCCCATTTTCCCAATTTATTTAAACCCAAAATCTGGTGCTTTGGATTCCAGAAGCCTCTCTGGAGACACAAGTGCCTGTGTGACTAAGCCAAGTTCACAAAATTTATATTCTGCCAACTCACCTGTGTTTTGGGGAGGAGATCTGGGATATTTTGGGAGGGGTTTAGCACCTGTCATCCTTAACCTTTTATTTTAACCTTTCATTTATTTAACCTTCAACCTACAGGTAAGTCGTTTTGGTGACACCCATGAGAAGGACTGGTCTATGATTTTTTTTCTTTCTTCTTTCTGTAGAACTATTAACTTGCCTAGAGCCATTTATTAATTATTATATTTATATAAACTACTATTGATGTTATTATTTTATATCAGTACACACAATACCAGTCAACTATTTGAAAGAAGTCTCTTTTGCTCACCATGGCTGCATTTATTTGATCAAAAATAGAGGAAAAACAGTAATATTGTGTAATGTTATTACAATTTAAAATAATGGTTTTCTATTTTAATATATTTTGAAATATAATTTATTCATGTGATCAAAGCTGTATTTTTTTAGCAGCTTTACTCCAGTCTTCAGTGTCACATGACCCTTCAGAAATCATTCTAATATGATGATGTATTATCAATATTGGAAACAGTTGTGCTACTTTTTTTATTACCTATAATACCTTTTGTCAGGATTCAATGATGAATAAAAAGTTAAAAAGAATAGCATTTATTCAAAATAGAAATCTTTTCTAGCAATATAAATCTTTATGGACCCACTTTATATCAGGTGGCCTTAACTACTATGTACAAACATTTTAATTAATCATTCGATACAATGCACTTATTGTGTACATACATGTTTTTACATTGTACTTACATGTTTAAAAACACCTGCATGTAATTACATCTGTAATTCATTTCTGTAGTTACATTTGTAATTACACAGTTGACACTTCCCTTACACCTAATCCTACCCTTAAACTCACCCTCACCACCACACCTGTCCCTAACTCTACCCTTAAACTGACCCACACCACCACACCTGTCCCTAATCCTAACCTTAAACTCACCCATATAACCACACCTGTCCCTAACTCTACCCTTAAACTGACCCATACCACCACACCTGTCCCTAATCCTACCCTTACACTTCACCCACACCACCACACCTATCCCTAACTCTACCCTTAAACTTGCCCATACCACCACACCTGTCCCTAACTCTACCCTTAAACTTACCCATACCACCACACCTGTCCCTAATCCTACCCTTAAACTCACCCACACCACCACACCTGTCCCTAATCCTAACCCTTAAACTCACCCACACCACCACACCTGTCCCTAACTCTACCCTTAAACTCACCCACACCACCACACCTGTCCCTAACTCTACCCTTAAACTCACCCTCACCACCACACCTGTCCCTAACTCTACCCTTAAACTCACCCACACCAGCACACCTGTCCCTAACTCTACCCTTAAACTCACCCACACCACCACACCTGTCCCTAACCCTACCCTTAAACATACCCACACCACCACACCTGTCCCTAACTCTACCTTAAACATACCCATACCACCACCACACCTGTCCCTAATCCTACCCTTAAACTCACCCACACCACCACACCTGTCCCTAACTCTACCCTTAAACATCACCCATACCACCACACCTGTCCCTAACTTTACCCTTAAACTTACCCATACCACCACACCTGTCCCTAACCCTACCCTTAAACTCACCCTCACCACCACACCTGTCCCTAACTCTACCCTTAAACATACCCATACCACCACACCTGTCCCTAACTCTACCCTTAAACTCACCCATACCACCACACCTGTCCCTAACCCTACCCTTAAACTCACCTCACCACCACACCTGTCCCTAACCCTACCCTTAAACTCACCCATACCACCACACCTATCCCTAACTCTACCCTTAAACATACCCATACCACCACACCTGTCCCTAATCCTACCCTTAAACTCACCCACACCACCACACCTGTCCCTAACCCTACCCTACCCTTAAAATTACCAGCACCACCACACCTGTCCCTAACTTTACCCTTAAACTCACCCTCACCACCACACCTGTCCCTAACTCTACCCTTAAACTCACCCTCACCACCACACCTGTCCCTAACTCTACCCTTAAACTCACCTCACCACCACACCTGTCCCTAATCCTACCCTTAAACTCACCCACACCACCACACCTGTCCCTAATCCTACCCTTAAACTCACCCACACCACCACACCTGTCCCTAATCCTACCCTTAAACTCACCCACACCACCACACCTGTCCCTAACTCTACCCTTAAACTCACCCACACCACCACACCTGCCCCTAACTTTACCCTTAAACTCACCCACACCACCACACCTGTCCCTAATCCTAACCTTAAACTCACCCACACCACCACACCTGTCCCTAACTTTACCCTTAAACTCACCCACACCACCACACCTGTCCCTAATCCTAACCTTAAACTCACCCACACCACCACACCTGTCCCTAACTTTACCCTTACACTTACCCACACCACCACACCTATCCCTAACTTTACCCTTAAACTCACCCACACCACCACACCTGTCCCTAATCCTAACCTTAAACTCACCCACACCACCACACCTGTCCCTAACTTTACCCTTAAACTCACCCACACCACCACACCTGTCCCTAATCCTAACCTTAAACTCACCCACACCACCACACCTGTCCCTAATCCTAACCTTAAACTCACCCACACCACCACACCTGTCCCTAATCCTAACCTTAAACTCACCCACACCACCACACCTGTCCCTAATCCTACCCTTAAACTCACCCATACACCACCACACCTGTCCCTAACCCTACCCTTACACTCACTCCATACCACCACACCTGTCCCTAATCCTACCCTTAAACTTACCCATACCACCACACCTGTCCCTAACTTTACCCTTAAATTTACCAACACCACCACACCTGTCCCTAATCCTACCCTTAAATTTACCCACACCACCACAGCTGTCCCTAACTTTACCCTTAAATTTACCAACACCACCACACCTGTCCCTAATCCTACCCTTAAACTTACCCATACCACTGCACCTGTCCTTAACTGTACCCTTTAAATTTACCCACACCACCACACCTGTCTCTTAACTTTACCCTTAAACTTACCCATACAACCACACCTGTCCTTAACTTTACCCTTAAACTTACCCACACCACCACACCTGTCCTTAACTTTACCCTTAAACTTACCCATACAACCACACCTGTCCTTAACTTTACCCTTAAACTTACCCACACCACCACACCTGTCCTTAACTGTACCCTTAAACTCACCCACACCACCACACCTGTCTCTAACTTTACCTTAAACTTACCCATACAACCACACCTGTCCTTAACTTTACCCCACTTACCCACACCACCACACCTGTCCTTAACTTTACCCTTAAACTTACCCATACCAGCACACCTGTCCTTAACTTTACCCTTAAACTTACCCACCTAATATAAATATATTAGGTGGCCTTAACTACTATATACTTACCTTCAAAAAATCTTTACTATCACCTTTTTATCAATTTAACACATCTTAAAATAAAAGTATTAATTTATTTAAAATATATATAATCAGAAATATAAAATAATAATAAATCAGCATACAAGAATGATTTCTGAAGTATCATCTGACACTGAAGACTGGAGTAATGATGCTGAAAATACAGCTTTGATCACAGGAATAAATTATATTTTAAAGTATAATAGATTTTCGAAAATCATTATTTCAAATCGTAATATTTCACAATATTACTGTTTTTCCTGTATTTTTGATCAAATGAATGCAGACTTGATGAGCATAAGAGACTTCCCAACTTTGAACCGGTACTGTATATTGCTCATCATGTTCATCTACAGAACTTCCTAAAAAATACAGCCTCGGCTGTAGGACAGGAAACCTGCCAGATCAGATCCATGATCAGACCAAAGAGCACAGCTTGGTTTCTATCAATCAATCAATCAATCAACTTTATTTATATAGCGCTTTTACAATGACGATTGTTTCAAAGCAGCTTCACAGTGTTAAACAGGACAACATTGCAACAAAATTTGATTTGGCTAGTTTAATTTGGATAGTTTATAGAATTATATATGACCAAATTAATAAATTCTATTTGTATATTTAGTTGAGTAACTTGGATCATAATTTGAGTGTCCCCAACTGAGCAAGCCAAGCCAAAGGCGACAGTGGCAAGGAACCAAAAACTCCATCAGGGCATGATGGAGAAAAATAAACCTTGGGAGAAACCAGACTCAGTCAGGGTGCCAGTTCTCCTCTGGCCTATTATTAACAGTGTATAATTATTACTCTGGCAACCTTGCAGGTCTTAAATCATATTAGATAGGAATATTCAAATTTTGGGTATGACGAGATGGGCTCATTTAGGATGGCGCGTTGATTACACAAGAATATGAATACTTGAAATTGAAATAAAGAAGATAATACAATGATAACTTTCATATTCCTCATTGTGGCCTTCGGCCCGTTAGAGGTGGATTGAGCAGCCATGAGCTGGAACTGAACAAACAATCCACTCTGATGAATATCAGTCCAATCTTTATGGCTCCTTTGAAGCCGAAACAATTGTTTACACACTTCACTCCTTGCTGTAGGATAAAATTGTTCATCTTACAGATTCACTCAATACACACATAGGAGCAATAGATCAAATGTTAAGTCTGTATTATGGTCTGTCATCTTATTTTATGAATGATGTTTCCTGACCAGCATGGCTGATCACTAGCAAAATCTGAATGCAGGTGTGCTGGTGATCAAACTAGGCTTCCTTAACCAGGTTAACCATCAAATTACATGCTGTGACCAGCATTACCAGTACATCATGGCTATCCTGGTCCACTTGCAAGAGCTAGGACCTGCATAAAAGTTCATGCTGGTGTAAGCTGGTGTTTCAGAGACTGATAATTATGCTCCACCAGTATTATGACTTTTGTCCCAGTGTTGTTTAGTGATTCATGACCGTGTCTGTAGAATCACATTGATTCTATATGCGGAAGAATCATTGGGAATGTGAATTTGGGAATGACTTTGTCTGTGTTTAGTAAACCGCTTGCCGGTATGTTGCCAGTCAACAGAGCTTATAGACCCATGTCCTTCACAATGCCTCGAAAGTTTAGCTCGCATTTAAACCTATAAATTTAAAAAAGTGTAGGTGGAACAGTGTTTTATACGCAAGCGTTGGATTTTATTCCAAACTTTATAGCGCACAGTAACAGCTGAACACTGGTTAAAAGCTGGTCTTATCGTAAATGTTTTTATTATTTTGTATGTTTAGCAGGAGTCCACTTATGTTGGTTATGTTAGCCAGATTTGCAGCTCAATAAATCTCCTTTTGGACTGAGCAGGACGTTCTGAAAGTTACAGTATGTTTACACTGTACATCAAAGTCTCATATTAACATATCAAGAATATGACTCTGCTCTGCCTAAAACTGGTTCTGCTGTCCTGTGGGTCAAAGCTCAATGTTTGTTCAGTTCTTATACTTGGCTCTCATATTTGCTTTCATAAACGGATATTTTATGTTTGGTTGTTTTTTGTTTGTAATAAAAGTCACTTATTAACTTCATATCGGGTTAGAATAGTGTTACACCGAAGGAGGCGGTTTGTGATTTAACAGAACAAGCGTTCTTGTAATACTGAGACAGATTTTGTTCTTGGCATTGTAAAGAATATGTACCCTAGGCTCTGGCCTCTCCTTTTCCTCTCAGAATTGAACAGAGAGACAGGTCATGACGAACAAATCAAACTAATAAATACCTAATAAAAGAGTGGGTGCACTTAGAGATTTCAATAGATACGTCAGGTAACTTAAACAACTACATGTCAACTAGTCTTTCTGATCCCCTATATAGTGCACTGTCTGAATCGTTCCCTATCCCCTATATAGTGCACTGTCTGATTGTTCCCTATCCCTATATAGTGCACTGTCTGAATCGTACCCTATCCCCTATATAGTGCACTGTCTGAATCGTACCCTATCCCCTATATAGTGCACTGTCTGATTGTTTCCTATCCCCTATATAGTGCACTGTCTGATTGTTCCCTATCCCCTATATAGTGCACTGTCTGATCGTTCCCTATCCCCTATATAGTGCACTGTCTGATTGTTCCCTATCCCCTATATAGTGCACTGTCTGAATCGTCCCCTATCCCCTATATAGTGCACTGTCTGATCGTTCCCTATCCCCTATATAGTGCACTGTCTGAATCGTTCCCTATCCCCTATATAGTGCACTGTCTGATTGTTCCCTATCCCTATATAGTGCACTGTCTGAATCGTACCCTATCCCCTATATAGTGCCTTGTGTGAATCATACCCTATCCCCTATATAGTGCACTGTCTGATTGTTCCCTCTCCCCTATATAGTGCACTGTCTGAATCGTACCCTATCCCCTATATAGTGCACCCTATCCACTATATAGTGCACTATCTGAATCGCACCCTATCCCCTATATAGTGCACTGTCTGAATCGTCCCCTATCCCCTATATAGTGCACTGTCTGAATCGTTTCCTGTCCCCTATATAGTGATCGTTCTATTCCCTAAATCTGATGTTCCCTCAGAAATTATGACTAACATTTTGAAAAATAAAAAGCAGTTGTCACTGTTGTTATGGCAACACAAAACCTCAAAAGAACAATTATTAAATCTAATTGTAAAGGGTTAAATTTCTTTCATAGTGACCTTGTATGAAACGAGAAATATATATTTATACTAAATATTGTGTTTTTTTTAGTGGTGGGCCGTTAATGGCGGTAACGTGCTGCGTTAACGTGAGACTCTTATCGGGCGATTAAAAAAAACCGTTAATCTATTCTCAAAGTTGTGTTGGGAGCTGGGTCTATACTACGCAAGCTATGATGACTTTCACAGTGATATTTTAGCGCGGATGTATAGCTACCTAGCCGAATTGCACTGTAGGGAGCGAGAACGAGTCTCCGAACCTGCGTGTATGCTGTGAAATTACCACATCAAGCGTGAACGCTGTCTTCCGAACTCGGGCGCGCACCCGTGAACCGCTTCGAGTCCTGGAGGCGTGACTGACTGTAAACAGAGAGCTGTACATATCATTTCTGCTCGTCGTCAGCGTTCTTTAGAGCATTTGCAGTACATTCAATACTTATTCATACTGTAATGCAAGACTTCATTCACTATATTTAGATGACTTAATTTGTACATAAAAGAATAATAAAATGCAAATAGAAATAAGCCACATACAGAGACATTGATATCCAGCATGTAAAAAAATAAATAAATAATAATTAATAATACACTGTAAAAAAAAATAAAAGTTGCTGCCTTACATTTTGAATTAAAATCAACTTGGGTGTTTAATGTCATTTCCACTTAAATTAAACTGACTTGCTTAACTTATTTTAAGGAGTTAAAGCAATGTAAAATTTTTACATTGTAATAAAATCTTTCATTACAAAACTTTGATGGAAGAGAATGTGACTGTATGTAAAGAAACATATGATCAATTACTTGCATTGATTAATCACCTAGAAATCTAAATGATTACTGAAATGCAGTTTTCATAGTTTGAGTCCTGAATCTGATCTCAGGGTGACCGGTGTGGAGGTGAAAGCACATTTTCAATGACTAATTTGTTTGACGGGTGCAAAGAGCAAAACAACGAGATGATCCAAGTCTGACCGGTTTTCTTCAGGATACAGAACACTGTCAAAGGTCAGAGATTTCCACTTACTTAAAAATCTAATCACCCACAGTAGTTGGAAAACTTTTACACACGAAGAAAGCATGCATTATGAAGATTGGCAGCTAAGCATCCGCGTGATTGAGGAACAGTGAAATGTTGTGGCAATGATATGCAAAATGTCAGATCAGCTGTTGATGAAATACTGAGAACTTCTTCCCAGACCGTGCAGCAGCACACTGATTATCATTTCAAAAATATTGAAAGTAATTTTTCAATGCCCAGAGAAATCTATTATCTATTAGAAGCTAATTAAATATTCTGCAGTATGAAGTAGAGAATTGGCTTCTATAGAGAAACACTTGAACTATTAAGAATCTTCTAGACTTTCATCTCACCAGCTAAAACTCCCGCTGATGTGAGGATAAACAGGACTGGACGCTTTAACATTACTTCTGCAACCATTCACAGCACATTTAGGACTGATGCGAATTGTGTGGTGCAATGCTTCAACTCTCCACTGGGTGGCGTGGTGCTTCACTGGCATACGGAAGCCTAGGAGGCCATGCTTATTTATTGCTTAAATGGTTTTCATTTTTTTGTGATCTCAACATAGCAAAACAAATTTTTGCATTAGAATTTTTTTACACCGATCATGCAACATAATGACCACTGATGGGTGGAATGAATAACACTGATTATCTCTATCAAAAGTGCTCAAAGGAAGGAACAGTGGAGAACCGGCCACAGGGTCATGGGCGGCCCAGGCTCATTGATACACGAGAGGAGCGAAGGCTGGCCCGTGTGGTCCGATCAAACAGACGAGCTACTGGAGCTCAAACTGCTCAAGAAGTTAATGCTGGTTCTGATAGAAAGGTGTCAGAATACACAGAGCATCGCAGTTTGTTGCATATGGATCAGGGTGCCCATGCTGACCCCTGACCCCGCCGAAAGCACCAACAGTGGCACGTGAGCACCAGAACTGGACCATGTAGCAATGGAAGAAGGTGGCCTGGTCTGAGGAATCACGTGTTCTTTTACATCACGTGGATGGCCGGGTGTGTGTGCGTGGCTTACCTGGGGAACACATGGCCCCAGGATGCACTATGGGAAGAAGGCGAACCGGCGGAGGTGATGCTTTGGGCAATGTTCTGCTGGGAAACCTTGGGTCCTGCCATCCATGTGGATGTTCCTTTGACACGTCCCACCTACCTAAGCATTGTTGCAGACCATGTACAGCCTTTCATGGAAACGGTATTCCCTGGTGGCTGTGGCTCTTCCAGCAGGATAATGCTCCTGACACAAAGCACAAATGCTTCAGGAATGGTTTGAGGAGCACAAAAACGAGTTTGAGGTGTTGACTTGTCCTCTAAATTCCCAGATTTCAATCCAATCGAGCATCTGTAGGATGTGCTGAACAAACAAGTCCGATCCATGGAGGCCCCACCTTACAGGACTTAAAGGATCTGTTGCTAACATCTTAGTGCCAGATCCCACAGCACACCTAAAGGGGTCTAGTGGAGTCAATGCCTCGACCGGGTCAGGACTCTTTTGGCCGAAAAAGGGTGACCAACACAATATTAGGAAGGTGGTCATAATGTAATGTCTGATCAGTGTATTTGAATAATGCATACATTTGCATGTATAATCCAGTAAAACATTATATTATTTTGTTTTGTATTTCTGTACAATATAAACATTTATATTGCATGTAAGAAATGCATAAAAAAATGCAAGTAATATATAAACTATGAACTTTGCATGTATTTATATTATATATATTATATATATAAACAACAATTAACATACTTTCTTTGTGTTTGAACTCATGCAGGAGTGGAAGGCAAACAAACAGCCAAAAATGCATCAGTGCAGAGCTCAATGTCCATCTGAGCTGAAGCCAAAGCCGTTCATAAAGCATGCAATGGAGAGGGGAAGGACAGGCATTTCAGTTCAGATGGAGCTATTAATGCACCAAACGCTATAAAACACTCAGATGAAGAAGCCAACAGCCTGCTGGATTGGTTGTAGCGCACACTAGAGAAAAAAATACTTGAAAGAGCTGACAGATTGTCAAATGATGTGATGTTATTAAAGAGTCCTTCTTTTCTTGACCAAACAATGTCTCTAACAAAGCGTTCGAGTGCCCACTACCTCCAATCAACCGACAGGTGGAGCTGTTTCCTACACATTTGAGTTGTATTTAAGTGCGTTTTCATTTCTCACCACTAGATGGAGCTCTTTATACTCGAGCATAGAGATGGATGACAAAATAATTCCACTGAGAAACCCCCAGTGCATCATTCATCAGTTTCCTCAGAAGAATAACTGCATTGTGTTCAGTCTGTGAGGGCGTCTCTGAATCAAGGGCTTATGCAATCATAACTCCTCTTGCATATTTGTTTAAACTTCACAAATCCACTAGTTCCAGACAGGACACCTGGATGATCAGTTTCCTCAGGGTGTCATGGCTTTACTAATGTGTCCAATGGAGATGAAAGACATTGGGATGTCAGTAAATCTCACGTTGCTCGGTCAAGCACACCCAAGATGGTGTTTTAGTTCATGAACAGATGAATGCTGGTGATGGGACACTCGCCTGGATAAGTTTGTGTGTCAGCGTGCTCATCCATCTGGCGTTTTATTGTGTGTGTTGTACAGGATTTCTCTCCGTTCAGCTCAAATGAACTAAATAATTGCATCAGTATTTGGAGCTTCTGTCATGTGAACGCTGATTATCTCAGTCACTGCTAGAAGCCATTTTACACACATTGTTCTCTCGGACACTGATTTTAATAGAGCCTGAAAATCCCTTGTGCTGTTGATAAAGATGTTTATGTGCATGTGTTAATGGCTGTTTGCATTATGGCCTGCATTCGCGTAAAATATCACACACACACACACACACGTTCTAAAGTTTGGGGTCTGAGGATATTTAAAATGATTTTGAAAGAAGTCTCTTCTGCTCACCAAGGCTGCATTTATTTAATTAAAAATACAGAAAAATTAGTAATATTGTGTAATATTCCTCAGTGTAGATCAGCTGTTCTCTGTGTGAATATATAGTGCTTCTGTTCATTATCTGATCATAACTCCAGTATCAGTGTAATATTCCTCAGTGTAGATCAGCTGTTCTCTGTGTGAATATATAGCGCTTCTGTTCATTATCTGATCATAACTCCAGTATCAGTGTAATATTCCTCAGTGTAGATCAGCTGTTCTCTGTGTGAATATATAGTGCTTCTGTTCATTATCTGATCATAACTCCAGTATCAGTGTAATATTCCTCAGTGTAGATCAGCTGTTCTCTGTGTGAATATATAGTGCTTCTGTTCATTATCTGATCATAACTCCAGTATCAGTGTAATATTCCTCAGTGTAGATCAGCTGTTCTCTGTGTGAATATATAGTGCTTCTGTTCATTATCTGATCATAACTCCAGTATCAGTGTAATATTCCTCAGTGTAGATCAGCTGTTCTCTGTGTGAATATATAGTGCTTCTGTTCATTATCTGATCATAACTCCAGTATCAGTGTAATATTCCTCAGTGTAGATCAGCTGTTCTCTGTGTGAATATATAGTGCTTCTGTTCATTATCTGATCATAACTCCAGTATCAGTGTAATATTCCTCAGTGTAGATCAGCTGTTCTCTGTGTGAATATATAGCGCTTCTGTTCATTATCTGATCATAACTCCAGTATCAGTGTAATATTCCTCAGTGTAGATCAGCTGTTCTCTGTGTGAATATATAGTGCTTCTGTTCATTATCTGATCATAACTCCAGTATCAGTGTAATATTCCTCAGTGTAGATCAGCTGTTCTCTGTGTGAATATATAGTGCTTCTGTTCATTATCTGATCATAACTCCAGTATCAGTGTAATATTCTCTGTGTGAATATATAGTGCAGTGTGATTTATTCCTGTGATCAAAGCTGAATTTATCATCATTACTCCAGTCTTCAGTGTCACATGATCCTTCACAGGATTTGATGATCAAGAAACATTTATGATTATTATCAATATTAACAGTCCTATTTTTGTGGAAAACGTGATACATTTTTAAAACATTTTTTTAGGAGTAATAGAAAGTGCATTTATTTGAAATTTCATGCTTCCTTACTTTGTTCTCAAAACGTTACAACAAAAACATTCATACATCGTTCATGGAGCATCTGAAATGTTTCAGGTGAATGACACATTTTAAATGTTACTAATTGTTTCGGAATGTTCAGATAACATTCTAAAGTAACATTCCCACAACGTTTGCAACAATTACAAAATGGAATGTTCACTTAGTTATTAATCTGACCCCCACAGACCTCAAACCTTTAAACGGCCGTGCATAAATAAATTGCATTTTTTTCTTACTTTAATACTCAAATAAAAGAGATTTTCCAATGTTTGTCAGGAAATAACTGAGGATTATTCATTTTTTGGAGCTTGACAGACGTCACTATGAACCGTCTCTGGTGGGAACAAGCTGTGTGACAATTCTTTAAAATACAGGTCTGAAACAACATGAGTACATATGACATCATATCCATTTTTATGAACTCTATTAATATGATCCGTTAATAGAAGAGCCCGGTTCCTCAGCTGTGTGTACTGTAATCAGGTGTTCATTCACATCAACTCGATTTGATGCAATATTTATGATTATTTCAATATTAAAAACAGTCCTATTTTTGTGGAAACCGTGATACATGTTATTTCAGGAGTTATAGGAAGTTTATTTGAATTTATGAGTGCGTTTATTTGAAATGTCATGCTTCCTTTGTTCTCAACAAAAACATTCATACATCATTCATGGAACATCTGGAATGTTTCAGTTGAACGTTCGTCTAACACATTTTAAACGTTACTAATTGTTTCGGAACATTCTAAAGTAACATTCCCACAATGTTTGCAACAATTACATTATTCATCTGACCCCCACAGACCTCAAACCTTTAAATGGTTGTGCATAAATATTATTTTTTTTTCTTCCTTTAATACTCAAATATATAAAGACAGATTTTCCAATGTTTGTCAGGATTATTCCTTTTTTGGAGCTTGACAGACGTCACTATAAACCGTCTCTGGTTTATTCTTTAAAATATGACATCATTTCCATTTTTATGAACTCTATTACTATGACCGTTAAAGTTAGAGCCCGGTTTGGTTCCTCAGCTGTGTTTACTGTAATCAGGTGTTCATTCACATTCATTCACAATCCCCGCCGCTCACGTGGGAACCAGAGATTCTCCGGCTAAAGGCTGCTGGATTGTGTAACAAACGGAATGTTTCGGAATCTCAAAGAACCATTCCATTGTTCACAGCCATGTGAGAGCGAGTCAGAGGTCAGAGGTCAGAGGTCAACCACAGTGGCACAAAAACAGAAGCGAGGTCGAGCACTACAGAATCAAGGGCAGAAGGACAACGCTAACCCTCACGAAGAAGAAGTATACTTAAGTAAAGTTCAAGTAGGTATATTTTTGAGTGTACTTTATGAAATTAGTACTAATATGAATGCACTAGTAGTAAACTTGTAGGTGTATTATTTTAATACTGCTTGGGACTAAATTGGCCCACTTTTAGAATATAAAAGTATACTATCACTGTTCACAACTACGTTTCTCATTTGTACTGCATGTGTACTAAAAGTGAACTTACAAGCAGTTTAGTATTTTAATAGCCTACTTGTAGTTTATGAAAGAGCATTTTGAAGTGTAACTAGTTTACACATTGCAAATACAGTTGTACGTGAACATAACATCACACTTATAGTTTAATATTTATATATTAGTTTTGCACTTTAAATATACTACTATGTTCCTATTTAGGTATTAATGTTTATACTTGAGATATACCTTTAACTGCACTTTAAGTCTTCCCATTTTTAAAACATTTTATTAGTTTCATGCATACTTTTCATTAACACGTTAATATTTACAAAAAGCTGCGAAAATTGCATTTTTGTCAAAGACTACGTCCAGATCGGATTCAGTACAAATGAAAAACTTAGTTGTAAACTAGTTGTGTACTCAAAGTTTACTGCTGTTTTACTTAAAGTATACTTTTATACACTGAAAAGTGTGCCGATTTAGTCCCAAGTACCACACTTACAAGTTAACTACTAGTACATTGATATTACTATACTACTTAAAAATATACTTTACTTAAGAATACTTCATAAAATGAACTTGAAGAATAGTTGTTAGGGTTTGGGTCCCCATTGACTTCTACAGAGTTTTTAATGCCATGTCAATGGGGACCAGCAACATTCTTCAAAATATCTTCTTTTGTGTTTAACAGAGGAGACTCATACAGGTTTGGAACAGCTTGAGGGGAGTAGATGATGACTGAACTATCCCTTTTAATGCTCATTGACCATGTGATGATGATTTAACTGTACTGTAATGTTATGAAGGTTATGACTCAAAGTTGTGTTTATTTCGCTGTGTCCTGCGATGGTGTTTCAGACAGACAGAGTTTGCAGGATGGTGAGAATTATGACACGGTTCACACTCCATCCTGAAGTCTCATGAACCCGCAGTTCAAAACAAAGAGGTAAAAGATAGAAAATGACGAGTGAGATGTCTTTAATATCGCAGTTGCTTCTCCTAGACAGCAGTGAGATCAAATTAAACATCTCAGACACTGTTGATACTTCACTGGAACATATGAGCTATAAAAGAGGATTAATATCCCTGCTAACTTTGGCTACACTCTAAAAAACACTGGGTTAAAAACAACCCACGGGCTGGGTAAATATAGGACAGAACACATGTTGGGTTCATTTTACCCAACAAACTGGGTTGTTTATTTAACCCAGCATAGTTGATTCAGTTTTACTATAATTTACTGTAAACTTCAGACCGCCTCCCTGCGTTCCTCTCGTAGCCCATATATACCATGACTGACTCCACATCAGTGTACAGGTCTGAGGACATATTTTAACACCATAAGTATTTATATTTTGTATCTTTTTGAATAAAATCAAATTATTTTATACAAGGCAGGTGCTTCCATCATGCGAAACGACAGACACAACACTCGTTTAGGTGACTCAGATCGCGCCTCTGTTTATTGCTTTGCATAAAATGAAACGATATAAAGCACAATCAACAAATTGATAGATAAAATAAAATGTACATAAACCTGTATTTTACTGAAGACATGCACCGACGGAAGAATTGTCTTCTCTCCCGAAGAGGACGCAAAAAGCCTGCAATAAATAACTTGCTCACGTCTGACCCAGGATCTGGGTAACACAAAAACTACCCAAACACTGGGTTGTTACGTCTGACCCAGGATCTGAGTTACACAAAATCTACCCAAACACTGGGTTCTTACGTCTGACCCAGGATCTGAGTAACACAAAATCTACCCAAACACTGGGTTGTTACGCCTGACCCAGGATCTGAGTAACACAAAACTACCCAAACACTTGGTTGTCACGTCTGACCCAGGATCTGGGTTACACAAAAACTACCCAAACACTGGGTTGTTACGTCTGACCCAGGATCTGGGTTACACAAAAACTACCCAAACACTGGGTTGTTACGACTGACCCAGGATCTGGGTAACACAAAAACTACCCAAACACTGGGTTGTCACGTCTGACCCAGGATCTGAGTTACACAAAAACTACCCAAACACTGGGTTGTTACGTCTGACCCAGGATCTGAGTAACACAAAATCTACCCAAACACTGGGTTGTTACGCCTGACCCAGGATCTGAGTAACACAAAACTACCCAAACACTGGGTTGTCACGCCTGACCCAGGATCTGGGTTACACAAAACTACCCAAACACTGGGTTGTTACGCCTGACCCAGGATCTGAGTTACACAAAACTACCCAAACACTGGGTTGTTACGCCTGACCCAGGATCTGAGTAACACAAAACTACCCAAACACTGGGTTGTCACGCCTGACCCAGGATCTGAGTTACACAAAACTACCCAAACACTGGGTTGTGCCTGACCCAGGATCTGAGTTACACAAAACTACCCAAACACTGGGTTGTTACGCCTGACCCAGGATCTGAGTAACACAAAACTACCCAAACACTGGGTTGTTATGTCTGACCCAGGATCTGGGTTACACAAAACTACCCAAACACTGGGTTGTTACGCCTGACCCATGGATCTGAGTAACACAAAAACTACCCAAACACTGGGTTGTTATGTCTGACCCAGGATCTGGGTTACACAAAACTACCCAAACACTGGGTTGTCATGTCTGACCCAGGATCTGGGTTACACAAAACTACCCAAACACTGGGTTGTCACGTCTGACCTGGATCTGAGTAACACAAAACTACCCAAACACTGGGTTGTTACGTCTAACCCAGGATCTGGGTTACACAAAACTACCCAAACACTGGGTTGTTACGCCTGACCCCGGATCTGGGTAACACAAAATCTACACAAACACTGGGTTGTCACGCCTGACCCAGGATCAGGCGTTACACAAAATCTACCCAAACACTGGGTTGTCACGCCTGACCCAGGATCTGGGTACACAAAACTACCCAAACACTGGGTTGTTACGTCTGACCCAGGATCTGGGTAACACAAAATCTACACAAACACTGGGTTGTCATGTCTGACCCAGGATCTGGGTTACACAAAATCTACCCAAACACTGGGTTGTCACGCCTGACCCAGGATCTGGGTAACACAAAATCTACCCAAACACTGGGTTGTCACGTCTGACCCAGGATCTGGGTTACACAAAACTACCCAAACACTGGGTTGTTACCTGACCCAGGATCTGAGTAACACAAAACTACCCAAACACTGGGTTGTTACGCCTGACCCAGGATCTGGGTTACACAAAACTACCCAAACACTGGGTTGTTACGCCTGACCCAGGATCTGAGTAACACAAAACTACCCAAACACTGGGTTGTCACGCCTGACCCAGGATCTGGGTTACACAAAACTACCCAAACACTGGGTTGTTACGCCTGACCCAGGCTCTGGGTTACACAAAAACTACCCAAACACTGGGTTGTTACGCCTGACCCAGGATCTTGGTAACACTAAAACTACCCAAACACTGGGTTGTTACGCCTGACCCAGGATCTGGGTAACACAAAAACTACCCAAACACTGGGTTGTCACGTCCTGACCCAGGATCTGGGTAACAAAAACTACACAAACACTGGGTTGTCACGTCCTGACCCAGGATCTGTGTTACACAAAACTACCCAAACACTGGGTTACGCCTGACCCAGGATCTGGGTAACACAAAATCTACCCAAACACTGGGTTGTTACGCCTGACCCAGGATCTGGGTAACAACAAAACTACACAAATACTGGGTTGTCACGCCTGACCCAGGATCTGGGTTACACTAAAACTACCCAAACACTGGGTTGTTACGCCTGACCCAGGATCTGGGTTACACAAAAACTACCCAAACACTGGGTTGTTACGTCTGACCCAGGATCTGAGTTACACAAAAACTACCCAAACACTGGGTTGTCACGTCTGACCCAGGATCTGGGTTACACAAAATCTACACAAACACTGGGTTGTCACGTCTGACCCAGGATCTGGGTTACACAAAAACTACCCAAACACTGGGTTGTTACGTCCTGACCCAGGATCTGGGTTACACAAAAACTACCCAAACACTGGGTTGTTACGTCTGACCCAGGATCTGGGTTACACAAAAACTACCCAAACACTGGGTTGTTACGTCTGACCCAGGATCTGAGTTACACAAAAACTACCCAAACACTGGGTTGTTACGTCTGACCCAGGATCTGGGTTACACAAAAACTACCCAAACACTGGGTTGTCACGTCTGACCATTCATACATCGTTCATGGAACATCTGAAATGTTTCAGGTGAATGACACATTTTAAATGTTACTAATTGTTTCGGAATGTTCAGATAACATTCTAAAGTAACATTCCCACAACGTTTGCAACAATTACAAAATGGAATGTTCACTTAACGTTCAATGTGAACAATAGCAAAATAATATTAGAACAGATTATTGTCAGCTGGATATGAGCACAGCAGTAACATTTTCCATGACTTTGAAGTTTTTCCATACGTGATGTTTAAAATGCTGACGTGTTTGTTCAGAATCAATCAGAAACATCACACGCGTCAGCTAAAAAGGCGCTTATGTTTGCTGATATACTTGGAAATTCAGTTGCATGATAAGAATTGTTTTGTCCAGTCAGGATTTGCTGGTGTGTTTTATAACAGTGGACGGTGGCCTGAAAAGACGGAGCATGACATGTCAGGCCTTATTCTAAGCTGTTAATCTCCTGAACTGAGGTTTACCGTTTCAAAACCAAATATAATGGGGTCAATAGAGTTCAGTCAAAACCATATCTGTTCTGAAAGTTGATTCAAAAGGCATTTAAATAGAAATACACAACATAGATCTTTCCTAGAAAGAGACTGAGGCCTGTAACACTGATCATCACGTGTGTGAGAAGCCATGTTTAAGTCTGATTAATGCGGAGCAAATCTCTAGTGCAGTGTAACACGTTTAACACGTGCTCACATGTAAACACAACATGTGTGTGTGACTGATTCCAGAGCTATTTTACTCATATTAATATACTATTTATTCATATTTTGAATGATAGCTTTTAATGTTATTTGGTTTTGGGATTTTTATTAGTTTTGTTTATGTTTTATTTTAAATTTGTTTTCTATTTTAGTAATAGTAATAGTTTTAGTAATTTATTTAAGTTCTTTCCATGGCAGAATATATCATTTTTGTATGGTTTTTCAGTACTTATTTTAATATGGTATCTGATGCCATCACTTTATCATAGTACCATAACAGGTTTTGTAAGGGTTGTTCTTTAACTTTAAATATTCAGAACATGATCATCTTTTCAAAAAATAAAAACAGTTTTAAAATTTAAAAGTATGGGATTAGAAAATTCAAAATTATGACAAAAACTCTAATTTGTAAGATTAAAGACATAATTATGACATAAAACCTAATTACAATAATTATGAGAATATAGCTGCTAGCAGCAATTGTGGTGCCAAGCCCATTATGGCTCTTTTTGGCTTATTAGGAAACTTTTGAACATTGCCCAAGTCACATGCTTAAACAAGCTGTTTTCCACAGGACTCGAACCCATAACCTCATGATCCAGTTATGATTTAATGAACAACATTATGTATTTAAAAAAATTGGTTTAAATCATTCTCAGAAGTATTGGTATAATGTCTGGAACAGCAAATTTTGCAAATAATCATTTAGAATGCTAAGCTAACTAGCATAAAGACACAAACACAGTCAAGCTCAACTTCAGAGATGAATTTCTCAGGAACGATAGTTCAGTTTTTCACTTGTTTCAATATGGAGGACAGTCACATGTTTGGAAAATGACAAATGAGACATCGTCGGAATCTGCATAAGCCAGAAAACAAAATGACATAAATTATATAGAATTTAGATAATGTTTTCAAAAGTTATAAGCATTTTTGCAAAACATCGTATATCTCTGGAACACTAGGTGGCGCTGTTTTGAAACTTCTCAGGTACATTCGGGACATGCTGTATCCTAACATATCCGGTATCCCCGGATTAGGCATGACACGAGGAATCCATAGACACCATAGATTCCATAGATTATGATTTTCTGACAACCCGTTCAGAAGTTATGAGCAGAAATAGACATTTTTCATATCTCATGACCCCTAGGTGGCGCTGTTCCCAACTTTGGTATGGACCCTCAGATAATGGGTCTGATGAAGCGTACCAAATTTGGAAATTAAAAATTGTCATGAAAATAATGTCGCAATGGAAATTAATATAGTCCTAAATGGCATCACTTAATTCCTTCAAATTGAGACTGACCTTAGGCCTTCACTGCATTTGCATTTATTATTTACATCGTTAGCGTGAATTTCAATAATATTCATATTTCATTTGAGCACTATTTTGATGTAGTTCACTCATCAACACTAGTGTAAGATAACAGGCTCTTTTCTTTGGTCGACCCCAGAGGTTTTCCACAGTTGTGAAGGCAGTGCAGTCCAGAGCTCGTCTGATTGGAGCGACTGCGGCTCCATTAGCTCCTGACTGATGACGCGGTGAGGCTGTTGCTGCTTTTATTGGCTCGTGCATCACAGCTAGTGTGCACTTCTGTCTGTAAACGGCTCCCCGGGGAGGGCAGATCTCGGTCCGTCGACGAACACTAACGCCCACTGCAGTGCAGCATGGGGCTGTCAGATATATGACTTAATCTGCAATCAGCAGGATTTCTTTGCACTGCTAGACTGACTCCTTCTGGGCACTGAAAAGCTTTTAGTTGAATAGCGAAATGATGCATTATGACAGAGCCGCCACATCACTTGGTGTGCATTTTCTGTTCTGAGTGACTCGATAAACAATAGGCAAAGATGGGTGTTTACATTTACTTTTACATGCATTTGCTTGCATGTGCAAAACCACTCTGAAAACATGTTGCATGTGATCTGGTCTCTATACATTCAAATAAAGGGTTCAAAAGAGGGTTTTCACAGCGATGCTTAGGTTAGATTAGGTTATCTAAGTGAAAAGTTCTTAAAAGGTTCATTTTCCAAAGATCCATGGATGAAGCAGCCCAGCTAACAAATGTGTCCTAAGAATGTTTGGCTTTTGTTCTTATTAAGATAACATTAGTGTTCTCTGAACGCTCATAATAATTCTCACAGGTCATTTTGACCCTGTTCATCACAGTGGTCCAAGACCTCAGGACTTTTGTCGCACTTAAACCACGGATACACACACAACAAAATTGACTGGATTTGAGGAGTTTATGTGGAGGAAATTTAAAAAAAAGTTACAAATTCTTCCCTCACGGGTCAATTTGACCCCCTTAGGAATTAATGGAATATAAGGAATGCTTGAGTATACATAGAAAAACCTAAGAAATTCTCTAAAATAACACAAAAAATAAACAGAGCAATTCCAATAGGGTTAAAAATGCTCCAAAAGATTTTATAATGTCTACATGTGTATCTGAATGCATACTGAAGAGAAACAGACTTTAGGACCCAGCGGAACAGCTCATTCGCTCCATATAGAGCTATAAGGCCATAGTGGCAAGAGTCATGAAATATCAGCTTATATCATCTTTTTTCCCACAAGAAGTCGGTCCGGACAGCGACATCGTGACGGCCTAGATCCAGCCCACATCTGGAACCCGTACCAGATGTGCTCGGATTTCTGGCCCGACCCTATGTCGCTGTCTAAATTGACCCAATGTGAGATATTTTGAGCGTATTATTGCATGTATTGAGAGTTCTTTTGAATTTAAGTTGAAAGAATGTGAAGAATGTGCTTAAATTATATTATTTATTGGTAAAATCTAGAAATTATGAAAATAAGTCAAAAGCATGAGAATAATTTATTAAATGTCGAAACTGATAAAAGTTGTAATTATGACAAAATGACATGACTTGTCATTATGATTAATTTTTTTCTCATCATCTTGACTTATGTCAGAACTTTGACGTTTTTCCTTATAATTTCTTTTTCGGTCATATTTTGTATACACATCAAATATACAGTATATATACACACTATATATATTGTGTCAAATCATTTCATTGCATCTAACGTGTGTGTGTGTGTATATATATATATATATATATATATATATATATATATATATATATATATATATATAATGTGAAAATGTTTGAAAATTACAATTTGTCATGATAAATTTGAGAAAGTTACATAAAATAAAAAAATATGTGATTAAATTATTAAATTTCTGGACAAAAATAAATCAAATAAAAAGATGGAAAGATTTGTTACAGGATGCGAGGAGAGGGTGATGGTTTAAATATGTTTTTTCTTGGTTATCCGAACGTTAAGTGAACATTCCATTTTATCATTCCACAAACATTACTTTTGAACGTTCTCTGAACATTCCGAATTAGTAACAGTTAAATAAATGTTAGATGAACATCCAGCTAAAACGTTTCAGAAAACATTCCATGAATGATGTATAATTAAAGGTGCCCTAGAATGAGAATGAGTGAATATTTTAAATTGTTCTCTGGAGGAAACACTGGTGTTTGAGGCTCATGGTATGTTTGTTCCATGTACAGAACTCTTATTATTCAACTATGCCAAGGTAAATACAGTTTTCCATTCTAGGGCAATGTTTTTGCGCTAAAATTTTGAGATCATCATCAAACACCAGATAACTTAATTAACTTTAGTGGAAGAACGTTTGTTCCTAACCTTGCCACAATGTTCCCTGTTAGCTGTGAGGTTCTTCATAGATGCCATATGGAAGCTTTATTTTTAAGAGTGTAAAAATAAGGTCTGTGGGATTTTCTTACAGGACGACGCACTGAACCGTGATATTTGGTGATTTATGAGCGCTATATGAGCGCTATATGACTGATTAAACCACTGATGATGAATAGAGAATAAAACTTGTTTGGTTTGATGGAGCACACAAAGCCACGCCTCAGCTTGGATAATGCAGAAACACAAGTTAAAACGGCATCTTTTGTTTTTTCCTTGCATATCAGCAGGTATCCAGGCCAGAATTGAAGTCATCAAGGTTGATTAGAGGTTTCTGCAAGGATTCAGTCGACACATCTAATTGTACATAAACAGTTCAATGTGCCTGCTGGAAAAACCGGCATGAATGTCCATATACCAGCATGAATGTCCATGTGGGTTCAGACTATACAATGCTCATATGGTTAGCTGGTAAAGTGGGTCGGTCAGCACGATCTTTGGGAAGCTGGTTGACCAAAGTAGATTTGCTGTTTAAGCTAATTAAGCAGAATGGGGGCAAACCAGCAAGACCAACACCCGCTGACTGTTCACTGTAAAGCTCTTTAACTAAATGAATTAAAGGGATTATGTGAATTTCACAAATGGAGACACATCACCCACTAAACTAATAAAGAAACACAAAATCCACAAAAGATGTGGGAGATCAAAAGATTTATATGACCACATCACGGGGAGGAAATATACAGAGATCCACCACAAAAGCTTGTAAAGCTTCTCTACAGCAGCACAGCCGTGAGCAATGAATGCTCATTGGTGGAGGGAAGAGAGCAATCAAATAAGTATTAACTCTTTGCCCACCAGCTTTTTAGATCATTTTCACAAATGTAATGGCCCCTAGAATATATTGTTTTATGAATATCTGAACATATATCAAAAGAAAGAACAGAGCCTGTATTTAAACAAAAAACACATGTATTCTAGCTGTTCCAGACAGCAACATAGGGTCTGCCCAGATCCGGCCCACATTTGGTGTGGATTCAATGCCGAAACTATGTTGCTGTCTGGGTTCATGCATTCCCTTTTTATCAACACTTGAATGTGGGTAAGTTTCATTAAAAAAAAAAGAAGCAACATTTTGAGCAACGTTTTTGTCAAAAAATACGTCCGGATCAGATTCAGAGCGATGATCTAAACACAGATGGAGTAGATCGAGTACATCAACACCTCCAAAGCTTCACAGTCCTACAGCTCATCCTGGGTCAACATTTCATTCAGTAACACTAGGCAGTTTGGATTTATATGATGTTTAATGTCGATGATCATGTCATTTTACGTATGCATATGTGTGCAGAAGTTGACACATTCCTGCAGAGTCAATCGCTCCAGACCTCCAAACTCCTGTGGCCTTCAGATGAGCTCAAGAACAGTGCGGAGAGAGCTTCATGGAATGGGATTCCATGGCCGAGCAGCTCATACAAGCCTTACATCACCAAGTTCAATGCAAAGCGTGGGATGCAGTGGGGTAAAGCACGCCACCACTGGACTCTAGTAGAGACATGTTCTCTGAGTAACCAATCACGTCTGTCTGCCAATCCCATGGACGAGTCTGGGTTTGGCGGTTGCCTGGAGAACGGGACTTGCCTGACTGCATTGTGCCAAGTGTAAAGTTTGGTGGAGGGGGGATTATGGGGTGGGGTTGTTTTTCAGGGGTTGGACTTGGCCGCTTAGTTCCACTGAAAAGAAGTCTTAATGCTTCATCATAAGACATTTTTGGGCTTCAAATAACAAGATACTATTCACTCCCATTATAAAGCTTGGAAGAGCCAGGGTATTTTTTAATATAACTCAGATTGTGTTCGACTAAAAGAAGAATGTCATACACACCTAGGATGGCTTGAGGGTGAGTAAATCATGGGCTAATTATTGGGCTAAACTAACCCTTATTTTATGTGTAGTTTTAGGTTGAATGAACTCTTTAAGAAGTTATTCTGTGCCCTGAAGACCTATTAAAACATCCACATCCCTTAAACATTGTGTTCTGGTTGTATAATTCCCTCATTTTCACACAGACCTGTCTGCTGTCCTCATGGCCTGCTGTTCCTGTTGCGGTGCTGGATGGGAACATTGATCGCATTGAGCACACAATCATCTTTCATTTCCGAGGGATTGCATGATTGAAGGTGCAGTTTCAGTGAAAACAGGGGAGCTCATCTCCCAGATTACAAAAATATGTTGCAAGAACCTTTTGATAATGTTAATTCCCATTAAATGTTCTAAGAAAGTGTTATTTCTTGGTTATGTGAAAGAAAACATTCCATTTGATCATTTTGCAAACATCATGGAAATGTTCTCTGAAAATTCTAAAATAAGTGGCAACATTTAAAAAAAGTTACAGTAGAATAAACAATGTAAAAATAAAGTTGAGAACATTATTGGAGACCAGATAACAGATAACCAGAAAATTCAATTAACATTCACTGTTCAATGTTATCAAATTAAGTACAACCTACTCAACTTCTCTGATACTGGTGTTCCCATCATGCACTGGGGCATGAATAATAAATAAGGTTCATTTTTAGCTGTTTCCCAGCTGTACTGTTTTATCATTGCTTTTGTTGTTGAGTTTAGTAACGTTTTTTGATATATGGAGTTAATTTCCTCTCAAAATTACACAAAAATTATCAATCGCATGTTACTGCTATTATGTAGATATCTATTGTTGGCCTATTATAGACTTAGAAACAAGTAAAGCATAAACTTTAAAAGCGTGGTTTAATTCAATATTGTTTGAGTAAAAAGCATTGCAAAGGAAACTACATGCAAACACAAATGACTGGATACATTCTAAAATTAAGTTTACTTTATGTGCAAATTATTTATATATATTTTTGTCTGTAGAAAGAAAATTTGTACACTTTTTTTCAGTGCTGGGTAGTTTTCCTGTAACTCAGCTGCTGGGTCATCACATACATAGCCTACCTACCCAGTGCTGGGTCAATGTAACCCAATGTTGGTCAGTCTGGGCCAGACCAGTTAAAACTGGATACATTTGTCAACAGGGATTTTCTGTTTTGATCTGAGAGAAAATGTCCTGAGGGGAAACTTCCTGAATTAAAATAAGGTTTGTATTATATAGTATTCCTATCAAATTAATATGCAAAGAGGAAAAATGTCTGTAGTCTCACATTTTACCTTTTCTGTTTACATGTAAGTCACAGCTAACGTCTGCTGGGAACGCTAGCCGAGCGACCCGCCAGCGCCAGCAGGAAGTTTCGCCTCCCGCCAAACGAATGAGCGACCCGGGCTGAAACACGACGCGACACCGCGGTCCTGCGGCCTTGCGCTCCATTGACTATACTAGCGCTGTTGATCCAGTGCACTAGCGTCGCGGCTGTGGTCGCGCTATGCGTTTGATGGGTTTAAATTTAAATGTCTGACAGATAAAATGGCACAAGGTAAATCTGTTTTATATGTAACTTTTCAAAAATGAATGATTGGCATTTAATGAACTGCAACAGCTGATGCAGTTTTCTTCCCACAGATTCCCATTGGCTGCTGTTGCTGCTCCTGTCACGTCCTAAATCATTTACTAAATGTTTTTGAGTATTTTAAGACTTGAATAAAAAAGAATATTGCATATGAACTGTTCCTGTTCTATTTAACCAATATATTAGAGTGCATTTTGATTATTTAAAATGAAAAACCTTCAATAACAAATTGACTGACCCAGCACTTTCAAAAAACAACCCAGCAAATGGGTTAATGTATAAAACCCAACATCCTGGTTAAAAATAACCCAGCATGGGTTATTCTAATATTTACCCAGCGCTGCGTTGCCAAATTACCCAGAAATGGTTGTTTTAACCCAGCATTTTTAGAGTGTAAGTTTGTTCAATAACCAGACTTAAAAACCATATGCTAAACACCAATGAGATTAAATGGAGTGCAAATTAAGAATAAAGCCATCGGATGCTTTATCCTGATTATCAATGTTATCTCAAACATTTCTCCGCGGTTTCTTCCCAGACCAAATGGTGAACACACTTCTCAAGACAAAGTAGATACCTAAATAAAGCCTAACTGAGAACTCCAGTCTCTTGAGTAATGAAGCCGAGCAATAAAACCTTCCTCTGGGAGAATCTTGCCGTCATTAATCCAGCATCTGTATCACTCCACACTATTGTACCTGGCAGGGTGGCAGGCTTCCGGCTCGTCTCTCTGGGATCCTGCAGGCAGAGATGAGACACATTTGGCTGCATAAGGGAAGATGTTTATTTGTTTAGTTGCGTATATGATGTTCTATTATAGGCGGTGGTGGGATATGCTCCATGTATTTCACAGAAAAACTGATTACGGTGGCACAGCAGCAGCTGCTCTTGCTTCTGGATTGCATTATGATCATTTCAAACTTCTCATTTTTATATTTGCAGAGACTGGTCATTTTCTAGGACGCACATCAGGTGCTTTGGTCATGAAGGAAACACATTTGCACGCAATATGGCAACACATACAAGAGGATAAGCTAGATCTGTTTTATAAATACAAACATATTAACACATTATATAAACATCATGCGAGATTGTGGGAGGAGAAAATTAGCTTGTGGATGGAGAGCAGCTGCCGTTGTATCATGGGAAACTGTACACCATATGTTATTGACAATGACATCCATCAAGGATAATGATAATAAGAACAGGAAAATGACCGCTCCCCAGCAACAAATGAAATTAAACAGAATTCAAGGAAGTGCACAATCACACAGCACTTTCTGCAGTATTTCTGTATGCTCTATTACCGGTATATTTAGTTAAACGAGAAGTATACAAACAGAGCATAAATGCTTGGAGTACTATATCCCAGACTGCAATGCGAGAAGTACACAGAAGACTAACCGTGTGGGACTTTTGAAGAACCCCCTCATTGAATATACCTTTAAGGGAAGCATTGTCATTTTTGAGTTTAGCATTCCTTATTGGCTAATTTATTTCGATTAGGACTTCTACACGTTTTTAACTTGACTTGGTGCATAAAAAATGCAGCACTGTACATTACAGATAAAACACACTGCAGTGTTTGAGACTTCAGGCAAATTAGATTTTTTTTCTCAAATCAGATATTTTCAGGCAGACTGTCTGCAAGTGTTAAAATAAGATTTGTGTGTCCAGATATAACCAACCTGTCTGTCATACAGGAAAAACTCATGCTGTAGTCATGGCCGAAATCTTTGGTCATACTGTTTGAACAAATGTATAAATAATATTTCAACGTTATTGTTGTGTGTCGCTTTAAGAGTGACGCAAAAGACCATTTGAAATCCGATTTGAGCAGACTGAAGTCCTGTTTACACCTGGTATTAAAGGGGTCTTATAATGCCCCTTTTAACAAGATGTAAAATAAGTCTCTAATGTCCCCAGAGTGTCTATGTGAAGTTTTAGCTCAAAATACCACACAGATCATATTTTATACCATGTTAAAATGTGAGCAAAAACGTGCTGTTTTTGTGTGTGTCCCTTTAAATGCAAATTAGCTGCTGACCCCTTTCCAGAAGAGGGCGGAGCTTCAAGAGCTCATGTTAGCAGCTCTGATTGCGCAGACACACACTGAAAATATCAGAAACTGTTCAGTCTTTTATGTTCAAGCCAGAGTCGGACAATGATGGAGAGACTCAAGATGAAGAGACAACATGTAGAATGAGACAGGACTTTTCTGAATGATTAGTTGATGAATTTATGAGTACCTTCAATTCAACAATTAGCATATTCTGTCATGATAATCTGGTGTGGGAACTGTTGTGAGATGAGCCAGAGAATATCTGCTGATGAAGAGAGAACATGTGTAGTTTAGTTTAATTTAATTATGTTTTTTAACGTATGTTGTCATCTTGCTTTATGACATGCTGTTGCTTTTGTGTTTGTACTGTATCGCCAATTAATGTGAAAAGACGGATGCGACTCCCAAATGTGCTCAACTACAACAACTCTTCTCAGCATGGCCTCACCCCCTTTGTTGTGTGTTTCCGGGGGCGGGGTTTATGTAAATTTTAGGGCTAGTGATGTCACCCGTGAAGAAGCTCCTTGTAGTCCCTACCAGCCGTTTGTTGTAGACCTTAAAAAGCGATTTCTGTAAAAGAAAATATCTCCCTTTGCTTTGAACTCTGAGCATTGTAACTTTGCCCCTTTAAGAAGTGCTTTGGTCAATCGGCTCAGATGAGTAGACGAGGGAGACACATTCCCATTTACACCTGGTGTTTAAAGCTCTTTCTGTTTTGTCCGCTTTCAACCACTTCTGTCCTGATTTCTCAGAGGGGAGGGTCTATCAGTGTTAAATATGTGTTTTTCAGATCTTTTGATCTAATGGGTAAAATAAGTTTAAGCAATTTACATATGAACGCGCCCGGAGACGGCAGGAAAATCAGCTTTCGTTTCTACTCTGACAGCTACAAGACTATTCAAGAAATCAGGAATGATGAGAGAACGTTGTGCTTGGGACGTTTTTCGTCTTCAAACCAAACTTGGGTTTTCAGCCGCTTCCCATAATGTTTATGTGTTAGATCAGTAGGTGGAGAGGGGGGTCTTTTAGTGACCACATGAGCGTTTACACTGAAAGCAATCCGGTTGAATGTGTTTTCAACCTCTGGAAGTAGATGAAAGTGGACAAGCTCAAAATGTTTTAGACCCCATTTCACACCTGTATTTAATGCTGTCCACTTGTAATCCGATTGACTAAAATCCATCTCAACTCTTTCCTCACCATTTACGAAATGTATACGGTAAGAGTACAGAATCTGATCAAAACACAGGAAGAAGCTGAAACAAGCGATAGCATATGTAAGCATGTACATGTAATATTACACGATCAACAACATTGCAGCATATAAATCAAAACTGCCTTATGCTCCTGAATGAAATACTGACCCAGGACACTGTTGCTTTTTGTAATGAAACTTACCCACATTTAAGTGTTGATAAAAAATGAATGCATGAAGCTATAGAATAAAACAGGTGTAATGATGTATTGCATGTTCAGATATTCATACAACAAAATATTCTGGGGCCATTACATTTTGTGCAAATTAATAAAAATAAAAAAATGCAGGGAAAGAGTTTATATCAGGTGTAAACAGGGCCTGAGACTGACTCTAAAAATCTGAGTAAAATAGTAATTCAAATTTTCAATTTTTAAGAAAAAACAAAAACAGATTTCATGTTTTTTTGCTGTCCTGATTTTCAAAAAGCCATCTGGATAAATATTCAAAAAACAAAATTGTTGCTGGCAGTCTGAACACACCCTAAAACATCAATATAATGCATGTTTACATAAGAACAAGTGAACAACAGCGCGGCGAACCCAATGCACTTTCAGTGTGAAGTGTCATTTTTAACCTTTTGGCCTGTTCAATGAACAGAACTGACTCAATAGAATGATTCATTAGTGAATAATTCATTGGCATTGCTGTTTCTTAGTAGTGTGCGTATTTGTTTAATCAGTTTTAATGAAACTGCTGGTGAACACATTCACATCCAGGAACATCCATCTCAGTTACCCTGTAGACAATGTATGTATGGGTGGGTGGGTAACTTTTAATTGCATAACTGCAAAAGACATCTGTTGTACAAAAGCAGGATGACAGTGTATAATACATGTGTTGGTATAATGACAGTACATTCTCATAATGTTGACACAACATTTGCATGACAGCAGCAGCGAAAGCCCAGGAAATATTGTGTAGTGTTTATGGAGGGAGGGGCGTTGATGAAAACGAAGAGCATTATCCCAGATTGTTCCATTTCCAACCGGAGCACGTGATGGTTCCTGGCACATGCACAGCAGCAAAACGAATCGCAAAATTACGAGTAATGATCCTTAACTTAATAAACCAACTGATGACAAACAACAACATTTAAATAAAAGCATTTAAATTCACAGCTGGTGAATTATGGAATTACGTCTGTCTAATCGGACATTAATAAACAGGATTTAATAGAACTTGACAAAATCCCTGCGGCTGGATGATCTTATTAACCAGAGCTATTCATCCACACTTCTTTGTCTTTGTCTTTTTCTTTTCTGTTCCCAAGGCAATGAGTATAATCGCCTCCTTTTGAATAGCTACAGCTGAAAAGAATATTACATTTCAAATTTCACACTTTCCGATGTATTATGGAAGGAATTATATTCCTATTAATTCAAGGATCATTGTGAATCCGTTACTCCAAGGGTTGGGCAGGCACACGTTCCAGGCACCTCGACCCAATGTTGTTGGTGTGGCATGATGGATTTGTGGGCGGGTGTTGACAGGAATGGTCCGGTGCGCGCTGGTACCCGCCGTCCGGCTCCTGCAGAGATGCCAGGCTTAATGCCAGGGACTTACACGCAGCCATAGGGCAGGGAACACAAAATCAGAGCGCATATGCTCTGGCCTGGAAAATCTGGGGTTTAGAGGACTATTAGGATGCAGTAAATCCATGGCTTTTAGTGCTGCAGTACTTTTTAGTCTTGTTAGCTTGAGTGGAATATTTAAATGCATTGAGATAAACATATGCTGCTTAAACTGTTTCTACTTTTAAATGAATACTTTTAATGAGCAAGTATGCATTGATCAAAAGTGACAGTAAAATATTTATAATGTTAAAATACATGCTGTTTTCAATATTGATAATAATGTTTCTTGAGCAAATCCTCATATTAGAATGATTTCTGAAGGATCATGTGACACTGAAGACTGGAGAAATGATGAGAAATTCAGCTTTGATCACAGGATATAAATTACATTCTATAATATATTCACATAGAAAACAAATAAATTGTAATAATATTTTACTTTTTTTTGTGTATTTTTGACCAAATAAATGCAGCCTTGGTGAGCAGAAGAGATTTCTGAAAAAACACTGAAAAGTCATAATTATTCCAAACCGAATGAAAAATAAAAACAACAGCACATGTGTGTGTGTGTGTGTGGTCTCGTGTGGGCAGCTCATTCAATTCAAATCATACCCGACCTACAGAGCTGAAGCTCCACGGGATGAAGCTTCCTAAAATAGCCCTAAAAATAGCTCATGAAAATGTTTCTCCACTCCAGTCTCATGGTTTGGCCAAGATATTCCCAACACCTTGTCATATGTTGGGCAGCAGATGGTGTGTGGGATAATTACTGAATATAAACTGAAGGGTGATTCTCAAATCAGCATAGCTGCACATCAGCTACAAGGAAAAAAGATTCACCGAACGGTAAAGAATATATGAGAGAAAAAAATATATAAAAAAGGTTTTGTTTTTACATGATTCTCAATGTAATTTTTTGGCAAATTCATGGACACCAATGGGGTGTCAATTTAACCCTAACACAAATTTTAAGTATTAAACTCTTAACCAGCATAACATGTTTATGCAACAGACAAATTATTCCTAACAACCACCTAGCAATGTTCAACCGCCTAATAACATCCTAGAAACCATCCAAAACATAATAACAATCACCTAGCAACATGCAAGATTCTACCCAAAACACCATAGAAACCACCTAGCAATGTCCAACTGTCTAGAAAAAACCTATAAACTACCCAAGACATCATAATCACCTAGCAACACCCTAGAAACACCCTAGAAAGCAATGCCCAACCTCCTAGCATCATCCTAGAAAGTAACCATCTAAAACATAACAAAACACCCGAGAATCCACCTAACAATGCCCAAACATCTAGCAACACCCCAGCAACCACTCAAAACACCCTAGAACCCCTAGCAATGTATAACCACCTATCAACATCCTAGAAACCTTCCAAAACATCATAACAAACACCTTGCAACACCCTAGCTACCACCCAAAACACCCTAGAAATGTATAACCACCTATCAACATCCTAGAAACCGCCTAGCAATGCCCAACCTCCTAGCATCATCCTAGAAAGTAACCATCTAAAACATAACAATCATTTAGCTACCATCCAAAACACCCGAGAATCCACCTAACAATGCCCAAACATCTAGTAACATCATAGAAACCACTCAAAACATCATAACAACCACCTAGAAACAACCCAGCAACCACTCAAAACACCGTAGAAACCATCTAGCAATGCATGCTCAACCTCCTAGCAACATCCTAGAAAGTAACCACCATAACATCATAACAACCACCTAGCAACACCCCAGCAACCACCCAAAACATCATAGAAACCCCTAGCAACAACTACCTAGTAACATCCTAGAGAATCCACCCAAAATATCATAACAACCACCTAGTAACATCCCAGCAACCACTCAAAACACCATAGAAACCATACAGCAATGCCCAACCTCCTAGCAATATCTTAGAAAGTAATCATCTAAAATATAATAACCATCTAGCAGCCACCGAAAACACGCTGGAAACCACATAGCAATGTACAACACCCTAGCAACACCCCAGCAACCACTCAAAACACCATAGAAACCCCCTAGCAATGTTCAACTACCTAGTAACCTCCTAGAAACCACCCCAAACATCATAACAACCACCTTGCAACACAAAAGCAATCACTCAGAACATCAGAGTAGCCAGTAATGCCCAACTGCCTAGTAACACTCTAGGAACCACTCAAAACATCATAGAAACCCCTAGCAATGTACAGCTGCCTAACAAAATAGAAACCACCCAAAACATCACAATCACCTAGCAACCCCCTAGCAACCACACAAAACACCCTAGAAACCATCTAGTAGTGGCCAACCATCTATTAACATCCTAGAAACCACCCAAAATATTATAACAGACACCTAGCAACACCCTAGCTACCACCCAAAACACCCTCAAAACCGCCTAGCAATGTATAACCACCTATCAACATCCTAGAAACCTCCCAAAACATAACAAACACCTAGCAACACCCAGCAACCACTCAAAACACCCTAGAGCCCCCCAAGCAATGTATAACCACCTATCAACATCCTAGAAACCTCCCAAAACATCACAACAAACACCTAGCAACACCCTAGCTACCACCCAAAACACCCTAGAAACCCCCTAGCAATGTAAAACCACCTATCAACATCATAGAAACCTCCCAAAACGATGTTATGACACTAGAATAACACCTGCTACCCCACCTCAAACCCCCCAAAAACCGCCTAGCATACCACCTATATCTATCAAACCTCCCAAAACCAAAACATCATAACAACACACCTAGCAACACCCAGCAACCCCTCAAAACACCCTAGAGCCCCTAGCAATGTATAACCACCTATCAACATCCTAGAAACCTCCCAAAACATCATAACAAACACCTAGCAACACCCTAGCTACCACCCAAAACACCCTAGAAACCCCTAGCAATGTAAAACCACCTATCAACATCCTAGAAACCTCCCAAAACATAACAAACACCTAGCAACACCCCAGCAACCACTCAAAACACCCTAGAAACCCCTAGCAAATGTAGACCACCTATCAACATCATAGAAACCTCCCAAAACATCATAACAAACACCTAGCAACACCCTAGCTACCACCCAAAACACCCTAGAAACCCCCTAGCAATGTAAAACCACCTATCAACATCATAGAAACCTCCCAAAACATCACAACAAACACCTAGCAACACCCTAGCTACCACCCAAAACACCATAGAAACCCCCTAGCAATGTATAACCACCTATCAACATACTAGAAACCTCCCAAAACATCATAACAAACACCTAGCAACACCCCAGCAACCACTCAAAACACAATAGATACCCCCTAGCAATGTACAACCCCCTAGCAACTTCCTAGAAACCATCCAAAACATCATAACAAGCATTTATCAACCACCTAGCAATGCCCAACCGCTACCTATCATTATCACAGATTCCACTCATATCACAATAGTAACTGCATGGCAACCACATAAAGTGCCCTAGCAGCCACTTAGAACACCGAAGACTTATCCTCGTCTTCTCACAGAACCTCCCATAAAACCATACCCAATACAATGGCCTCACATGACTGTATTCTCCTCCATTCTAACCTAATATTCCTAAAGCTCCACACGAACAACCCAGGTTGTCAGAGCTAAAACATGGCATCTGTTGGTTATCTGGAGCTCTAAGCATCTGCCTTCTGTTTGCCTGTGAGAAATGAACATCACAGCGTATAGCCGCGGGGGACGCGTATACCTGCCTACTGCATCACTCCTCTGCCATTATCAGCCAATATTCACATGCAACCAGCCTTCATCGTCTCTCTTTATTTGTGTGTGTGTTTGAAGCGTTTGTGTGCTGTGTTTTTGTAAGAGCTCGGGCTGTTTGTGCCTCCTGACATGCATGCGGCTCATGGATCAGTAAGGCTGGGGATATTTTAATAAAATATCAGTGCCACACATCGCCTCATGTATTATTCATTTGCACTGATACTCTGCACTGCAGAATCGTTCCCTAAGCTCTGACAACACCAGAAACGGAGAAGATTCATTTCTCTATTCAATCATTTTCAGAGTGCATTTCCATGGCAAATCATTCTCATGTTGGCTCAGAGCCCACATGCCGTTTTACCTTGATTTGGTTTAGATTTATGAATCTGGGGACTGTATGAAAGCTGGTCACCAGGTGTTTCAGAACGGAGCAATAATCAAACACACGGACTGTCATCCCAGAGCTTGTGTTTTACATTTATCTCCAGAGACACAACTTACTGAAGTTCTGTTGAGTTTATACATTTTTAGTGTTGTTTCCACAACAAAAGCAAACCATAGGAAAAAGTTAATGCTGTGAGGTTGATCTTTCATAACTCTTAACGAATTTATATTATATTCATTATATTCCTCCTAAGTGTGAATTACACCTCAGATGTTTCTTCTAAAATACCTTAGGAGATTAAATTGACTCAAATGGGGTAATTTTTCATTCTTACTATGCAACATGTACCATTTTCATACCAAAGATTTTAGATAAAGTACTGGTTTGTGCTCTGGTTCCCTTGGTTTATTGCCCACCTTCAAAGGGTCATGAGTTTAAAACTATAGCCTGAAGCAAAGAGTGGAGACCATCAATCCTGGCTTAAACAAGCCCCTGAGCCCGACTTCTTTTATCACCCAGAATAAATAATTGTGATGATCATGTTTAAGCCTTTCAAAAGTCTAATGAGTTTCTGATGTGAAAATCTGGAAGCAGTATTGCATGCATGGAGCAGACCTGCAAACTCTATGTCTATGGTAACATCCTAAACTGTAAAATGACCATAAAGACTATAATTCAGTTTTTGATCCTGACATTGTTTTCTCAGAATTGCAATTTATATTATCAGAATTGCATGTTATGTAGTCAGAATTAAAGGTGTGAGGATCTATTGACAGAAATGCAATATAATATCCATAACTTTGTTTTCAGTGGAGTATAAAGACCTTACATAATGAGACGTTATGTTTTAATTACCTTCGAATGAGCCGTTTCTATCTACACACACTGCGGGTCCCTTACAGGGAAGTCGCCCGTTTGCACAGCCATGTTTCTACAGAGGCCCTAAAGGGACAAACTTCTCTACAGAGCGCTAGCTACTCTCTGCTGTCTCGGACTACACCATCTTTGTCCTGTGTCGGCCACCGTAGCTTCTCTATGCGCTTTGAAAGGGAGGGGTGAGCGTTAGACGGTTGGCATTCACAACCTCACCACACTGTAACACCAAAAGGTGTTCTTACCAAGACTTTTATAGTAAACTTTATTTAATGTCCAATAATTTGTTGAACTTACTTTAAAAAATGTAGTAATCTGAACTATCGGCATGCTATGCCTTTGTTACTTAGAAAACCCAAGTTAACACTACTTGACTTGTTTGAGTACCATCTTGCCACACCCAAAAAAATAAGTGGGCGGGCAAAGTGTTTTTGACGTAGGGCAGTTTTTAATAGACTTTTCACTAATTTCATCACCATAATTGTGATTAGTGTTCCCTTTGGTTGGGCACTTCATTCATATTATTGTAATTTTCTTCCTTTATTAATGCAGCATTGCAACAAGAAATCACAGTTATCTGATTTCAAAGGAAGGGAAGTAATACATAAATAAATGCTTTATATTATATATAATACAATTATATTTCATGTCAGATAATGATATTTTTATAATGTCTTGCTAATATTTATGGAATAACCTTTTAATTGGGTTGATATAATCCCTCAATATTTGTGACATCAGCATGGGTGAGTCACACACAGACTTCAACATTCAGCATGCAAAACACAACAATGGTAACAAGGATTTTTTTTAATTAAATTTTTTATTTATTTATTATTAATAAGACCTTTACAAGTTTATTTGCTGTCATTATTGGGATTATTCTGACAAAAGACAAATGGTAAAATAAAGCCAAAAATAGTAAAAATGAAGCAATTAATTTATTCATGCCGCAATGCACTGGGAGTGCACTTCCTCAGACCACAGATAGAATTAAGTTGACAAAACTTAAACGGTTTAAAACAATTAACTTAAAAGTTTTGAGTTATTTTAACTTATCCGGGTTTACAGTGCACTAGATGGCGTTAAAATTCACACACTGCACATTTAAGAAATAAAGTTAGGCTTTTTTTCTCACAGAATTCGACTTTATAACTCACAATTCTGCGAATAGAAGTCAGAATTGCGAGTTATAAACTCTATGAGTTTATATCCCACAATTATGTCTTAATATCTTGCAATTCGGACAATAAAATATGAGAAAAAAGACAGAATTGTGAGATAAAAAGTCTTTTCTTATTCCGTGGAAACAAGTTTCCATTCCTTCAAAATACTCATGTGAGTGGCCTATTTCAGTGTCAGAAAAAAAAAAAGATTTTCGAATGAAGAAAGCAGAAAGAGTTTGCAGGAATGAGAGAAGCCAATCCCAGAATGCACTTTGAAAAGCTCTGTTAGAAAAAAAAAACAGATTCACGATGAAAGAATTTATTGGATTTATTTTTAAAGGGGAACTATGATGCAAAATAACACTTTTACATGATCATAAATGTTTGTGGGCAGTGTGTGTACACAACCATCCTATAATGGTAAAAATCCACCCACTCCTCTTTTTTAAGCCCCATAAATCATAAGCAGTGTCTCTGAACAAGCTTTTGCAGATTCTTGGAATGTGACGTCGCATATGCTTAGTGTTATTTTACCCAGGACTGCTGACAGACTCCGCCCTATTAGCATAGCCCCGCCCACAGTGAGCTGTACACAGTCCAGCATGTGTATCTCCTCACCAGAGCATTCAAGTAAGAAATGTGTTTTTATTAAACTTATTCAGTCGAGAGCAGTGAGTGATTGTCTATTGTTTGATTCATATTAACAGCAGATATAACAGTAGGTACTGTATATTACACTGCTGTCACTGTAATACACAGATCTAATACACACATGTGGTTTCTTTACAATCAGACATAACCGACTGTGTTAATGTGAACTTTGTGTGTATTTGACAGTTTAAGAGCAATAAGACATGAAAGAGAACTTCGTTTAATACTCACAGGATGCCCCGTTTGACATCAGCTTTCTGTGCGTGTGCTTCGGGTGTGTGCGCTCAGAAAACCATATATCAGAAGTTTAGACTGATCCGGCTTTAAAACGCATCAGATCATAAACTCTCATGATGAAGAACCGCGATAGAGATGATCATCAAAACCAAACAGATGTTTTAGTTTTTGGCAGAGTATCCGAGGCACAAGCTGAACAGGCTCCGCCCTCTTCTAGAAAGGGGGCGGGGAGCAGCAGCTCATTTGCATTTAAAGATACATACACGAAAACAGCATATTTCTCCTTCCACTCAAAAATGGGCTTTTACAGCATGATCTGTGGGGTATTTTGAGCTGAAACTTCACACACACATTCTGCGGACACCTGAGACTTATATTACATCTTGTCAAAAGGGGCAAAATAGGTCCTAATAGGTTTCTGTTTATATTCCTTGCTTAATTGAAGTATTATTAATGTGTTAAATTCTGCTTTGTATGAAAAGTGGTATCTGTGAGTGTTTCATATCAATCACGCGAGGTCTCATTTAAGCTAGAATGGTGTCTATAGAAGCTAATTTTTTTAAACGTTTCTCTGCCCCCGGTAGCCACTGGAAACGGTCCTAAAATCACAATTCATTCTCAATTGCAGGATGAAACTCGACTCCAAGAGAGCTTTAAGAGGGTTCTGAGAAATTGCTCTTGGACAAATTACAAAGACTGAGCCATCACGCTTTTGAATTGCCTCAGCGGGTCCTTCAGTGGGAGAAATTAGCAAAGTAAATGTGCTTGTGAATCAATTATTCAAATGTCTTGATAAAAAAAACTGGTACTGGATTTTTGGTTTTGAAGTCCAGATCATATTTCACCTCTCACTTCTTGACCGTTTTTGTGAGATTTAGCTATTTTTATGCTTAATGATTTAGTATGTGTGTATTTTGTGCAGTATTAAAATGACGCTGATGTGAGCAGAGGAAACACTCTTAAGTGCATGTGTGTGTTTGTTTGGAATTAAATTGCCTCCTTCACATGAAAGAAAGCGCTCATTGGAAATTCAAATGGGATGTGTGGGCTTGGCAATTAGCACTGGAGCAAGACCGCTCTAATTAAATCAAGACTCTTTCCTCCTCATTGACAGGAAGAGCCCGAAGCTGCAGCTTATCTCTGCTTTGGAAGGTTTACCTTCAATATTTTGAACTTGCCTTATGATATTGTAAGCGTTATTCACTCTCTGAATCACATCATTGACGTCTCCTCTCCCCGAGCACAAGAGATGGTTTGTGGTAAACGCCTCTTTCCTCACACACGTGGCTCTTTTGGGACAGATGACTGATCGTTTCAATAGAGGCTTTGCCTAGCCCAGGCTCAAGAAGTATGATGAAGTGCTGCAGCTGCATGCTCGGGATGAGTTTTTGTCTTTGCTTCACTTTATCAAAGAGAAACAGTTTCACAGATCTTAAACCCTGCTGCGACCGACACTCATTTCCTCCAGGATGTATGCTAAGGAGCGTGCTTGATGAATAGAAAGTGATCTTGAAAACAACACTGTTCTGATGTGTTTTTTTTATTGTCACGGCAACACTTTTATCGTTTTTTCCATATGCACTTGGTGGAAAAATCCCAGACGTACATTGAAGGAAACCAGAACCAAGACTCTTTTCACTTGGACTAATTTTGTGACTTTTTCCATGTTTAGATGGGAAGATATTTATGAAGGTCTTTATGGCATATTCATCCAGATAAATCTGTTTTGTGGTGTTTACTGACAATCCCAGGCTCTGACACGCTCCATTAAGACTCTCGGCAGAAGTTAGTGGGGAATGTGCATTAGCAAAGTGACTATGTACGAGACTCCAGGGCCCTTGTTTATTGTCTATACACACACACACACACACACACGCACGCACGCACGCACGCACACAGAGAGAAACGTTTCCAAGACACATGATAAAAAGTCTACTTTATTGGTTTCATCATAACAGTCGTCATTCTCATACAATCACATTTAGGTTCTGCATATACAACATGTTTCAAAATTTCAATTGGATAAAATGATCAACAAGCTCCATTTTTAATGGATTTCATTATAAGTGTGTGTCCATAACTGATATCATGTGCACATGCGTGTCTGAAGGGACATCAAATACTAACGCTGGCGTCTCTGTTGCTTTGAGGAGAGTTTATTTGCAGGCTCTCCTAAATGGTTTTCGCTCCCTAACACATCGGGGAACAACCTAGTTTTAAAATGCATAGTCATGTGACAGTCATGCAAAAATCATGCAGCAACACAACATGAACAAACATAGTTTGTACAAAACAAAATTCTCTCCTTGCCTTTGTTATGCAATGGATTCGTTCTGGTTTCTTTTGTGCCTGCACTGACCTCTCCCTGACCCCTCACCCTAGAGAATACTTCACTATACTGATTGGGGAAAAATGGGAATGATTCTTAACAGAAAGCACGATGTTGAATAGGAAGGTAAATCAGGGAAAACATTAATGATATTTCATCATGTACAAATGGTCTGTTAAGATAATATACTTAATGCACTGCATAAAAAATCAGCATAAATTCTTCTTTTTTTGCGAATGCAAATTTTTTTGCGAATGCAAATAATTACAGCTGTATTTTTGCAATAACTGCTCAAATATTGCTCCTAAAATGAGGACTTTCTTTATAATTTCTACAGATTTTGAGCTAAAAGTCCCAGATCATTTTCTTTTCAGTGACTCGCAACAGCAGTTTTAAAACTGTCCTTATGCCTCAACTCAGACTTTGTACGTTACGCAATCAGTGGAAAGTTGAATGAAAAAGGTCAGCTTGTTATAACCTGGCGTCTCAGGAAAAAGCACAAACTGAACCCTTCTCAGAGGGTGGAGCGGATACTTCGAAACACAGTTTAATGGCACAGCTTGCTTAATTTCGTCAAAAGGCGATGGAATGAACTGCGAGTTAATTGCGGGCAATTGAACTATTAACCGGCATTCTATGAACCCAAATAAAACACATGATGATGATGATGATGATGATGATGAAAGGGAAATGCAGTTTCAACAGCCTCGTTTGAGAGATAAAAAATAGCCGTTACTAGCAGTGCATGATCACTCAACAGATAAAGACCGAAATAGATTCATGCTCATCCAGGCTTGAACTAGGCCTACACAGTCCAGTCTCAACCACACCCGAGCGCATTTTCCCAGCATGACCTCCAGCCATATATCCCTGGGAAACAGAGGTGCACCTCAGGGAGATGAGCTGTTAACCTGGAGCCATCGTCCACAGATGAAGATAAAGCTCAACGAGTCAGAGAGAATAATTGTCCAGTATTTACTCATCTACTTGATCGGTTTAATAAATGCCAATAAATTAAGTAAATCCATGCATCTCCAAAATAAATAAACAGAACTCTGTGATGAATTTAACTGAGTTTAGATGTAAATAATTTAATGCATTACTTGCATAAACGACTATTTTTTATGAAACATGCAGAATTAACAGTTAGACATAGCCATCAAAAAGAGGAAATTAAATGCATGACTATTTACATGACATAATATAGTTATAATTATATTCACAATGCATATTGTTTTTATTGTAGTGCATGACCAGATCTATTTAGTATTAAAGCATGTTTCCGCCACAGAATAAAATATAAAAAAGCGACCCTCTCGCAATTCTGACTTTTTTTTTGCAATTGCGAGTTTATGTCAGCAATTCTAACCTTTTTTAAATCTCAGAATTGCATGATATTAAGTCGCAATTTTGACTTTTTTGACTCACACAATTCTGAAAAAGTCCAAATTCATAAAGTCCAAATTGCGTGATATAAAGTCGCAATTTCGAGAAAGTCATAACTTTAAGTTCTCTCTGAGTTGCGAGTTTATAACTGGCAATTGTGATAAATTTACAATTAGTTTTCAAAAACTGATTCTACATATATATCGATTATCAGACTTTAATTGTTGTAGTTTTTGGTGTTAGTCTTTTATAATAAAGAAATAAAAACTGAATTGGTCGATTGCTTTCTCTGGTGATTCTGACTCAACTCTTTGACTGAAACCTCGTTGGATGTGTTTTCGTGCCAGATCTCAGAAGAGTGGGCGGAGAGAAGTGTATCTCTGGTCTCCTCCAGGCATGAGACCTGGATTACCCCTTCCAAACCCGTTAAAAACACGCCCACTCCCATTGAGAAGGATATTGCACTGTAAAGTGTAATTTTTCAGTAACTGAGGCTGTTGAAATGGTCAGGAGGTTTGCAGAGACAAGGCAAGAGGGTTTTTTTGTTTGTTTCCCGTCCCGTCTCGTGCACATACTTATGCAGTTATAAGAAAAATGATAATTTACCATGGTAACCACACAACCATGTTTCACTTAAGCTACTATCAATTTGTCATTGGGTTTTCTTTAATTGCCTAAATGACATACATGTTTTGCTTTTACAGTAGTAACAATAAATGAATCAACAGTGATATTTTGGTTGTAACTATGGTTATCATGGTACATTTTTAAAAGGGTTACATATAAAAGGTAAAGCACTAAAAGTACCAGACAAACGGGCATTCTGGGCATGCACTCAAGCTCCGAGCACTTTCCAAATAAACACGCAACTTAAAAATGAAAAACAAGGAAATGACACAAATGTGGGACCTGACTGCAAGTTTATTTTTATATTACACTTTTAAAAACATGTATAAAATTGGTCCGGCTTCGGAAACAAGGCACGCAATGTCTTGGTTCACGATCTCAGTGTTTGTATCAAGCATTCCCTATATAAAAACATCCAAATTACGGAGGTTAAAATTCCGAGCAGCGAGACAACCATGCAAATAAACTTGTGTGATGCAGACCGGATGCTTTAATAGTAGGTCTCCCTCTCCACCCAACCTACGACAAAAACAAAATTCTAATTAGTTGAGCAGGACAATTGCATGCATGTGAACTCTAATCTCTTTATCCTGTTCCTGTAAATGCATCAACTTCAATTAACTGAACTGAAAAACATTAGTTCTTTACTGAAAACTAGGGAGCTATTTATGAAGGCAGCATTTCAAGCCAAACACTGGCTTCTATCACATATGTTCTTCCCTGAGAAGACAGTCCCAGAATGCATTGCAATATGATCTTTTTTTTAAATCAATCCGAGATGGCAGATGGAGTCAACAGAAATCTTTAAATGATTAAAAATACTCACTAAGTTTTTGGAAAACAAGATTGACCTCATTATTTAAGTAAAAATGTGTCGGTGCTATTAAATATTCTCTTACCTCCTGGGCTGCGTCGAATGATAAGTTTTCGGATTTCATCATAAATAAAGATGAGGAGTGAATAGGGGAAGGCGCAGAACCACCAGTTTGGTCTGGAGAAAAAGAAAAGAAAAAAAAGTGCCAAGATTACAATCACACCTGTGTGATATTTATTACTTAAGAAAGGCATTCTCTCTATAAACTCTCAACAAAACACATTTTCCCCTCAAAACTCATTTAACATAATAAAAAAATATTGTTTAGGGATGCATGATATATCAGCATCAGCCGATACATGTTAATTAATAAGAAAGCCTGATAAGAATTTGGCTGATATGTTAAAGCCGATAAATAATGTATTGTTTCCTTCAGCTGAGACACTTCAGATGTGCACTGTTCACCGTGATGGGTTTGAATGGCTTGAAATATGATTGGTATCACTTTAAAAAGGAAAGTGCAACAGTTAAATCTGTCTTAACGGCTACATACAATTATAATGAGAACATTATAACATGGCTTTTAATGGAGAGACTTTTGTAATCAGGCTCACAAAAATGATATAAAATTAGGATTTTGATTTATCAGCCAATATATCGGTTATCAGCTTTCAAATATAAAGAATTATCGGTCAATTTTTTTTTATCTCAGTGCATCCCTACTATTGTTACATAAAAGCATTATGAACATTTTGCACCTAAATATGTTCAGCTTGTTTCTTATAACAACTCCAAAAGTGTGCAAGACTTACTTTAATGGGTACATTCTGAGGGCAACGTCCATGCCTGGGCAGTAGGACAGGAAAGCTGCAAGAGCTGTTTCTTCAAACAGTCCAAAGATGAGAATCTTATTCCTGCAAAGAACAGCAGGCATGTAAGACTTTATAACCATTTTGAGCAATTAAAATTAGGACGAGGTATTGGCCGTATACTTACTTCATTCCTTGTTGGAAGACTGAGTTTCTTCTGGTCTTGCAGATGATCAAATCAGCCCACTGTACTATTACAATACTGGTGAAGAAGGCCGTGTGACATGTAAACTCCACAATCTTTCTCTGCTCGTATGTCTAAGATGGCCAAAACATGAGATTCAGATGAGACTGTGGAAAACCGAAATGACTGGACCATTGGATGGTTGAAAACACTCACCCATTGCTGGCCATAACTGTCCTCCAGGTCGTTGACTTGTTTGTCGTCCCACAACACTCGAATGCCCAGCAATTTTGATGGAAGGAAGCCGTTTTCAGCCAAGATGACAAAATACGTGAAGAACCCTGCCAGAGCTTGAATCATACCTGTGGAGACACAGAAACGAGGCATTGCAATAATGCTATTCATTAATTTTCTTTTTTTTTTAGAGAAAAGGGACTGCACAAGACTTACCGATCTGACCATAGGCTATGCTAATGAGTCTCTCATTCACAAGTTTGTCTGTCTTGGGGTTTCTGGGTTGACGCTTCATGATGTCACTCTCAGCAGCTTCATAGGCCAATGAGATGGCAGGAACCTTGTAGATAAGAGGACAATAACATTAATGCAAGAACGTCATTTGGCTGACCGATCAAAGAGATTATTACTAGTCAAGTGTATTGCTTACCATGTCCGTTCCCAGGTCAATGCAGAGAATGGTGACGGTACCCAAAGGAAGAGGGATGTTGGCAATGATGAAGAAGAGGAAGGGGGTGATCTCAGGGATGTTACTGGTCAGGGTGTAGGCAATGGACTTCTTCAAGTTGTCAAAGATCAGACGGCCTAGAGTGGAAGACACATTTGAGAAATAAGTCTTAAAGTAACCTATATAATTCCTCAGTCAATTAAGTTCCCAATAATGCCATACCTTCTTCTACTCCAGTGACAATTGAGGCAAAGTTGTCGTCCAGAAGGATCATGTCAGCAGCCTGTTTGGATACATCAGATCCAGCAATACCCATAGCCACACCAATGTCTGCCTTCTTCAGAGCAGGAGAATCATTGACACCATCACCGGTTACGGCTACAATGGCACCCTGATAGGAGAACAAATTAATCTTAGACCATGCCACAACACACTTAAGTTCTTGTCAACCTAACCAACTATGAATGCAACAAGCCATTTTGTCAATCGCTTGGTTTCTACTGCAGTTGTGTCATGCTGGGTGGCTGAGCCAACAGTTCAATCTCACTGATTCAAAATCCTGATTCTCGTGGCTTTAATATTAAACTTCCGTTATGTTCGGTGTGTGCAGAAGTTACTTGACACTGGAAACTGGTCAAGTTATACTAGCCAGGTCAAGTATTTACCTCTTATCTTATCAAAACAACCTGGTGAAGCTTTGATTGATCCAAGATCGTAAAGACGACTAACCTGCCTCTGGCAGCCTTCAACGATAATCAGCTTCTGCTGAGGAGATGTTCTGGCAAACACAATTTCTGTGTGGAACTTCAAGATGTCATCTAATTGCTCTGGGGTAAGATCCTTCAGATCACCCCCATGGATCACACAAGCCTTGGCATCCCTTCAAAGAACATTTAATGAAATTAAAATCCAAACGCAATAGACAAAAACCTTCAAATGAAAGAGGAGGAGCCTGTTACCTTGGGTTGACCTCATTAATAGGAATGTTTAAGCGAGCTGCAATGTCTTCAACGGTCTCGTTGCCCTCAGAGATGATACCCACTCCCTTGGCAATGGCCTTGGCTGTGATTGGATGATCACCAGTAACCATGATAACCTAGAAGAGCGATTTCGAATTAAAATCAAGGGGTTTCTGGGTGTTTCTTCAAGACAAGCAGTTATTTGCAATGACTTTGATGTACCTTTATTCCAGCGCTCCTACATTTGCCCACAGCATCTGGTACAGCAGCACGAGGAGGGTCAATCATGGACATAAGGCCAATGAAGCACAGGTTCTCAGTGGGGAAGTTCACCTCCTCTGTGTCGAACTGGAAGTCTTCAGGAAACTGTTCGTCAGGAAGGTTGAAGTGGCAGAATCCTGTGGAGAATCATCACGTTGAAGGAAAGCGTAGAATGGACATGCACAGCTCAGAAACGCCATTGAAAAGATGCAAATTTACCCAGTACTCTTTCTCCAAGACCACCAAGCTCCAAGTATGCATTCTGGAAGGCGTCCCTCATCTCATCATCAAGTGGCTGCTCTTTTCCTTGGATCAAAATAGAGGTGCACCTATCCAGGATCCTCTCAGGAGCACCTTTCATTACCAGCAGGTGATTGGTTTCAGTTTTATTGCTATTAATATTCTTATGGATGGAGAGCTGAAAAAGGTCAACAGACAGAAGGCCTTAGACATCTTAAATTCATCTAAAGTCTTGCCCCAAGCAGGAAATGGTTTTACCTGATATTTGTTGGTAGAGTTAAATGGGATCTCTGCAATCTTGTTGTATTTTTCTCTCATCTCTTTCACTGATCCACAGCAGAGCTCGATACACTTCAGCAGGGCAGATTCGGAGGCGTCACCAGCTACGTCTCTCTGTGAGAGGAAACAGGAAAGCATGAGAACAAGGAACAGTCTGAAAACGGGGACCAATAAACAGTCTTGCATGTGAAGACAGACTGCTTGGATGTTCCAACAAATGCAAGCCATGCAGTTTAATTTGAGGTAACAGTCCAACATATTAGTCCCATTACAAAACAAGGCAAAATTACAGGGTGTTTACAGGGAAACACTGTGTTCCAGTCAAAAGCTCAAGGAGCTCAAACAATCCCTGGAGGCAAACAGCAGAACTAAGCACAAACAGACAAACATGGCTAGCAAAGAGTAAAAAAACTCTCTAATGGTGTCAGTTACATGCAAAACTACTTTGTTAGACTGGAAAATGTTTTGACAGACTTTCACAAAGTATCAACACAGACCTTAAGAATTGGGATATTTTCTTGCTCAGCAAGGAAGACGGCACGATTGCACAGACCGGCAACACGTGCGAGGGCGGCCCAAGTAGCAGAGCTCCTGTCAAATGAGGTTCCACTCTGGTTCTCTGTAGTGTCAGCTTCATGAATCTGGTTGTCAAACCACATGTGAGCGACGGTCATTCGGTTCTGGGTCAGAGTTCCAGTCTTGTCAGAGCAGATGGTGGAGGTCGAACCAAGAGTCTCCACAGCTTCCAGATTCTTCACCAGGCAGTTCTTCTTTGCCATTCGTTTGGCAGTCAGGGTAAGGCACACCTGGAAATAACAATGAGGTTTAACTCTATTTGATATTACATTAATCAAAACTGTTATTGTTCTGCAATTATGCAACTGCAATTATTCTGGCACTTACAGTTACAGTAGCCAAGAGACCCTCTGGCACATTAGCGACAATGATACCAATAAGGAAGATGACAGCTTCCAGCCAAGAGTATCCAAGGATCAGAGAGAGGACAAAGAAGGACACACCCAGGAAGACAGCTACACCAGTGATGATGTGGATGAAGTGCTCAATCTCAATAGAAATGGGAGTGCGACCAACTTCAAGACCAGAAGCAAGAGTGGCGATACGACCCATGACGGTGCGGTCACCAGTGTTGATGACAATCCCTCTGGCAGTACCTATAAGCAAAACAAATGCCTTGAAAATGGCTAAATTTTAACATTCACAAATTTGACTTCCAAAAGGCTTCATGTTTTTGTACCTTCAACACAGTTGGTAGAGAAGAACGCAATGTTCCTGGTCTCAAGTGGGTTTTCATTGGAGAAGTCAGGAGTACGACTCTGGGGCTCAGATTCTCCAGTGAGGGAAGAGTTGTCCACCTAGAAAGGACAAGATCTTTGTAAATCCTTGTAGAAATTAAACGTGCCAATGGAGAAGACATTTCAACATGATTTATACTTTACTTTGCATCCATGAGCAGAAATGATGCAGATCAGCAGGAATTCTGTCACCACCTTTGACTTCCACAAGATCCCCAATCACAACTTCTTCAGCATTGATATTATTCTTCTCACCATCACGGATAACCAAGGCTTGCTATGGGATAAAGTGGAAATTCCCTTAATATCAGTAAAAAAATTAAAAGATCTTGGTAATTTGAAAGGGGTTTGTCAGTACCTGAGGGACAAGGTTCTTAAAAGAGTCCATGATTTTGGAGCTCTTGGCCTCTTGATAGTATGAGAAACATCCAGTGATCATCACAACAGCAGAGAGCACAATACCCAGATACAACTGCACAGGACAACAGAGGAGACGTTAGGGATTCTGCTAGAACAACAATGTGATGTTAAAAGGCATATCCTTAAGAAACACAAACAGGGTTTTCGCCTTACGTTATCATTGGCAGGTTCCTCCTCTGAGGCTGCCTGGATGCCGTAGGCAAGAAAACAAAGGACGGCTCCAATCCACAGGAGAGTTGAGAATCCTCCAAAGAGCTGCTTGCAGAACTTGACCCATTCTGGGGTTGTTGGAGGTGGAGTCAAAGCATTAGGTCCATCACGTTCCAAGATCTCCTTAGCACGAGCGGCTGACAATCCCTGCAGAAAGAGATATGTTAGACAATGAAGATCCAGCTTTATTCCATTACCCTTCAGCATCCAGTACTGAATCAGACTTACCTTGGTTAAATCAGTGCCATATTTCCTATTGAGCTCATCCAGGGACAGTTTGTGATCATCCTACAACAGTGAAAAAAAAGAACATTTTACCATCTCGTCAAAGACTACCGTAATCATTTTGCCAACAAGTGTTTTGAACCACTAAACTGACTCACCAAGTCCACCTCTTTTTTGAGTTCATCCATGTCTTTGTCCTTCTCTTTCTTGCCTTTGGGCTTTGTCTTTTTGCCCCCCTGCTCGGAGGTGGCCGCCAGCTCATATTGTTCTCGACCTTCCTGTGGTGGAGCAATCAAAAACAACCATTAAACCTCCTGTGCACAGTCTAACAATAGTATTTTTTTTTAAAGGGATGCAGCTCATAACTAAAATTAATTCAAAAGTGTGTGATGCAAGACTAATTTTTAACTGCTAACATTTATTGGTGGGTGTTGGTTTTAAAACAAGACTTGTAAATGCACAAGAAACTGGTATTATCCAACGTATGTGTGCAAGAGATGCATGTAAAATATTAGCAAGAGGTAATCTCAATGGATAATGTGCAGTAATTAACATTTAACTTGAAGGGTAATTAACCAAGTGACCTCTACTACCTTGAAGCAACAGTTCTTCTCACAACTGCATTCTGTGAATACAATAGGTGACTCATTGTCTAGGGAAGCACTTGAGCTGTTAAATAAATCACTAAAGTATTAAGCATATGATTGCTAGTTTGCATCTGAACCAAGTTGATCCGCAATCAACAGGCTTTTTGTTTGAACAACAATGCATCAATTACTACAAGCTAGTTTCTTGTGACAGCCATAGTCTATTAATCTGTCTTATATTTTATGTCATTTTGATTGGCTAAAACAATTTTTTCAACAGCTTTGATGACTTCAGATCATCTTACAAAGATATTTATCTCAGAATGAAGGATTTGGCAGGTCCTGATATAAATCTGCAAGTACATCAGACTGCATATTTTTCTGCACATGAAAGCAACAGCTGATTAAAGTGGCCACAAACAAAGTCCTCAACAGCTGTAGTGCTCGACTGAACATGACAGCTTACTTCAGCGCTCTTTCCCGTCTGCTTATGCCTAGTCATCAGATCTATGCATATGAGCTCCTTTCACATCTTGCACATGTGTGTGGAAAATGTCAAAAGGTTGAAAGTAATTGAGCCAGAGGGTGGAAGATTAATCAGCCTGGGCAGAACCCAGTCATAAATGGTCACGTTTGCAAGAGAATATTCTATTTGGATGCTACCATGTTAATGTATTTTTTTTTACCTTGCACATGAGCCAAAATCAGTTCGCTCATGCATATCAGTTCTATCATAATGGGACTTTGCCCGTTGCCATTGGAAACAGAGCCACACCTCTAGACCCGTGAATAGGTTAGTCACGTGTCAGACCCAACACTCTTTGTTTCAGAAGTGGCAACAGAGGGTGAAAAGAAAACATGGTGTACAAACTCCTCCACGCCAGTCACAGGGCAATTAGTGCTAAACTACAGCTTTTCATAAGCTCATTTCAGTTTAAGAGCACAGATAGAACGTGAACAAAAACGTAGAGTTGGCATTTTAATACCCGATCTGACATCAAAGATTATATTATCAGCATGAGGCAAATTATGAAAAAAATGCATCTGATGATCATCCATGATTTAATGAGCATCTTGACGTTCAATAAATGAAGGGTCACATGGTCAATAACACTCATCTAACTAGTCACCTAAATATATTAATATTTCCAAAATTCTAAAAGTGACAAATCACAAATTTGCTCTGAGACTTTTGGAACACCACTGCATTTTCAAAATGTCACAAACATCTATGCATTCTGGAAAGTCATTTCTTTCTGCATGGAGGTTAATGCATGTTACTATCTCACGGTACCAAAAAAGGTAAAGGGGCCCTCAGACCGCCTGTCGGGGTCTGCAGTCTCTGTCAGACGGGATTGTCAATGACAAAAGGTCTCACTAACACATAGTGACTGATGAGTGGAAAGAATGTTAAACCCTCCGGAGACAGAGTGACAGTCTTAGCTTATATACACACACTCGGGGGAGCGAGTGCACAGCTGTGGTCAACACCTGATGCCGGCCCTAAAACACACAGTTTACTGACATTTATGTATGAAACAGTACCTTACAGTATAGTTTAAATACTATGCATATTGATAAGGTAACATGGATACCAACATGGTGTGCAAATATATCAATTCACATTATTATTTCAATATGACCCACATCGCAAAATAGACTAAATGCTCTTATTTAATTTCTGTCTCTTGCACACAAACACAACAGCAACCCTGTGCCTGCGGAGACGAGACATCTGCCCCATTGCGGTGGGATTTAATGGGGCTGGGGGCGTAGCTCAATGCACCAAACCCAGATGAAACATGCGGATGGCTGTTTGCTCTCCATCACATGAAGCACTCTGGGACCGAATGCATAATTTACATTTACAATGGTGCTCAGAGCCTCACATTTGGGAGTGGTATTCAGCTCTTATGCAATGCCACTGCATGCTAGAATCATATTAGGAGTTAATGAACCCTACACAATAAGTAAACCATAAGACTATGACTGATTCTGAAAGGAGAAAATGAAAGTTAAGCATACCATGGTGTTTAACAGCTTGAGAATATAATTGAATCTGGATTACAGGACACCAACAACGTGTATTTGAAGCAAGTTAATTTATTTTAAATCAAGCATTGGTTGAACCTACCCAGCCTTCTACACTTAAGAGATGAAGATGACAAACAGACTAGTCCTCTAACACGAGTCAACTTTATTTAGTCAGGATACACCCTAAAATGTGACATGGTTTACTTCGCATTACTGTACGGTCAGAGACATAACATAAACCACGGCGTTACACTTTAAACTGGTTTTAAAATGGAGTATTTGACGATGTAGCTCGTGGTAAAACGAGTTAACTGATTATCTTGTTGCATGAATAGTCATTGTATGGTTAAAAACGATACATTGAGATTTTCAGAATATGTATAGGTTAAAACTGTTTTATTTGACTATAAAAGGGATATTTAAACTCTTAAATGGATGTGGGTCAAGATTTTGAAACAATGTATCTACAGGTCGAACGCCAAACACTCACACTGAGCGCGTCGTTCCATTTCGAGGTTTACGCGGTAAAATTGTTACAATGTATCTCAGTCAGAAACACGTTGTCCGGCCAACATAGAAATCTTGTACGAGGTAAGGAGCTGAAGATTTTTCAAAGAGCTGCTGAACATCAAGGTTACAATTGTGACATACATGATTAGTTCTGCACTGTAAAAGTCACGCGACTGACCATACTTCGACATACAGGCCGTGGAACATCGCGGCCATGTAGGAGGAAGTTTGTCGGCTACATTCCTGAAATCTTTGTACTGAACCAAGAACGTCTTAACCCCTTGCTTGACTATCTTTTAAAGCCACCGACCTCAGACCTGTTGCTTCATCCGAGATTACCGATTTTATATGGTTTAGATAAAGCCCTGCGCTCATTTCATTCATTTAAACGAACTAATTTGAATGTTCGAACTGCGGAAGTCTCGCGCTCTGGGAAGCCATTTGGAACTCTTTACCAAAACATTCGAATTTTCCTGTTACTTTGTAACAACCTGTTTGAACATGGACATCCCTAGAGAGCCTTCAAAGCATTAAAAGACAAAAACACGTTCACACTTACTCCTCGTCCCATTTTGCTTGTTTTGATTAAAAACCACCACCAGGTTTCCAAAAGAAAAAATCCAAGTTTTCTTTAAAAACAACAAATTAAAAGTCCCCGAGTCCTTTTTCTTTTCTGGGCTGTTTTTCCTTGGTCACCGCTGGACGTGTCGTTCAACCCGGACACGCATCCAAGCCGCGTTACAGTGTGAACATTCAATGCTTATATATATCGTGGGGTTTTTCACTGTGACGTCTGCCCGGATTGTCATGGTAACGCGGAGGAAAGGGGCGTGGTCTGCATGGGGAGGCTAGATCTGGGCTGGGGGATTGTGTCAGACTTTCACCTCTGAACTTTGATCACGTTAAATAAAAGGCAGTGAATCTCTTCTCCATATCAGAGTGAAGAAACTCTTTGTTTGATCTTATCTTTATGAAAGAAGCCCTGAAAATCTCTTTAAAAAGTTACTACCCTGTTAGAAAATCCAGTTTGAGCGTAGCTCTGTTTTACAACATGCTTTCTAGCTGGCCATTAACTGGCTGACTGTTAACTAGCTGGTTTACTGCAAGTCTGAAATGGTCTACCAGCAAGATTTTCCATCTTTTTTAGTCATATTATGGTTGCATGAGCTCAAAGTAACCTGGTTAAAATTATTTTTAAAAGTATTAAATGTATAACATGGACTTTTAGTTGTGGTATGTGCTTAGAAAAGCAAACATAATCAGTCTAAAAATCATGACTTGCTTGGATATTCATTGTTTTATAACCTAGTGCAACATTGTTAGAAAAATTAAAAAGCTCTGTCAATAATGCAAATGCTGTTGCATTTACTAATTTATAAGGATTAGGGTACCATACACTAATTTGAGCTCTTGTTTTTTTAAATCTTATTTCATGGTCATTATGTTGTTCTTTATGCTTTTCAGGATTATCTTCATTAGTGGGATTATGCTCATTAAACACATGTATCGTGTGTGTCGATGATGGAAATTGACCAGTTGAGACAGCGCCTGTTGGAGACTGCATCTTCAAAGTATAAGGGAGCTAAAAATATCTTGAATTTTATTTACAAGCTGTGGGCTCTAGCCTATAAATGTGTTGTCATGGAAACTATCATGTAACCCCTAATTTTAGACTAGAAGCATGCCCTCTAGTGGAAGTAGTGGATTCTGATGCGCCTTTCTGAAATGTCAATAAATAAAGTATATTTTTAATTCTTGTTGCTTAGTTTTCAGATAGATTGGTATTTATTTGAGCATTAATGTGTTGAAACTGAGCATTGTCTTTCAGCTTTAGATAAATCACAATAAGCCCAATGACGTCATCATCAAGTGTTGTATATCATGAAGGAATGTTGCATCAGTTTCTATTGTTCGATTGTAAACGAATTACAGTCACTAGAGACTGCCTCTACAGTTGGTGTTTAATCAACAAATATTGATTAATATTAATTAATCAAAGTGATAAAAGCGATTCTCCAGTCTGTAATGCGATTTTCCAGGTTTTGCATGTTATGTCACTGTGAGGATCAATATTTGATTGTTTACACTGATTTGTAGACCCTTAATTAAAAATAAAGGTACTTTATTGGCATCGTTGGTTCCATGAAGAGCCTTTAACATCCATTGAACCACTAAAGGTTCTTTATAGTGGGAAAACAGTTTCTTTAGATGAATAAAATGTGACCCTGGACCACAAAACCAGTCATCCATGAAGATATTTAGTAAATGTCCTAACATAAATATATAAAAATGTATTAGAAGTAGTAATATGCTTTGCTAAGGACTTAATTTGGACAACTTTAAAGGTGATTTTCTCAATATTTAGAATTTTTTGTCCCCTCAGATTCTAGATTTTCAAAATAATATGGAAACAAATAAAATAAAAATAATTGCAACTTTAATTCTCCATAATTCTACTTTTTCTTACAATTGTGAGAAATAAACTCTTAAATCTAGATTAGATCAAGGTTTATCTGATAATTCTGTTGCACCAAACAACTTTAAACTTTGTTTAAGAATAAGCAGGTTTACATTTAAACCATCAGTTTGATCCTGGATTATATATATTTTATATTTAATTAATTAATTAATATTTAAAGTAGATTAACTATAATTTTAATCTCATATTTAAATAAAAATGTACATGTGATAAAATAAAATAAAATGCACGTACAATTAAAATATTTGGCTGACTGAATAAAGACAGAAACAGTGGGTGTGTGTCGTCAGGTCTCAGAGAGGTTTTTATTACCAATAAAAATGAATAAAGCGAATTGACTGAGTTTTGGCGGTCCGTAAATTTACGCCTACTATCAAGATCAGATCCGTCACTCGGTCACTGCATAATTTAATCCTTATTGGTGCAACCCACTCTATCTCGCAATTCTGACTTTTTTTGTGACTAGCGCTCTGTAGAGAAGTTTGTCCCTTTAGGGCCTCTGTAGAAACATGGCGGTGCAAACGGGCGACTTCACAGTAAGGGACCCGCGGTGTGTGTGGATAGAAACGGCTCATTCTAAGGCCATAAAAACATAACGGCTTATAATGTGAAGGATTTATACTCCACTGAAAACATAGTTATGTATAATATATTGCATTTCTGTCAATAGATCCTCATAAATACTACACTGCACCTTTAAGAAATTTACATCTTTTAATTCTGACTTTTTCCCGCTCAGAATTGCAGGATATTTTTTTATCTTTTAAAGCTACACTGTGTAACTTTTTTAGTTTATTCTTAGCTAAAAACACTTAGTTCTTTCAAAAATATATGTGCTCATTAATGTATATTTACTTCTTTCAAGTAATAAAGTATTCTAGTAAGTGTATAATATGCCATTGAAAATACATACGGGTGAGGGGTTCGAATGCGCGTCGCCATGTTGCCCCTCCATCTTGAAAGTACAGTAGCCAAAGAGGGACATACCCGTAAATTCAAGCTTCGTCTTTGGCGTTTTAACACTCGATGGCACTGTGTCGAATGTGAAGAGGGGGATTGCTTGAGACTGATATAGCCTACAATGTAAACTTTGCCTTACGCTAGTGATGTCGTACAATACACAGAATAACGATAGCACCGATAAAAGTTACTTTACTAAGATTAGCTTGCATTCGTCTGGGAACCTGATCGCTGATGTTAGCAATGAAATGGTAAAAAATAACGAAAAGGTAAAACTATTATTCATTTTACATAGATGTCATAACCTACGTGTTAACTGACAAATTAAATAACTGCAAATTATAATAGTTTTCTAAAGTAACCTCATCACTTGATCGAACTGGAAGCCAAATTAATCTTGGACTAAATCAGCCACCGTAGGAGTTAAAACGAAATCGGAATTGAGAGGAACAGAAACTAATATTCACTGGATGGTCATATACCTTTTCACCGCTAGATGGGGGAAAATATCACACAGTGGAGCTTTAAGAACTGTTGACTTAAAGCTGCAGTCCGTAGTTTTTCCTCTTTGTCGCCATCTCTGTTTGAAATCTGCAACTGCAGTTATTCGCGGAATGATCAACTCTACGTGAGCTGTGCCTCGGCACCGCACAGCGCGTATGAATACGATGTTTTGAGGAGAATCTGTCAGGAGAAGGGCTGTCAGTCACCGCGCCGGTGTGGATACTGTCGTTCAGAATCACAGATTCTACTGTTCGACCGAATGACCAACATAAGAATGTCATCTGAACAAGTAAGCAGCTAACATCCAGTTTTGTGCTGACCACCTAGGCCTACGTTGGAAAAGCATCGCAAAGCACAACAAAGAAAACTCTGTAACTTTTACTGTATGAATTAAGCGAAGTGTGCTACTGTTTCATAATAACCATTGAAATGTCTGACCTGTCCAGCAGAAAAAAAACTGTCTCTGCATCCGTTTTGAACCCCTTCAAAGCACGGACTTAACGCCACCTTTCAAAAGCCCTTTTTATTCTTGTTTTGGCTCGGTTGAAGTCTCTCTTTTTTCTGTAGCCATTCCGAAAGTCTGAAGTCTTTTGCATTTTACAACGGGCGAATCTCCAGATGTCACTGATTGAGGTTTCAACCTTTCTGGATCCGCTATCAAATTGATAAGTTTAATTATATCAATCACTGTGAGAAAAGACTATAAATATCCACCTCCAACATCCTCACATGCGATATTGCCTACTAGCCGGGACTAATTATTGATGTGTAGAGATGTGACGCAAAGATATGCTCGAATCTCCCGCGGAAATCCACCAGTACCACTGGAGTTAAAAACATTATTACAAGCTTACCGTTGTAAATCGAGCTAAGGCAGATAGTTTTGAACACCAACACTGGCTGGTTATGTACTTGCTCAAAAATTGATTTTGGATCATTTTTAACCCAAAAAATCTACGGACTGTAGCTTTAAAGGTTCTTAAAATGGTTCTTCTTTAGCACAGGTGTCCAACCCTGCTCCTGAAGGTCTACCGTCCTGCAGACTTCAGTTCCAACCCTGCTCCAACACACCTGTCTGTGATTATCAAGCAGCCCTGAAGCCCATGATTAGCTGGTTCAGGTGTGTTTGATTCAGGTTGGTGCTCAGATCTGCAGGGTGGTAGCCCTCCAGGACCAGGACACCCCTGTTCTATAGCATCACTGTGAAAAAACTGGAGTGTAGAAACACAGCGTTCACCATCAGTTCTTTTAGGTTACCAAGAAATGTATAAAGAAAATTAATGGGTGCAATATCTTGCTCATAAAAGGGTATGTTCACACTTGTAGTGCGGTTAGTTTGGTCCGGACCAACAAAAAATTATTCAGTCCTGATCAGGTTACCATTCACATTGGGAATTTTAACACTGAACGTTAAGGTACCAAACCTAAAGGGATAGGGATACGTTCACATTCACAATCTGATCAGCTTTTATTACGTATATTTCAAGACAGAACTTATCGAACATCCAAACCAATGCTGTGTGCTGGGCTAAATGTGCTCGTTGTATGTGCGTAGCCTACATATGATGGTATTTTGACCAGCTGAGAACTCGTGACGAGCTTGTAAAGTCAAAACCCTCTGTCACACACAAATGAAGATCTGCTTCAAGGAGACGCGGTTCTGACGTTTGTACCGAACTGTGATGGGCGACATCGCCACTATGACGAGAAAAACTGCATTCTGTTCATGTTAGGGTCACATCTTGTGACGTCATGTCCTGTTTTTGGTTCGTTTACATGTCTTTGGTCCGTGTTGCGTTCATATTTCATTCAAACTGCACCAGATTTCGTTACCCAGTGGTCTTGGTCCGCTTGTTTGGTGCGTGCCAGAGTTCAGATGGCAGCATTCACACTTATTCAAATGAACCGCACTAACAGAGCAATCGCACTAGGGTTCGTTTTAATCCAACTAAACATGCCAAATGTGAACACACCCTAAATCAACACTTCATCTGCATCTTTATTATTAATGGAGTGCACTGAAGACACAAAAACAAACTCAATCTAATGTCACAGGTTTTTTATTGATTGAATATGACCAGATTCTGTATCATTATATCAAAATGAATGTCTTCTTGTGTATGTTTGCGACATAAAGTCTTCTTGTCTCAGTAGTATGTTTCTTGTTCCACCCAGCCTGAAACAAAACAGCACAGATATTAGAGCCAGTTCATCCTTAATCTCTCAAAGCACTGAAGAACAACAAAACACGGTTAGGAAAGTTATCAGAAATCCCATTCAAAATTCAGCTTTCCTCTTGGGAAACAGATACGTTAGCTTTAAATTTAAAATGAAAGCAAACATATCGATGTCGAAGTCTGTTATTACCTCCTGGGCTCCGCCTAAGGATATATCTTCTAGCTTCATCATAGACGAAGATGAGCAGTGAGTATGGGAAGGCACAGAACCACCAACATGGTCTAAATCATAAGAACAATGTTAGGTGGTTTTCCAAAGTCAGCTATATATTAAACAAATGAAAGTTTCTGATTAAAAAAAAACCTACTTGAGAGGATACATTCTCAAAGCAACGTCCATGCCTGGGCAGTAGGACAGGAAAGCTGCCAGAGCAGTTTCCTCAAACAGACCAAAGATGAGGATTTTGTTTCTATTAAAGGAAAGTGGTGAACATTATGACATGGCCTTTCATATTACACAAGTTTATGGCTGGACCCTTTGTTTACATACCTCATTCCCTGCTGTACAATGGAATTCCTTCTGGTTTTACAGATGATCAGATCAGCCCACTGCACAATCACAATGCTGGCAAAGAATGCCGTGTGGCATGTGAACTCCACAATCTTTCTGCGCTCATACGTCTGGAGAAAACAGATGAGCAATATTTACATGATTGATACTTCACATTTGCAGACATCCCACCTCTCCCAGAAGGTCCGGGAGTCTCCCGCATATTGATTGCCTGCAAATTATATACAAGATCCCTGAAACTGACCATGCGAGAGAGCCTGTTTCCACCTGGCATTAAGATGCGTTTTTGGTGATCTGATCACAAATGATCAGCCAAGGAATATTACCATGCATTTCAAACGCTTATCTCCCAGAGCTTTTGCAGGGTGGCATGTCTGCATTTGTTGTATTATAGAAGTTTTTGGTTTATAGAGTTGTGACACCTACCCATTGCTGGCCATAGCTGTCTTCCAGGTCATTGAGATACTTATCGTCCCATTTGACTCGAATTCCTATTAAATCGGAGGGCAGGAATCCGTTCTCGGCAAGAATTACAAAGTAGGCAAAGAACCCTGCAACTGCTTGCATCATACCTAAAAATAAGTATGATGACATTGAAATTAAAGGTAAGAGGGACTGCCAATAGATTACTGCAATTAAACGCAAATGTGCAAATGTTTGTTTTATTTGAATGTATTTGTAGTGCATTCCATTTTTTTTTTTCTTAAAAAAAAAAAAAAAAACAGTAGGTGGCGCTGTTCATAATTAGCAATTACGAATTTTCATTTTTGTATTTGTTCCGCCCAAAATTCACTGTGATTGGACGGCTGGGTAAAAAAGTAACAGTGATGTATGCCGCGATTTAACCAAAGTTGAAATAGACACTCAGTGCCTCGTCACGCTGCTGCCGTTTTAAAAACGTGGCGCTCCCATTGAAAACAATTGGAAATATACACTAACCTTGGGGAAAAACACTTTGGTGGACACATAACCTAACAGTAATGAACATCTCTTTAGAATAACCATACTCTTACCGATTTGTCCATAGGCCATACTGATTAGCCTCTCATTCACCAGTTTATCTGTTTTAGCGTTTCTGGGTTGTCTCTTCATGATGTCACTTTCAGCTGTTTCGTAGGCCAATGAGATAGCAGGAACCTGTGGAAACATTCAAAAACCAATCAAATGCAATGTAAGTGCAATGACAATTACAAGATTTCATTCTATGCATCCAGGCGTTGCCAAGATGAAGTGATGGCACATTTCCTGGTTGTGATACTATTCAGTGGCATCACTATATATTGTTTTTTTTTAAAGATGGTAGAAACCATGATCCAATGAATCAGAAGAAAAATAATTACAGTTCAAATGTTATTAGCAAAAATGTGTGTCAAATGTTGAGCTGTTGGGGTCAAAGGGGCCAACCATAAAGTTGTTTAAATTGATGGTCAAGTCCCCTTTTATTTATATAGCACATTATATAATACAGTAGACTGGGTAAACCCAGCCTGATCTTCCAGCGATTTGATTTCGCCCTGCAGCTCAGTCTGGAAACCTGTGCATTCATTTCTACTGCTTGTGTTACACTTTTGCGGGAACCAATCAGAGACTGGCTTATCCACCTGGCGCGCTATTGGTGGGTTTAACACGATGACGGATAGAAAACCGATGTGGCATTGCCCGTTGATCACACCTCTTGTGATCTGATTGGTTGAAAGACTATCCAATTGCATACAGAGTCATTTGAATTATGTTTGTTTATCACACCTCTTGTGCAGTAGAAAATACAGAGCAGTCTCCCCAGACCAATGTTCAATCTTAAATTCAATCCAAAACCATTGTAAGCCTAAATAGATTAAACAGGAAAATAATGATCAATGATGCAAAGAGAATTCAATTCTGGTGTGAAGTAGCTCTAGACAACAGTGTCATTGTTCAGCAGAAGTTGATTGAGTTCAGTTCAGCTGTAAAGCAGCTCTGCAGAAAACAGTGATGTCATCATCCAGCTCAGGTCAGCTCTCATCCAAATGGTCAATCAGTTTACCAAATGTCAATACCTTTTACCATATGCATATGACTAAGACTTCCTACCCAAAGAAGAAGTCTAATCTATACAACAGAAGTCCATGTACCTTCAATGCTTGATCCCTGATTATCATACTGGCAATATTCTATACAAAACAAATGTGTTCTTTCACCTACCATGTCAGTGCCCAGGTCAATGCAGAGAATGGTGACTGTGCCCAAAGGTAGAGGAATATTAGCAATGATGAACAAGAGGAAAGGTGAGATCTCAGGGATGTTACTGGTCAGCGTATAGGCAATGGACTTCTTCAAGTTGTCAAAGATCAGACGGCCTAAAGTGGAAGACACATTTGAGAAATAAGTCTTAAAGTAACCTATATAATTCCTCAGTCAATTAAGTTTCCAACAATGCCATACCTTCTTCTACTCCAGTGACAATTGAGGCAAAGTTGTCGTCCAGAAGGATCATGTCAGCAGCCTGTTTGGATACATCAGATCCAGCAATACCCATAGCCACACCAATGTCTGCCTTCTTCAGAGCAGGAGAATCATTGACACCATCACCGGTTACGGCTACAATGGCACCCTGATAGGAGGAAAAATCCATTAAAATGATCCCTGCCAGGTAAAATGATCTAGTATCAACTAGGATCGGATAGATAGCTCTCTAGCAGTACCTGTCGCTGACAACCTTCCACAATGATCAGCTTTTGTTGTGGAGAAGTTCTAGCAAACACAATTTCTGTATGATGTTGGAGGATATCATCCATCTCTTCTTCACTCATATTCTTCAGTTCTCCACCATGGACCACACAGGCCTTAGCATCTCTAGAGACACACTTTGTATTAGAAGACATCTAGAGCTAGTTCAAAACTTGTTGTCCATTGTTTGAGATGGCGAGTTTACCTTGGGTTAACTTCTCCGACGGGTATATTCAAACGAGCAGCAATATCTTCCACAGTCTCATTGCCTTCAGAGATGATACCAACACCCTTTGCAATAGCTTTAGCTGTAATTGGATGGTCGCCAGTAACCATGATAACCTGTAATAGAACATTCTGAATTAACATTTGATTAACTGAATGTCAATGCAACAAGCATGAACAAAATTGAATATGCTGCAACAAAGGTGCAACATATTCAAAGAGTAGATCTTGAACCAAGAACAACATCTTGATTCAAGAACCGTTACAATAGCCTTAGCTGTAATTGGATGCTCACAAGTAACCTGTGATAAAAGATATAAATGCTTGATCATCTGATAAATTTAATGCAATACAGGTACAAATTCTAAATCAAGCCGTCAGTCTTGAATCAAGGTGAAACAACACCTTGATTCCAGCACTCCTGCACTTGCCAACAGCATCTGGTACAGCTGCACGAGGAGGATCGATCATGGATATAAGGCCAACAAAACACAGGTTCTCAGTAGGGAAGTTCACTTCGTCAGTATCAAACGCAAAACCCTCAGGAAACTGGTCATCAGGGAGGCAAAATTGGCAGAAACCTTTGTGAAAGAACACAATCACTAGTGTGCATAGTCATAGATTTCACAGCAATAAAACTGCACAACTTCATAAGGTGGCTTTACCCAGCACTCTTTCTCCAAGACCTCCGAGTTCTACATATGCATTTTGGAAAGCATCTTTCAGTTCATCATCCAAAGGCTGCTCTTTTCCTTGAATCAAAATGGAGGCGCATCGATCCAAGATTCTCTCAGGTGCTCCTTTCATCACCATCAGGTGCTTAGACTCTAGGGAATTGGGATTCTTGTGGATTGAGAGCTATAAAAAAGCAGATTAGGTGTTGTTAGGACGACCAGTCTAATCTGCGAATCTCCAAAGAATAAATCAACAAAAATACCTGATATTTGTTGGTGGAGTTGAAAGGGATTTCAGCAACCTTCGCGTACTTATCTCTCATTTCAGTGACTGAACCACAGCACAGCTCAATACACTTCAACAGAGCCGACTCTGAGGCATCACCAGCTGTTTCTCGCTGCAAAAGATTGATTTAGTTATTTTACTAATAGTGTCTTCACGAACATAGATCTACTGCTGGACCTCTAATGGTAAATCATCAAGACATTTGCCTAAATATTCTAAAGAAATAAATATTGAGAAAGTCACGCAAACCTTAAGGATTGGGAGATGGCTCTGATCAGCAAGGAAGACGGCACGATTGCACAAGCCAGCAACACGTGCAAGAGCAGACCAAGTAGCAGAGCTCTTGTCAAAGGATGCTCCACTTTGGTTCTCTGTAGTGTCAGCTTCATGAATCTGGTTGTCAAACCACATGTGAGCGACGGTCATTCGGTTCTGGGTCAGAGTTCCAGTCTTGTCAGAGCAGATGGTGGAGGTCGAACCAAGAGTCTCCACAGCTTCCAGATTCTTCACCAGGCAGTTCTTCTTTGCCATACGTTTGGCAGTCAGGGTTAGGCACACCTACATGAAGTTTCAAGTTAAGTAATCATTTTTGGCTCAAGTTTTCTAGAAGTGTACTTTGCACTCTGACTTACAGTTACAGTGGCAAGGAGTCCTTCTGGCACATTAGCGACAATGATCCCAATCAGGAAGATGACAGCTTCCAACCAACCATATCCAAGAATCAGAGAAAGAATGAAGAAGGACACACCCAGGAAGACAGCTACACCAGTGATGATGTGGATAAAATGCTCAATCTCTTTAGCAATTGGTGTTTTTCCACCTTCCAGGCTGGAGGCAAGAGTGGCGATACGACCCATGACGGTGCGGTCACCAGTGTTGATGACAATCCCTCTGGCAGTACCTATTGAATGTTGTAACATTTAATTACATAATTAGGGTTCAAGCGCATAGCACTGAAATTAATTGTTAAGAATTTCCAAGGATCAGCAGTCTCCCCAAAAGTGATTGGGCCGACCAAACCGTAAGTCGTAGAGACTTGAAACAATTTTGGGATGGTAGTAATCACACTGTCTACAACATCACCATTGCTTGCCCTAATCTGCCTGATGGTGGTGCTACTGTGTTGAAAAGCACATAATGGCTCATAACTCCTAGAAAACGTCAATCGCAGGCACGTGTCTGATATTGTTGGAATCCTTGGCTCAAGATGAACAACTGTTGTTGATTTGATTGACGTCCTGGTGAAATACTTGGGTAATTTTCAAAACCTACTTTTATGAACTAGTCCTGCATTTTTTGCCCGATCGGAACCAGCAGAAATATTCTCTGGAGTCTGATTGTCAATAATTATCAATCAAAAATTCGATTCACATCCGTGACCACTTTTACTAAAATTGCTATCCCTCTTGAACAGAATGAGATAATTTCACCAAACTCGATACAGCTATGTATGGGCTCGGTCTGTGTTTTTCGGGTGAAAAAGGATACGGCAACTGACCAATTGGTGGCACTATTAAAAAACGGCTACAGCTATGCAACAGATTGACCTGAAAACTGGCATGCGGTGTCTTTGTCTTCATAGACAACCGCGGCACATTTGACATTCATGTATATCAAAAAACACACACGCCGTTGGCCAATGAAGTTCAAGCAGCTGTTAGACAAGGTTAACAGAGGCAGATTAGACTGAAACTCGCTGGGCCTGTTTGACACATGGCCCTAGAGGACTACGAGAAATTCGAAAGAAATCGGCCACCCAGGGGGTGCCTTCAAGTTTTTTACATGCGTAAAAGATTGTATATCACATGATTTTTCTCACATGCCCACGACATTCACAGTGTATGGTAAAACTCCTCATTCTGAGCAACTTTGCCTCTAGGACCGCCGCTGTCAATCGAACCGTTCGTTAAATTTTGGAGATTATTTCAAAAACTAGCGCAAACTAGTCCTAGGTTTTTGTCTCAACCTCGATAGCTGTTAAAAAAGCTTTAAAACATACATTTCCTTTTTGAGGTTTAAATTGTCTTTTTCATCTATGATCTAAGTGGTTACATGCATGCTAAATAAAACATAATACCTTTGCACGCATGTGCTTAAAGGCCGTAAAGCGCTTGAACCCTGTTAATTGCTACTCGCAGCTACATTTTTGCCATTGCTTTTGTTACCCAACAAACTTCAGCTGTTTTATTATTGTACCTTCAACACAGTTGGTAGAGAAGAATGCAATGTTTCTGGTTTCCAGGGGATTTTCATTGGAGAAGTCAGGAGCACGAGTCTGGGGCTCAGATTCACCAGTGAGGGAAGAGTTGTCCACCTGGAAAAAAAAGGAAGGAAGATTACCATGAATTCCATTTTGATCCAGGCTTGTTCTTGTTGGTTAGTACTGGTTTGGTGTTGGTCTAGCTCAGGGGTGTCCATTGCTGTTTTACCTCTGTAAAACATTGGCCTACCAGGATTGGACACCCCTGGTTAACTCAGGATGCATAATATATCGCCACCATATCGGTATATGTTTACTGTTAATGTTAGTGCTATCGCTAAAAAACGTGGCCGATATATTAAAGCCGATAAATAATGGATTATTTCCTTCAGCTGAGACACTTTAGATGCGCACTCTTCACCATTATTGTTTTTAATTGCTTGAAATAATTGCTTTAATTGCTTGCTCAAGCATTATAGTTGTGTGTTTGGGACATTGTGTTTAATAGTGAGACTTGTGTTTTAGTAATCAGATTCTCAAAAAATATATAAAATTATGTTTATTTATCAGCCGATATAACGGTTATCAATTATAAATAATTATCGGTTATCTGTATCGGCCAAAATGTTCATATCGGTGCATCCCTAATAGTAACCCTAGTTAGACAAAGACAACACAGCATAACTATGCCGGTCTTTTCAACAGTACTTTTGCCATTTTGATGAGCTTTTGGTCTTACCTTGCATCCATGAGCAGAGATGATACGAAGATCAGCTGGGATTCGGTCTCCACCTTTGACCTCCACAAGATCACCAGCGACTACCTCCTCGGCATTGATGTTTTTTTTCTCTCCATCACGCACAACCAGGGCTTGCTACAAAACCAGAATGCATTAAAACGACTTGTTTTATGTGAGAGCTACAATGTTTGTCAGAATAACCTTTGAATTTCAGTACCTGAGGAACGAGGTTCTTAAAAGATTCCATGATCTTAGAGCTCTTGGCTTCTTGGTAGTACGAGAAGCATCCCGTGATTATGACAACAGCAGCAAGCACAATTCCCAGGTAAAGCTGCAAAAATGATCATGTGATGCACTGTTAGTTGACATGAACTATTTATACATGACTAAGAGAAGACCATTTTTGCTCCATCGTACATTGTCATTTGCGGGTTCGTCTTCAGAGGCCGCCTGGATTCCATATGCCAGGAAGCAAAGGATCGCACCAATCCACAGCAGCGTTGAGAACCCACCGAAGAGCTGTTTGCAGAACTTGATCCATTCTGGAGTCGTAGGAGGTGGGGTTAGGGCATTCGGACCATCACGGGCTAAGATCTCCTTTGCACGGGAAGAAGACAAGCCCTGCCAAAAATGATTAAAAACATATTAAGTCAACAAGTTGTTGCAGGGTGAGCTAAGCTCAAAACAGTGGCTGTGGATGTTAAGCATCCAAAAAAAAAAACATAAATATGAGAGTCCAGGGAGATATTGTGGGATAACTGAAAGGGGCATGCTGTCCTTGAGGTGTTGGAGTGTAGTGAAGGTCAGGGTAGGGCAGAGGGTTTGGTCCAGGTGGGGGCGGAGCTAACAGACGGACGCCACCCACTGCCCTATGTCCGGGTTTGCTTCAGGACAGCTAGCAATAATTGACTTGAATATTATTAAGCAGATTCATAGCTAACATACATAAGTTGCAAGTGCTTGTATTAGAAGTTTTCCATTACGATCTACTGTTTCCAATACATACAATCTACTATTTCCAATACATAATCTACAGTTTTGCTGTCACCTGGTTAACAGACGTCATATAATTTTTGTTTGAGTAAAAGTGCTTTGATTTGACAGGCAAGCTTACATTTCAATGATTTTTAATCAGGTTACCAGCTGTTCTTTTAATAATTTTAAGTTATTTTAGATGCATAACATTCCCCAAAAGTCTAACTAAACTCACTCTGTTCAGGTCAGTGCCGTATTTGCGGTGAAGCTCGTCCAGCGTTAACTTGTGGTCGTCCTGTGGAAAATAAAAGAGCTTTTGAAATCTCAGGTCCCCTCGTTATGATTATATGGAGCTGTTAATGCAATGTGTATTTTCTAAATGCATTTACTGTATATACACACCAGATCCACTTCTTTTTTAAGATCGTCCATGTCCTTCTGTTTTCTCTTCCCTTTTTCCTTCTTTCCCATTTTGGCTCCATCCTCTGAAGTTGCCGCCAATTTGTATTTATCATTCCCCGTCTATCAATAATAACAATACTTAACATTAGCAATAAAACATTGATGGTTAAAAATAAGAAAAGAAAAGCAGAGCAAGAGATAAAATTTAAAATCACAACAAATGGAGCAACAAGCGCAGTAAAGCAAACGGGCAGTGTATTAAAATATGGTCCACTCACGCCAAGCCCCATTTTCCTTGTTTATTCCAAACCTAAATCTTATGGATTTTGGATGTCGTAGTTCTCCTGATAGCCTCTCCGGAGACAAAAAGCTCCTGTGTGTCCAAGCCAGGTTCACAAAATTTATACCCTGCCAACTCACCTGTTTCAAGGAGGCGTTTTAAGAAGATTAGGGAGGAGTTTGGCTGCTGTCATCGAGCTTTAACATTTATTCAACCTTCATCCACACAGGTAGGTCATGTCATTGACACCAAGATGAGGAACTAGCTTACCCAATATCTTATTATTAGACCTGTGGTAGTTTACACATAACAGTTTACTAATATTTAAAAACCTTCCTTGTGCACTGATTTCTCTTGAACATTAATCATTAATTTGTTAATACTCAGGCACCACCTTATTTTTATGACTTTTGGCCACTGCTCCATTTCAAAGGTAAGTGATGAATGACTGTGTAAATTGTGTCCTTTGGCATTCATCACCCAGTAATAAATCTGATAAATGAAACTGCGTTTTGCACACGGCCACAGATGTATCTCAAGAATTCTGAATGTGAGTTTTGCATATGCTTTGTCTGTGTTTTGTAAACGGCTCGCTGTCTTTTCTCTGTCAACAGTGGATTAAGTTTAGTCCATATTTATGCTTTTCAACAGCTTGGCACCACTTATATGTCTGTGAGCATGGTTTGCAAATTTCCTTTTGAGTTTGCATCCATTTGTTTGGTAAATAGTCCAGGAAAACCTGGAGCAGCTGTTAATGACAGCATGCTTTAGGAAGAAGGGGATGAAGTCTGCAGATATTCAAGGTGAAATCAGGGTTGTGGGAAAGTCAACAGTGACGATCGGCCTCCCAATTCAAGCAAAAATCCATTTTTGTGGTTACATTTTAAGACTTTTTTCCTCATAAAGGTCTGGCACTCATTAACTTGGGATCATGACTTTAAAATAGCTACCTAACCTGTTTTAAGGAAGCAGTCCGGTCCATGAAAGGAGACATTATATACTAAAGTAGGCGGTCTGTGACTTCGTAGAGCGACCGCCCTTGTGTTACTCAGAATTCAGGCAATAATAGAGAATATATTACTTTGCAAGAAACAAGTGCACTAGTCTTTAAAAATGTCCTGAATCAAATCAGCTAACAATATACCCTTGAACAGTGAAAACTATCATTTAGCCAACCAGTTCCAGTGCTTCATCCCATAATTGGTCTGTCTGATCCAGGGATTATTCACAAAAAAGAAAGGACAATGTGTTGAAGTGGCTCGTTCTGTGAGGGGGAAGGGCTCATACTGTATCTCTCTGACACGCGTGATTACAGCTGGGGATCATGGACGTGAGCAGAAATGGCAAGGAGTTCTTAAAGGAGGAAAATGCCATCGGATGCCATAATGTCTGGCCCATACAAACATATAATATGATATAACAGTAAATGTATTAATTAAAGTGCCCCTATTATGATATTTTAAAGTTTCCTAATTAAAAGTCTCCAACAACAGGTTTACATGCATCAAAGGTTGATTTTTTTTCCATATTATTTTCTCAAAATATACATTGCACATCTATGATCCTTAAATGACTCGAAGGGTCTCTCTAAACCCTTTCTGTGAGCCTACTCTGCTCTGATTGGTCAGCTGGCCTAGTCTGTTGTGATTGGTCTACCACTTACAGTGTATTTCGGAAAACAAACACCCATAAACCAAAACTGAACTCCAGCTCCATGTAGTGTTTAAAGGGGTCATGAACTGGCTTTTTAAAAAAATGTTATACTGTTGTCTGAGGTCAACTAATGATGTTTGTGTGGTTTTTACATTCAAGAACATCATAATGAATCAGTAATGGGCTGTTTTCTACACTGGTTTTGAGGCTTTCTCCTGAACGCTGGGTTTCGATGGGCGTGGCCGCACTGGAGACTTGGAAGTAAACGCCCACGGCTGGGATTGGATAAGATTTGCATATTTAATGAGCTTCAGCTCTCCTGTCAGTTCAGTTCACAGTTTTGCAACCGGAATGATTCTCTCGATCACAGGGCTCGTAAACGTCTTTATCAAACAAACACAATGATTTATTTCTCATCCACCCGAGATTGATTGGAATATTATTTCTGTATTATATGGCCCTCCCGATCGGTCGATAAGCACGAACTGCATGCGCACACACACACACACACACACACACACACACACACACACACACACACACACACACTACCCATCACAGGAGACATGCTGCATTTTTACTTTTTCAAAAAACATCACTTAGTGTGATTTATAAGATGTTTTCCTCATGGGGACCAAAAAATGTCCCCACAAGGACAAGGATTTCGGATATTGCCATCTTTGTGGGGACATTTTGTCCCCATACCGTAGGGATTACCAGTCCACACACACACACACACACACACACAAGTCACCCTGAGTTGAGAGATTGCAGTCTCTCTGCCGTTGCTTTATTTCCACCCTATGGGTGTCAGCGCTGTGAGTGTCCTCTTCTGCTCATCAGTGTGTAATAAGCGCTGTGGAGTGTCTCTCTCTCAGGCACGCAGCTGAGAGCGCGGAGGGAAATGTCAGCCGCAGACACACAGAGAGAGAATAATAAACATGACAACTGTGAAAGAAGGCAGTGTCTCTGTCTCGCACGGCTCTCTGTGAAACTCAGCAGAAAGCTGTGGAAGCGGGATGTCACTTCTAGTAATTCCCCACAATTCAAGTCTATTCATACTCAACAACAGGCCAAGAAGTAAAGTCATCCCAAACCTGCAGGATGTTCTGTCTTCTGAAGGACGTCTTAAAGGACAATTCACCTTCTTCGATATACTCTTGGTCTTCTGAAGCCATACTTTAGCTTTGTGTTGAACTGACTTTTAAAAAAAAAATCATGATTTTAGTGGTGAAAAAAATTTCTGTAAAAAATAATAAAAAGTAATCTTTTGTGTGAAGAAAAAGGAAATCATAAGGGTTTGAAATAACATGAGAATAAAGTTATTAATTGCTTTACAAATGAAAGGTTCTTCATGTTATTTGATTATTATGGAACTCGAGGGATGGAAACCAGAATATGATAAATAATATAATAAATTATAATATAATATAATATAATATAATATAATATAATATAATCAAAATATGTATGTTCTTGTGAACAGCATGACTGAAATAAAAAAAATTCCCAATTAAAAATTATATATATAAAAAAATAAACCCCCCACAAATGTTACAATTTGCTCAATCAAATGTACTTTATTAGTAATAAAATATATAAATTATAAATAAATTAAAATTAAATTATAATTATACATAGTATAATATAATATAATCAAAATATATATGTTGTTGTGAACATTATGGTTAAAATAAAAATATTAAATTATATAAAAAAGAATAATATAGTTCAACCCTATAATGCTACAATTTGCAAAACATAAATATAGTTTAAAACTTAAATTTTACAATGTGCAAAATCATAGTATCACATAAACACATCGAGGGATGCAAACCAGAATATGATAATTAAAAAATAATACAATATATATCATATAATAAAATAAAAACATTTATGTTGTTGTGAACAGCATGATTGAAATATTTTTTTCCCAATTAAAAATTATATACAAAAAATTAAAATATAGTACAACCCTACAAATGTTACAATTTGCTAAATCAAATGTACTTTATTAGTAATAAATATATAAATTATAATAACAACACACATAATATAATATGTTGTTGTGAACAGCATGGTTGAAATAAAAATAAAAATCCAATTGAAAATTATATGAAAAATAACTACAATTTGTAAAATATATCGTTTAAAACTTCAATTTTACAATGTGCAAAATCATAGTATCACATAAATACAAACATATATACAGAATAAACCAGTGAAATATACTTATATTATTATAAGGTGCTTCTGGCCAAAATATATGTGTTGTTCTTATCATTCATACCGACCAGCATGGCATCAGGCAAAAACAGCCTCACATTATGCAAATGTTCAAGCATTTTTAGGGTCGAAAAATATTTAGCAAAATACTAATTTTGTATAAAATATATATATTTATATATTTTAGTTCAGTACATTTGCTTTACAGTAAACATATACTTATTTACACTTTTCTGCCTAATAATCTAATAAACCAACCTTTGTGTGTATTCCATAGCATTCATGAACCATTTAAAGAGACAGTTCACCCAAAAATGAATTCTGTCATCATTTGTTCGCCCTCAACCTATGAATTTTTGAACGCAAACTGTGACACAAACCCGTCAACTGTTCAGTTTCTCCATATTCTTTAAAATATCTTCTTTTGTGTTCAGCAGAAGAAAGAAACTCATACAGGTTTGGAACAACTGAGTAAATGATTTTAGGGTGAACTGTCCCTTTAACTTCAGGTCTATTCTCAAAGGGGTTGACAGACTAATTGCTGATTAGACAAGCGACTGTAAACAACTAAACTCATGCTTTGTGCCTCACACTTGTATTATTGCATGATGAGTAATGGTGACAGAGTTGTGGTTTTTGGGGGTGAGCTATTCCTTTAAAACGCTCATAGGCACCTGTAATCACACACCGCTCTCTGGGAATGGATGGGGCCCTGGAGGAAACTCAGCACATGATGTCCTCTCGCTGCGCTCTGTTCCCCGAGACCAGACTCGCTCACATACAAGGACGGCTCTCATGTGAGAGAGCATTGTTCCCTCTCCGAGCCGTGGAGCGAGACCGTAGCTTTACCTAAGATCTGTGTCTCCAGGGTTTGGGTTACCAGACCTCACCCCCCACCTCCGGCTGCCCACTTTGTCCCTGAACAGAAATTTCCACTCGCCTTTTCCAGGGAAGACACCTACATTCATCCGCTGCACTTCTCATCCTCTCATTATACACTCGCCTGCTGCAAAAAATAGACACTAATTGTGAGGGATTGCAAACACAGAACAGGAGAGAGTAACTTACCCATAGAAAACCCTCCAGAAGAGTCAAACAAATCATTTTTAGCGAGGAAGATAGTATTTTATCTGGTTGCATAAACATGCATTAAACATATGTTGCACAAGGCTAAATTACATCTGGCCGCTTGCTGCAAACAAACATCTCAATAATTATATCCTTTACACAACGCAATTAAAATGTCTCGTGACTGTGGGCCAAAAATACGCCCAAAAACATTAAGATACTCCAAAAGTTTGGGAAAGAAATGATCACTTTTGATCAAAAGTTTCCTTAAAGATATTTAAAATGCTGTAAAACTGCATCACAGAAGGGTCATGTGACACTGAAGACTGGAGTAATGGGTATAAATTCAGCTTTGATCACACACTTTACTATATTCACATAGAGAACATACACTGGAGGGATATTACACCGTTTTACTGGATTTATGATTTAGTGAGCAGAGGAGACTCTTTCAAAAATGTAGTGTAACATTATGGGGGGAAAACAGTCCAAAATTGCTTTTTTTTAAAGAAAAAGAAGGAAAAAGAAAATGCATGTACAAAAAAATGCTGAATCAACTTATATCAACTAAGTTAAAAATAAAATGAGTGTTAATTAATATGTGACCGTTTTTATGATTTACTCTTCCTGTCATTAAACACTGGAGTATTTGAACAGCCAGCTCATTTATTTGCAGCACCCGTAACGCTTCGCCCGTGAACCTTGAACAGTTGTGCCCTCGAGACGTCTTTGCTTACCCATAAACAGCAGACGAAAGCCGAAACGCACAAAAGAGTAACACGAACGTCTAAACGCAAAATGGACAGTGAAAGTAAAGAGCTGGCGGGTTGACACAACAAACGCAACATGTCACACAGGGTCATGGAAAAGCACTCTACCGAAACCATCGTGAAACACCGTCCCATATGGGCTTGATGAAGTTTCTGAAGAACATACAGACTATAAGTAACTTCACAAGTACATGTCAACTTATTCTACCAACCTGAACCTAACAGCCTACTAATACTCTAATGCAGGGGTTTCCAAACCTGTCCTGAGGACCCCCAGCCCTGCACATTTGTATGTCTCCCTCATCTAACACACCTGATTCAACGTATGTGCTAATTATTAGAGACTGCAAGACCTGGGTGTATCAGATATGGGAGACATACAAAATGTGCACCTTCAGGACAGGTTTGGAAACCCCTGACTAGTTGCCATTGCAAAGTTAAAGTGGACAATCGAATCAAGCCGTTATAGCATTAGACCCACAAGCACCATTAATGATTGATCTCATCCAGAACTTCTTGACTTGTCTAGTGTTCAGCAAACCTCATTGGTTTAGAAACCTGCTGGATCTTAAACGCATGAAGTGACCGTACACAATGACCATAAACATGTACATCAGTTTCACACGGGAACATGTGCAGGACATCAGACTAGACGTCAAGTATGGAGGACCAAATTACTCAAAATTAAATAATTAAATAAATAATGAATTCAATTAAACAACAATTAAATGTACCAGTTTATTCTGAAATAATTAATTAAATAATGTATTTATTAATTTAATAATTAAATAATTTATTTGATTAAATATTAATTCAATAATTAAATAAATAAATGTATCTATTTATTTTGTAAAATTAATTATTTAATATATTTCACAATTACCACACTCTTCCAAATAGATACACATCAATTTTTTTATTATTTAATGTGCTTTTTCAAAAAGATGTTTTTCATAATAATATGCTGCATTTACGAATGATGCTTATTTTGAGGAATCATGCATTTCCAAAGCAACATTTTTCCAAAGATTTTTTTCATAATAATGGAGGACATTTCACAAATGCCAATCAACAGGCAGTGGGCGGGGCTTGGCGCTGATTGGATAATCCTTTCAGATTGATTACTTTTTCCTGTCTGGGTGTGGCAAGTTGCAAGGGGAAATAGGGGAATTGATTGTAAATTAATATGTAGGTAGGAATTGATCAAGATAAAAACACACTTACTTAAACACAGCCACATTTCTCATCATTTACAGGTTTTTAGAAAATTCAATAGAGTCAAAATACATTTTCAGTCACAAATAAGAAATGAGAAGCACCCCGTGATGTCACCACAGCACACACAGATCGATCGGTCATGTCTGTCGACTCTTTAACTTCAAACCAATCAGCGCCAAGCCCCGCCCACTACCTGTTGATTGACATTTGTGAAATGTCCTCTATTATTATGAAAAAAAATCTTTGGGAAAATCGTGCTTTGGAAATGCATGATTCGTCAAATAGGCCCCATTCGTAAATTTTTGAAAAAGCACATTTAATAATGAAGAAATGATTTTTAAACATAACAATAGTGTGTGTGGAAGAGGTGATTGTGAAATATATTAAATAATTTCATGTAATTTTACAAAATAAATAGATACATTTATTTATTTAATTATTTAATTATTATTTAATTAAATTAATTATTAAATTATTAAATACATTATTTAATTAATTATTTAATTATTTCATAATAAACTGGTACATGTAATTGTTGTTTTATTGAATTCATTATTTATTTAATTATTTCATTTTGAGTAATTTGGTCCTCCATAGTCAAGGAACTCTAAACTTCACCCAACAAATGAATATCACACTGATCAGAAGTGACAGACATTTAGAATGTTACAAAAGATTCTATTTCAATAAACACTGTTCTTTTCAACATTCTATTCATCAAAGAATCCTGAGAAATCACATGTATCACAGTTTCCACAAACATGTGAACAGTTTTTAACATTGATAATAATCATAAATGTGTGTTGATCATCAGATCCTCATATGAGAGTGATTAGTGAAGGATCATGTGGCACTGAAGACTGGAGTAATGATGATAAATTCAGCTTTGATCACAGGAATAAATCACACTGCACTATATATTCACACAGAGAACCGTTATTTTCAATTATAATAATATTTCACAATTTTCACTGTATTTATGATCAAATAAATGCAACCTCCCTGAACATAAGAGCTTTTAAAAGCATCACACACACAAAGACACACACACACACACACACACACACAGAGCTTGTTTTGTGATGTAAATGAAAAAGATAAGTCATATCAGAACTTTTGCACCTGTAATGTAAATATGACAGCCTATGCAACGCCACTGAAAACTAGTGACACATTTCAGAGTAAAAATAAACTGAAAATATTGACTTTTTAATAGAATCCTTAACTTCATTGAAATGGTACGAAACTTGGTAAAGGTTTTGGTTTTGGCACACACACACACACACACACACACACACACACACACACACACACACACACACACACACACACACACACACACACACACACACACTACCCATCACAGGAGACATGCTGCATTTTTACTTTTTCAAAAAACATAACTTAGTGTGATTTATAAGATGTTTTCCTCATGGGGACCAAAAAATGTCCCCACAAGGACAAGGATTTTGGATATTGCCATCTTTGTGGGGACATTTTGTCCCCATACCGTAGCGATTACCAGTCCACACACACACACACACACATTTTTGTTCCTGCAAAAATTTAGTCGCACTTCATCTAGTGGAAGCGTTTGGTACTGCACCCAAACAAACTCTGACTGAAAGCTGATTTTTTGAGAAATCAAACTTAGATTTAGAACAATTTGTTCAGATTTATGGCTTTGATTTTCTTGTAGTTGTAGAGTTAAATGTGTTTTGGATTTCATATAAAAAATTTACATTTTTATAACAATAAACATTAAGGGCCAGATTTACTAAACAGAGCAAATTAGCATGAGACCGCAATTTCCATAAATGCTCCGATGGGAGTGGACAGTTCTGCGCGTGATCTACTGACGACACGCAAATAAGGCACACAGACACAGCCGGATCATTTCCATAATGAACATAATCCATAGCACAATCCTGTTAGCGTCTGGCTTAAGATGTGCTTTTATAGAGGCGGTAAATAATGCCGCAAACACCAGTAAACTGACGAGCGCAAACCTTAGTAAATCAGCTTGTGTGATTCATTTAAATACTCTCCTCCCATAAATACTGCGCCTGAAAGGGAAATGCAATAAGATCAGCCGCAGAAATAACCCTGTCCATGCCTTTCCAGCGCTAATTCTTCACTGCGTGTCTTTAGTGAATCTTGTAAATGCAATTCTCAGGTCTATGCTCAAAAAATGAATAAATGGATGTACCATAAACATGATATAAAAACTAAAATATAGTCTCAGCTGTTCTTGTAAGATTTTCTGCTGCTACAAGAGCCACAAAGAGCTTACGAAGCCTCAACGAGGTGTATATTTAACATACCATATTAAAAATCTGATTAATCTGTTAGCATTTTATATTATTAATATTTATATTATGAATTATTTCGGCCTTCTATCATATGCCTGAGCCATCTGATTTATGTGTGACACTCATTACGCTTCGCAGTTGAACAGTTTTGCCCTCGAGACGTCTTTGCTTACCTATAAACAGCAGAGGAAGCAGAATTACAAAAGAAGGAAGAACACAGATGTATGAACTCAAAACATGCAGTGAAAGTGTGATTACGCTGCGGGTTCACACAGGATCATGGTGGACTCGACAAGCACAAACCACGTCAAACGTTAGACTCTTTAACCCTGAACAGTGCTAAAAATGAGGCTTCGAGATCCGTTGTTTAAATCTTCTGATGCTGAAAGACACTTGTAGGTTTTGACGCTGGATGCTGCAAATCCAAAGTAAATCAATTCCATGGAAAGCATTTATTGTGAGTTTTCAGAGTTGGTCAGGACAGCTTCGGCCACCAAATTCTCTCAGAATAACACAGACTGAAAGTCTGACCACTTCATAAGATTCAAAAGATGGATTTATTCACAAGACGGGCATTCCTGTTTTACAAACTGCTCATTTTTCTCAAAAATAGCATGCACACACAAGGCTCAATGCCCAGTTAGCAAGGCAGATTTACAATTGGAGCAAAGGCTTTATTCATAAACTCTGAGAGAAATATTCGTAATTTTAGTCTCTCAACTTGGCAAAGGCTGAGAAACAAACTGCCTTACAAAATATGTCCTAAGAACATTTGGCAATAACGTTCCCATTAAGTTATGAAAACTTTCAACACTATCTCACAACCAATCAGTAGGTTTTGTCCAGACCCCAGTGACGGGTGGGTTTAGGCGCGGGCTTGAGGTCATTGGTATGAAGTAGCCACCTCGTAAAATATGAACGAATTGCCGTGAGATCGGGTTGAAACTTTATGTTCTCTGAACGTTCGAACCGCAGAATGCTTTTGTTGGTTATGTGAACATTCCATATCAAACATTATGGGAATGTTACATTTGAATGTTCTCTGAAAGTTCCGAAACAAGTTCCTTTTTATTTTTATTGTTACATTTCAGGAGAAAAAGTTCCATGTTTTTGTGCTAACATTTTGAGAACATTATTAAAGGGATAGTTCAAGATTAGCCCATGATGATTTACTCTCCCTCAAGCCATCCTATAGGTGTGTATGACATTCTTCTGTCAGACGAGTTATATTAAATATATATTATATAGAGTTATATTAAAAATGTCCTGGCTCTTCCAAGCTTTATAATGCCAGTGAATGGCAGAAGAAGACCAAAAAAGTGCATCCATCATCATATAACCGCTCCACACGGCTCTGGGGGTTAATAAAGGCCTCCTGAAGTGAATCGATGGGTTTGTGTAAGAAAATATCCATATTTAACACATTATAAAGTGTGTGAATAAGGAAGGCGATTCGCTGGAAGCTAGATATTTTACATTACAACGTGTTAAACATGGAGATTTTTCTTTCGCTTCAGAAGGCCTTTATTAACCGAGCCATCTGGAGCACTTTTATAATGGATGGATGCACTTTTATGGGCTCCCATTCACTGCCATTATAAAGCTTGGAAGAGCCAGGATATTTATTAATATGACTCTGACTGTGTTCGTCTGACAGAAGAATGTCATACACCTAGGACGGCTTGAGGGTTAGTAAATCATGGGCTATTTTGCATTTTTGGGTGAACTATCGCTTTAAAGACCAGATTGAAACATTCTCACTGGAAGAACGTTTGTGATGACGCGGGGCGTTACTCAATGAGCGCATGAGTAAAGCGAAGGAGAAAAGCATGTGTGTGTGCTCACCGTGATTTTGCCAAGTAAGACATGTTCCTGATTCAACACATTTTGTTGACCCTGGAACAACATGCATGTCTGAAATAAGGTGTCACTGAACTCAGAGGGAAATGCTGAGGAACACTGAACCCTGGGTTTAAGCATAAACTTGGCATTAACTGTAAACTTGTCCCTCAAATCTGATTGGGATATTGGAATGTTGTTCCAGGATCAACGTGAAATGATGCACACAGTCCAGGAGTGTCTGTGACGTCACATGAGCTTCACACACACCGAGGCTGGAGTGCCACCAGAGGAACGCTCGGGCTCGCCTGTGCCATTGTGTATTTTCCCATAGGAGAGAATACCGGGTGAGCGTAAGGAAGCACCGGGTGAGCGTAAGGAAGGCGTGGAGAAGTGCATCACACAGTCCTGATCCGTAGAGGTCACTCCTCTGTTCCGGCACACACACGTTCTCTTCTGTTGTGCTTGTTTATTCACTCCTCACATTCCCGTTTGTGCCGGAGGGGTTTCGGAGCGTGCCCTTTGCATCCGTTTGACAGACGGGAGAGCTGTCATTGCACAATGTCATTTCCAAACAGCTAAAGTTACGGGAAGGCCAGCGATGCATTAACGGTTTTAGAAGATAATCCCTGACACATTCCAGGACACACATTCACCTCCAAACAGACGGCCCTCTTCCTAACGCCTGTGTAAGCGGGAAAAACACACTGGGAGAACGGTGACCCAAAACAATCCCGATATAACTCTAGATCTGAGACTCTCAGCAGCCAGTAATGCGACATCCTGTTTGGAATGGGATATATTAAACTAGAAGAAATGAATAGGGCAAGATTTTAGCTAAATCCTGCTAGCAAAATGGTAAATCATGCTAGCAACATATGAAATCATGCTAGCAAAATGCGAAATCATGCTAGAAAACGTGCTAAATAATGCTAGCAACATGTTAAATCATGCTAGCAACATACAAAATCATGCTATCAAAATGCAAAATAATGCTAGCAACATGGTAAATCATGCTAGAAATGTACAAAATCATGCTTGCAAAATGCGAATCATGTTAACAAAATGTTAAATAATGCTAGCAACCTACAAAATCATGCTAGCAAAATGCGAAATCATGCTAAAAAACTTGCTAAATAATGCTAGCAACATACAAAATCATGCTAGCAAAATGCGAAATAATGCTAGCAACATGTTAAATCATGCTAGCAAACATACGAAATCATGCTAGCAAAATGCGAAATAATGTTAGCAAACATACGAAATCATGCTATCAAAATGCAAAATAATGCTAACAACATGGTAAATCATGCTAGAAATGTACGAAATCATGCTTGCAAAATGCGAATCATGTTAACATGTTAAATCATGTTAACAAAATGTTAAATAATGCTAGCAACTTACGAAATCATGCTAGCAAAATGCGAAATCATGCTAGCAACATGCAAAATAATGCTTGCAAAATGCAAAATCATGCTAGCAAAATGCTAAATAATGCTAACAAAATGCTAAATAATGCAAGTAACATGTTAAATCATGTTATCAAAACATGCTAGCAATGAACAAATGTTATCAATATGTGTTAAATCATGCTTTCAAAATGTTAGCAAATTTGCTTAATCATGCTAGCAAACATACTAGCAACGTGTTAAATCATGCTAACAAAATGCTAACTTATGCTAGCTATGTGCTTAATTATCTTAGCAAAATGGTAAATAATGCTAGCAACATGTTAAATCATGCTAACAAAATGCTAACTTATGCTAGCAATGTGATAAATCATCTTAGCAAAATGGTAAATAATGCTAGTAATGAGCTAATTAATGTTAGCAGCATGTTAAATCATCTTAGCAAAATGGTAAATCATGTCAACAACATGCTAGCAAAGGAGCTAAATCGTGCCAGCAAATATGCTAATTCATGTTAGGAATGTTATAAATAATTCTTAGAAATAAATAATATTGTATCCAATAGGAATTTATTGTTTCTGCTCAAATATAGTACACTGTAAAAAAATGAAGTTGCTGCCTTAGATTTTTAAGTACAATCAACTTGGATGCTAAAGTATTTTCAACTTAAATGACATTAAAAATGAGTTGAATCTTGTATAAATTATAAAAAAGTTGAACATGCATGGCTTAACTGATTATGATGGTTAAAGCGATGTAAAAACATGTGTTGCCATAACAACATCATCAACAACAAGGTTTTAATACACATCAGTTTTATCATGAGATATAGTTTATATTCATATAAAGATTATAGATTTTATTTGTATTTTTTAATTAGTTTTTATTTTTAGATTGTTCATATTTATTTTAATTTGAGTTAAAGTTGTATTATTGTTTTATTTTTTTTTGTTGTGGTTTTTTTTTATTATGCCTATTTATTTTATGATACATTATTTCAGTTTTAGTTATTGTATTTTTATCAAGCTAAACTAAATTAATAATTTTCCATTGGCAACTATGGCTTAAAAAAACTATATTTTATTTCAGTTAATGCTAATTTTATTTCAAGTAACATTTTTTTTTAAAATACTTTAATACAAATGTTAATGCTTTTGTTTTTGGTTATCTATAATAACCCTGATAACATGAACTGCATGACTACGTGTCTTTGCATATTATGCAACATGAAAGTGATTGATGGTGAACGCTAGGATTTCCATACCACAGTGAAGCCGGACGGGAGTTTGCAGAAGCAATGGCGAAATAGCTATTTCATCATCATCATCATCATTCAATCAATCAATCACTCTCTCCTGCAGAACACAAACGGTATTGATGATCAAATGATAACGAAAACAAGTCGGTTTTGATTTCATGGGGACTTTAAAGACTCTACAGTTTCAGTGTAAGACATCAGGAGCGGCCGTGCCTTTGGCTGAGAGATAATCCAGGTGTGTGTGATGAGATTATGGTTGATCAAACACGGCTGGGGCGTTAATACTCAGTCATAATACCATGTTTACAGACACTCCTGCAGTCACTGATCAGAGAGAGAAAAACCATGGATGCATGCAGAAATACTGATCACAACATCCCCCCCACCCTCCCAGTGATCAAGAAAGATGATCTACGACGCACACGGATGAGTGAACAAGAGGAGGATGGGCATAAAGATGAGTCTAAATATAGCCAAATATCCACATATCCAGTTCATGTTAGCAAAATATGCTAATCATGCCAGCAAAATGTTAACAATGTGTTAAATAATGCTAACAGTTTGCTAACAGTGTGTTAAATAATGCAAGCAATTTGTTAAATCATCTTAGCAACATAATAAATAACGCTAGAAGTGTGTTAAATCATATTGTCAACGTGCTAATCATGATAAAAATATGTAAACAATGTGTTAAATCATGCTAGTAAAATGCTAAATAATGCTAACAGTTTGCTAACAATGTGTTAAATCATGCTAGCAACATTCTAAATAATGCTAGAGGTGTGTTAAATCATGTTGTCAACATGATAATCATGATAGCAATATGTTAGCAATGTGTGTTTAATCATCCTAGCAAACATGGTAAATCATGATACCAATTTGCTACATCATCTTAGCAACATGCTAAATCATGCTAGGAACGTGTTAAATCATGTTATCAACATGCTAATCATGCAAGGCGTGTGTTAAATCATGTTGTCAAAATGCTAATCATGATATCAAAATGCTAAAAGTGTGTTAAATCGGTAACACTTTACAATAAGGTTGTATTAGTTAACATTAGTTAATGCATTAGTTAACATGAACTAACCATGAACAACACCTCTGTTCAGCATTAGTTAATCTTTGTTAACGTTAGTTAATATAAATCCAGCTGTTCATGTTAGTTCACAGTGCATTAACTAATGCTAACAAGATTTTATTCATGCATTAGTAAATGTTGAAATTAACATTAACAAAGATAAATAAATGCTTTATAAGTGCAGTTCATCATTAGTTCATGTTAACTAATGCATTGACTAATACAACCTTATTGTAAAGTGTTACCGTTAAATCATCTTAGCAAAATGTTAAATCAATATGCTAACAGTGTGTTAAATCAACAACATGTTAAAGCAATATGCTAGCAAAATGTTAAATAATGCTAGCAACATGATATATAATCTTAGCAAACATGCTAAATTGTGCTAGGAATGTTAAATCACGTTATCAGCACTATTACTCCAGTCTTCAGTGTCTGTGAGTTCATATTGAGATCTTTGACTGTTAAAGACAGACTTTAGCATTAAATCTGAAGCCCCGTGGTTCCATATCCAGTGAGTTGTTTTTCCAATTAACAATTTCAACAAGAACACTTGAGCGGTTTTTATTTAAGAGTGGAGAGCCATCAAGATTACACCATATTGTGGCAGAGAGAGAGAGAGAGAGAGAGAGAGAGAGAGAGAGAGAGAGAGAGAGAGAGAGAGAGAGAGAGAGAGAGAGAGAGAGAGAGAGAGAGAGAGAGAGAGAGGGAGAGAGAGAGAGAGAGAGAGAGAGAGAGAGAGAGAGAGGAGAGAGAGAGAGAGAGAGAGAGACAGAGAGAGAGACAGAGAGAGAGAGAGAGACAGAGAGAGAGAGAGAGAGAGAGAGAGAGAGAGAGAGAGAGAGAGAGAGAGAGAGAGAGAGAGAGAGAGAGAGTGCCCCCTTTGCACCAAACACTCCCGCCAACCTGCTGTTGCTAGGCAACCTGCGTGCATGCCTGAGATTATTGCGCACAATCCATGAGGCTCAAATGTCTTTTCAAATTAAAGGAGTGCAATCGGAACATTGTTTTCCTTTGAGAGGACGGGATCTGTAAAGGGCAGCAGAGGGAATATTGAACAGCTTGCTGCTAAAACAAGTTCATATTGAACTTTTCCTCGCTGCGATGCCTCATACCGCCGTTCTAAACATGCTAATGCTCATAGATTAGATACGCATGGAGGGCCTGGATCTCCTGTCATGCGTTCGGGGGCCGGGGACATTCCAGCCTCTAATACAGTGGACACAGTCCAGTGGCTAATGCATTACCTCAGTTATTCACAAAGGGACTCTACGCTCACTGGAAAAATGCGCCTGTGCTGATCGATGTTTATGCAAAATGACATAACATCGCTTCTTGCATGTTTAGCAATAGGTTCGAAGTGAAATGTGAGATGCGCTAAAAGGCTGTGTTTGAAATCGCCCCCTCATTCTCTATTCCTTCAGACACTGACCCAACCCTCCTTACGAAAAAGAAGTATACTTCAAGTTAATTTTATGAAGTATCCTTAAGTATGTTAAAGTATATTTTTAAGTATACTTTATGTAGTAAGTATACTTACATTAATTTTTACTAGTAGTAAACTTGTAAGAGTACTATTTTGATATTTTCCGCCATCTAGCGGTGAAAAGGTATATGACCATCCAGTGAATATTAGTTTCTGTTCCTCTCAATTCAGATTTCGTTTGAACTCCTACGGTGGCCGATTTGGTCCAATATTAACATGGCTTCCAGTTCGATCAAGTGATGAGGTTACTTTAGAAAACTATTATAATTTGCAGTTATTTAATTTGTCAGTTAACATGTAGGTTATGACATCTATGTAAAATGAATAATAGTTTTACCTTTTCGTTATTTTTTACCATTTCATTGCTAACATCAGCGATCAGGTTCCCAGACGAATGCAAGCTTATCTTAGTAAAGTAACTTTTATCGGTGCTATCGTTATTCTGTATATTGTACGACATCACTAGCGTAAGGCAAAGTTTACATTGTAGGCTATATCAGTCTCAAGCAATCCCCTCTTCACATTCGACACAGTGCCATCGAGTGTTAAAACGCCAAAGGCGAATTTACGGGTATGTCCCTCTTTGGCTACTGTACTTTCAAGATGGAGGGGCAACATGGCAACGCGCATTCGAACCCCTCACCCATATGTATTTTCAATGGCATATTATACACTTACGAGAATACTTTATTACTTGAAAGAAGTAAATAAACATTAATGAGCACATATATTTTTGAAAGTGTTTTTAGCTAAGAATAAACTAAAAAAGTTACACAGTGTAGCTTTAAGTGTACACTACCAATTCCACGAATCACGAATAAGATAGTAGTCATATGACAGTTTCAGGTTCCTCTGGCTTCCTTTACGATCCCACATGGAGGTTTTCCAGTCTGTGTTGCTATCTCTCCCGAAGCTACAGCAGAAAATCAAATTCTGAGGTAAGAAAGTTAAATAAACTACAAGATAATATTTTGTTAAGTACTTGTAAATACTGTTGTATGAGTTATATCAGGTCAAAGTCTAGTTTCTCTAGTAAACAATGGTGTATTAACCTCCTGCTAATTTCAAAGCACCATGCTAATACAGCTAGCTAAACAATGGGTGAGAGTGGCGGGGTAGGTTGAAACATGTTTTGAAACAACTATCCACTTGCATACAACTAAGAACATTTTTGTGTTTTTAATAATTCTACAGAATGCCTATGTTTATATTAATTTCCTCTCTCTCTCTCTCTCTCTCTCTCTCTCTCTCTCACACACACACACACACACACACACTCACATGAATGTGCACGTACAGATATGCACAAACAAACGCACACGTGCATACACAAACTCACACAATATGCACATACACTCCCCATATTCACACATATTTTATTGTTGCAGCCATTAATTTAAAATAAAACTGCTGTTGTGCCATATCACTTGGAGTACCCTTAGTTTTTGTGCATTTTGTCTATGTTACAACATACCCCAGTAGTGGTGCTCATCAGTAGCGATGATCAAAACACAGATGGAGTAGATCGAGTCAACACATTCAAATCTTCAGTTGTTTCCTCTTCATGAGTTCGACATTTCATTCAGTAAATTAGGCCGTTTGGATTTATATGCTGTTTAATGTTTGATGATCGTGTTATCTTACATTTGCGTCAGCAATCTTTTATCACTCGTTTCTGCTTCTTCTTCTCCCGTGTTTTGATCAGGAGATTCTGCCCTCTTTCAGAAGATGTGTCATAGCGCCCCCTAGCGTATAACAGTGAAAACACAGATAGCTGGAAAATTCAGTCAATGGTGTGGAAAGAGTAACGTCGGTTTGAAGTAAATGCCTATGTACACTACCAGTGGACTAGCCTACACACAAATTCAGATGATACGCAGAATTGGAACATATCTGTTTCATATCAATATTCTAATTAATATGTTCAAACAATGTAAGTTTATAAGACAGCATGTAAAACTATGTAAAAAAAAAAGTATATTTAATCATCTACTCAATCAAAAGATTAAACACAATTACAAGTCAAGTATACTATGAATACTTAATTATACTTTTAATTATATCTCAATCACAAGATTGAGTACAAGTGTAGTAGGCCAAATATACTTAGACTTTTCTGTCAGTACGAGTCAAGTACACTTAAGTGCAATTTTAAGTATATTTCTGATACTTTCTTCTTTTTAGTTTAAAAGAAGTATACTAATAGAACACTTGAATAAACACATATTTCATAAGGGCCATTGAAAAATCCATGTTTATTTTAGCATGTTTCTGAGAGGTTTGTTCAAATCATAACCCTAACAAGTATATGTGATGCTTCAGCAAACAACACTCATTATGATCATTCTCAGCTGCTCTATATATAAATGCATGTATGTTAAAAGTGAAGAATGCATCATAATCCGTTGTGCCACTTTTACTTAATGTGCTCCTGTTAGTCATTTTCTGTTGCTGCTTTCTCAGTGTGTTCTTCACACTTGCTCTCCGCGATCACACTCACTGCTGTCCTGCAGCTGTTCTCGCTGCATATTTTTATCTGTAAAGATAGCATGAAATAACACTGGTGGCAAAAAATAGAAATTCTACAATCAGCCTGTCGGTCTGTCTCTTTACATTAAAGAGCAAAATCAAAACTCGGACCCTTGTGTTTTTAGTTCATGCATTAAGCTTGTCTATTTGGTATTGCACTATTGCACTGGCTTCTAAAAGAATGAACAAAACATTGATGCACTCAGGATATTCTATCCAAATGTTCGCTTAATTAACACAACGGCTGTGATGTAAAACATGAAAAAGTAAGGATGCACGGTATCAGCTGATATATGTTATATTTTTAATTGACCCGATAAGAAAATTTGCTCGATATATTAAAGCCAATTTTGATTTATATTTATCTGCCAATATATCGGTTATCGGCTTTCAAATATAAAGAATTATCAGTATTGGTCAAAATCTTTATATCAGTGCATCCCTATAAAAAGGATCTCAACATTATATAAAATCAAAAAATATGTTAATTTTTAATTGGCCCGATAAGAAAATGTGGCCAATATATTAAAGCCAATTTAGTTTTAGATTTATCGGCCAATATATCGGTTATCGGCTTTCAAATATAAAGAATTATCGGTATCTGCAAAAATTTTCCCTATAAAAAAGGATTTCAAAATTATATAAAAAGTATGTGAAATGAAAAATTATATAAAAATTTGGATATAGATTTAACGGCTAATATATCGGTTATTGATATTCAAATATAAAGAGTTATCGGTCTCAGCCATAATGTTCACATCAGTGCATCCCTATAAATAGGATCTCAAAATGGCATTAAAAATATATATAAATAAAAAATTATATAAAAAATTGGATTTAGATTTATCTGCCAACATATCGCTATCAACTTTCAAATATAAAGAATTTTCAGTTTTCCGTAATCGGCCAAATTGATATGAAATCGGTGCATCCCCAAAGTATGAATAAGTCTCTCGTATCACTCCACACTCTTTCTGATCACATAATAAGATCAATAACACTCAAATTAATATTTTATATGACCGTCTATAGCTGTATAATATCACCGCTGTGTGAACGAGAATAGTGCTGGATATTTGGAGAGCGGGTTGATTTGAAGAGCTTCTGTCAGAAGAGCGATGCTTGAGGTCAGTCGTGTGAAGCAGTCGAGAGCTCAATGAGAACCGATGGCACACACGTGCTTCATGAACTGCCAGTCAAAATGATGCTATGAGAGCAGAGAAGACCTGGACGCTGTAAAAAAAATGGTATTCAGTTTGAAAATATGGATAGTGAGACAAAATCCCACCGGAGCAGCAGCTTCTCTCCTCATGGCAGGGTTGCCAGGTCTACACAACAAAAACCCACTTAATCAAAACCAGACCAATCACAAACTAAACTAGAGGAGTCACTAGAAGCACAACCCAAGAAACAGTGTAAAAGCAAACCAGTGCTGTGGGGAAATCATGGGCCTTGCAACACATCCGTTACTGATATATCTGTGTCAAGGAAATTGAAGATTTTCTGTCACTTTATGGCTGCCTCTTCATAATTTACAAGTCTGTCCTACTTATTGTTGTGGAATCAGTTAGCGGGAAGATTTCAGGTCTGCAATATAATTAACCTCAAAACCAACATAAATAAGGCACTATATTTTACCTGATAAAAATAAAGCTTATATTTAGGACTCCAAAAATAATTCTCGCAGTCCAAACAAATCTCATTCTTATTCATGCAAAAATAGGGCATGCATAACTTAAAAGTAGAAAGTGCTGTTTGGTGGAAAAATGTGATTGACTGTCATTAAAATAAAAATGATCTCAGTATTTTCCTTCAGATTCTCCTACACAAACATTCAGTCAAACCGCAGTTGACCTCGGTAAGAATAATCATTGTGTTTTACTGGAACGCTCTCGACGGGGTTACATAACACAAACATGTTTAATTTCAGCACACGTGCATGTGAGAACACGGATGAAACCCTTACAGTGCTGCTCACCTGGAACTAACACACACTTTTGGAACACACAGTCTCTCAATGCATTTAATAAGACACACATCTCTCTGCGACTAAAAATATCTCCCTCTGAAGATCTTGACCTGAAAGAACAAACGCAGCTGGAGAAGGTTAGATGAGCTACATGTCTTGGCCAACTGTAAAAGTAATTCAGAGCAGGAATGAAAAAAAATATACATTGAACATTTCCCGAAAAAAAAACACCTGATTCCACAACAACATAAAAAAAGGTATTTGTGGTTTATTTCTCATAATTGTGAAATTATCACACAGTTGCTAATCCGTATTGTCATTATTAACTAAAAGTATTCAAAATAGTTTCCTTTAACTGAAATAAAGCTGAAATTAGATATATTGCCTGAAAAAAAGTTTCATTTGCAACTGAAATAAAATAAAGCTAAATAGAAATATTAATAATAAAATGACAAAAGCACATAACAAATTCACAAAAATAACAAAAACCCTGAAAACATAAAAAACTCAAGCTGATTCAAAATACTATCATAGTGTATAAATAATACTAAAACAACATTGTTGCAAATGTATTTGTGACTTTATTTATTGTTTTATTCATTATTTATTATGGTTTCCATTAGGGAATCACCATATCATTATCGGCCGATATATGTTCGTTTTTAATTATATTTGATCGATAACGGCCTGATAAGAAAATGTGGCCTATAAATAATGTATTATTTCCCTCAGCTGAGACACTTCAGATGTGCTCTGTTCATCATGACGGGTTTCAATGGCTTGAAATATGAAATCAATTCAAAAAGGAAAATACAGTTCAATGCAACATGAGCAGCGCAAGTCTGTCATATCAGCTACATAAAATTATAATTTATATAAATATAAATTATAATAAAACATTATGATTGTGTTTTTGGGACATGGCTTTAATGGTGAGACTTTTGTTTTTGAAATCAGGCTCTCAAAAATCATGTAAAAATTTGGATTTAGATTTATCAGCCAATACATGCATATCGGTTATCAGCTTTCAGATATAAAGAATTATAAGTATCGGTATCAGCCAAAATGTTCATATCGGTGCATCGCTATAAAAAGGATCTCAAAATTATATTTAAAAAAAATTATATAACAATTTTGGATTTAGATTTATTGGCCAATATATCGGTTATCGGCTTTCAAATATAAATAATTATCGGTCATCGGTATCGGCCAAAATTTCCCTATCGGTCCATCCCTATAAAAAGGATCTAAAAATTATAAGGTTTTAAAATAAAACCTTATATAACAATTTGGATTTAGATTCATTGGCCAATATATCTGTATCGGCTTTCAAATATAAAGAATCATCGGTATCGGCCACAATTTTCATATTATATACTCTATAAAAAGGATCTCAAAATGATATCAAAATTATATAAAATAAAAATTACATCAAAATTTTAATTTAGATTTATTGGCCAATATATCGGTTATTATCGGAATTATCGGTCATCAGTATCGGCCAAAATTTTCATAATGGTGCATGCATAGTTTCTATAAAAACACCTACACATTTAATAAGATGACTAAAAGTTGAGAACCACTGCTCTGAGCTCAGGGTAAGACTGATATACATCATTTCAGCATTTTTAGCAAATGATCTCATCAGCTTTAGCCACACATGAATGCACAGAATTATCAGCAGCAGAATTTGCTTTTCAGTGACATTAATGCTGTATTCACTCTCAGACACACTAATAAACGGCACACATGTAATTCTGGTTTGATGTGCCTCTCCAGGGACTCAGTGAAGGAGATAAAGGAAGTAAATATCGTGTCATGTCCCTGAAGTCATTTCCCATCTGTGGGAGCTTTGTCAGAGCAGAGACCTTCTGACCTGCGGCTTCTATCGGCTCATCCTTCAGGGAAAAGTGTGCTGTGGTTCGTGTTTGGCTTATCATTGATCTGTTGCTGCTTGTTGAGACTGTCTCTCCAAGAGAAAACGAAAGTGGCTTCGGAACATGTGACGGAATAATAATCTCGCACATCTCAGTCCTTTTTAAAAGGCTTTCTAGTCTGGACTTTGTCCAGAATAATGAATTCAAATCCCAACCTTTACTATTATAAAGTAATCTGCAAAGCGGGTTTCAAATCCTCTTTCAGCATCATAATCTGTTCCATATACAAAGCAAGGATGCGTTTCTTTCAATGTATGACGGCAGTCATTAATGTAACCCAAAATAAGGTCAAGATGATTTAAAGACGAGAGCGAATCTCCTGCTGTGGGAAACGGTGACCTGTTAGAATGAGTAATTCCTCATGGATGGAGCAGCATCTAGTGCTGAATGAGAGAGAGAGACACAGAGAGAGAGAGAGAGAGAGAGAGAGAGAGAGAGAGAGAGAGAGAGAGAGAGAGAGAGAGAGAGACAGAGAGAGAGAGAGAGAGAGAGAGAGAGAGAGAGAGAGAGAGAGGGAGAGAGGGAGAGAGAGAGAGAGAGAGAGAGAGAGAGAGAGAGAGAGAGAGAGAGAGAGAGAGAGAGAGAGAGAGAGAGAGAGAGAGAGACAGAGAGAGAGAGAGAGAGAGAGAGAGAGAGAGACAGAGAGAGAGAGAGAGAGAGAGAGACAGAGAGAGAGAGAGAGAGAGAGAGAGAGAGAGAGAGAGAGAGACCAGTACATGCAGACACAAACACAAATGCAGATGATCTATTCCGGTGGCTTTCAACTAGCAGCACAATTTATCCCTAATTAAATAATTTACTGGCATAAATTATAGCATTTCTTTTGCCTATGTCACAATATAAAGTAAATCCGGCCCCGTGTCAGAAATAGGTCACATTGTGGAAGTAAGTTCCACTATCACTTTATATGTGTTTTGGTGATATATGTAAACATTTTCATTGTTTTGCATCCTTGCATTCATCATTTTGTATTGCATTAAATCTAGGAATGCACAATATATCAGCCACTATATCGGTAGTGGCAGATAAATGTTCATTTTGAATGTTATCATTATTCGGCCCAATATAAACATTTGGTCGATATATTAAAGCTGATAAATAATGTATTATTTCCTTCAGCTGAGACACTTCAGATGCTTGATAATATATCGGTTATCAGCTTTCAAATATAAACAATTATCGGTTATCATATCGGCCAAAATACTCATATCAGCGCATCCCTATTAAAAAGAATCTCAAAATGATATAAAAATGATACTAAATCAAAACTTATTTTAAAATTTGGAATTAGATTTATCGTCCAATATATCGGTTATCGGCATTCAAATTTAAAGAATTATCGGTATTGTATCAAGCTAAATGTTCATATCAGTGATTAAATCCCTAATTAAATCATCTGTCGCAGTGATTTCTGATGGCACTCCTACAAACGATGCTATATGATTTATAACATTCCCACATACGCAGAACGTTTCTAGACATGGCCTGAATATCATGTCAGTAATTATGATGTTAAAGACCACTGCATCACAGAGTCACGAACATCTGCTTTAAACACACCACCACGGAATTGAACTCTAATTGACATCTTCTCCACACCGTTAATTAGGCGCTTGTGGCCTAAAGAAAAGGCGGGATTCTGTTAATTACGTTTTTATGCATTTCGAATGTTCCTTATCATTTTACAACAGGCTTAAGGTTTCATAGCTCAGATGAATGAGATTAGCTGATCAGAATCAAACGGATGATTCTATCAGCAGCTAACAGGAAACCTCCTGACAAGCTTCCTCAAAGTAACATTTATAGAATATTCGGTTTTAGAATGTTCAGGAACATTCAAAAGTAACATTCCCATACTGATTGCAAAATGGAATGTTTTTAAAACATAAATGGAATGTTCATGGAATCCAGAATCCAGCGATGCCCTAGAAACCGCCCAGAACACACGAGCAGCTTCACCACAGCAGACCTGTGACCCGTTTTCAACTGTGTGACCTGCTAGTTTAAAGCCAGCGGAATAGATCACCTGTGTTTGTGTCTGCATGTACTGGTGTCCTCTCCCTCTCTCTCTCTCTCTCTCTCTCTCTCTCTCTCTCTCTCTCTCTCTCTCTCTCTCTCTCTCTCTCTCCCTCTCTCTCTCTCTCTCTCTCTCTCTCTGTCTGTTGAATGAGAGATATGGATTGCTGCCGGATGTGTCTGAGAGCTCAAGGGTGCTCATTAAACCAAACTAGCATGCTGCTCTTCAATCTAGAGATGCCGGTTGTAAATGTGTGAGGATATTGATAGATCTGTGTGTAATGTCCTGTGTAGCAGGAGCTGGTGTGTGTTGAACAGCAGGAGAGCTTCAATGAGGATCCAAAGAGCAAGAGAGGATAGAAACGTGATGAGAAACATTGCTAGGGATGACAAATGATATTCAAAAGCCAATATGCTCCCATAACATGATGTATTCTGAGCTCAACTGGATATTTAACACACACACACACACACACACACACACACACACACACACACACACACACACACACACACACACACACACACACAAAGTAGGTTGGACTTTAATCCATGGGGATCATGCAAAGACTCTCTAATTGAACAGTGATTGAATAGTATATATACTATAATATCAATATTATACATATAATATAATATTTATATACAGATATATACAGAACAATATTTATAATGCTGTAATAATTAATGTACTGTTCATTGTTAGTTCATAATACCTATTACCTAATGCATATAGTTATTAAATTCAAATGTCAGATTAAATAAATTGATAAAAAAATGTTTATCAAAATAAAATTTCATATATACAGTAGATATAAATATTTATATATTTATGCATGCACTAATTAATATATTTATTAAAAACAACGAGCAATACTTTTAAAGCATTTACTAAATAGTAGTTTCTAGATATACCCAATACATTTTATACAAACATGAAACACAATTAACATGATGTTATATATAATATTATACCATTTATGTTGTATAAATACACAGAACAATATTTATAAATTAACATAAATGAATAAATGCTGTAAAAATGGCTTTTTGCTTCATTCATGATACCCGGTGAATTAATTCATATTTTGTTTGATATATTTATTAAAATTAATATTCAAAATTATTTGCAAGAATACTTTTTTTTAAATTAAATTTAACTTTGAACAGATTAAAATTGAATTTAACATATTTAATTTCATTATCTAAATACACCCTATGTGTAAAAACTTAACTTATATATCTGAATATGCAGCTGTTTTGTTCAAAGCACTGTTTATGGTGTGTGTGCGCACAGGCTAACGTCTGCATCTCTATGACCCATTTTGGCTGAGTGGAATTCTGAGACTCATTGCCCTTCCCAGCGGAGCACAGGTGCGGATCAGAACACTGGATCATCGGGGGGGATCGCAGCCCCTCGGCGCTCGCAGTGTGTTAATGCCACACGTGCTCCATAAACTCAACACACCATTAAACAACGCTCAAGTGGGTGGGCTACATGGCCTAAATGTTGATTTTTACAAACTTTTATATGAAGACAGCTAAATAATGAAAAAGCCTTATTTTAAGAAGTTAAAAATTGCTTTACTTATTTTGATGAGTTAAAATAAAAACTAGGGATGCACGATATACCGGCCACCATATCAGTATCGGCCGATATATGTTCATTTTTAATTAAGTAAATTTGGCATATATATTAAAGCAGATAAATATTGTATTATTGCCTTCAGCTGAGACACTTCAGATGCGCACCGTTCACCGTGATAGGTTTGAATTGCCTGAAATATTATTGACATCACTTCATATAGAAAATACAGTTTCTGTCTGTCAATCTGTGTTAAATGAACACCCCTCAGTGAACATACGAGTCCACACTACAGGCAAGGAACTCTGAAGCAGTGTTACAGTTAATGAGATAATTGATTAATTAAGTGATGATTGACCATTAGTGGTGTCACCTGATGCCATTAAGCAGAATCATAAAGGAAAGAGAAACAACAAGAACATGTATTACACTTATTATTAACCATTTCTCTCCATTCTCCATAAACCATTCTTTATGTCTGTCATACATCTACAAAAGTTCTTATTGAGAATTAACAGAAGTTTAGATGTTAATGTTTTTTCAAGTCACCATTACGGTGATCAGTGTTTGCTTTAGTTTGGCTCTGATCCTTTACTTTTTAACATTAGTTTTCCTCTGGACACCTAACTTTGTGTTTATAAAGCACATTAGTTATGTCAAGTGAAAATATGACATTGTCAAAATATGTTTGAGGTTGCGTCCAATAAAATTGGATTTAGATGTATTGGCCAGTATATCGGTTATCAGCTTTTCAAATAGAAATATCGGTTATCTGTATCTGTAAATTTTATATCGGTGCATCCATAGTAAAAACATTTTGTTGTTAATCATGTAATTTTTTACAGGGTTACATATGCTTGAGATGCTGATATTAAGTCTTTTTTTCTGAAAAATTATTCAAAATCATGTGTGTTTTGGATGAAAACTTTTTTCAAAAGTTTATTCTTTTAAGCATGAATTTGCTTAATTTCGAATAATTTAAGTAATTTTGCTTCTCAAGTAAAAATATTGATGTACGAATGTTTAGATATGTCAATTGGGAATTTTGTTTTTGTTTTTTTGCAGTGCATAATCAAGGCATAGAATTTCTTAGAATTTCTCAAGGCATAGTGACTTATTACCAGTTTTCTTGTAATGTGGTAACATCATTTCTGAAATGCCAGAGCATTATCCACACAAACAGTTCCTCCTTTTGCACCAATATATCTGAGAAACAAATACGTATATGAAGTATATAAAAAGCATAATTCAGGGATGAAAGGACGCTGCTGTGGACCAGTGAGTGGTTTATTTAGGGTACATCAGTTTTTGACTGCATTATCATGCTCACTTCAAAGGCTTCGGGTGAAATGTTGGAGCACCTTATGGTTTCAGTGTAGCTAAAAACTCTACAGCCTAAAACCACCATACATTATGCTAATTTTTCTCATTATCAAACATAAAACAGCCCACATATATGTATACCGAGGCTCACTTTGATCATGCATGGGGGCCAATAGATAACAAAAATCCCACTAATAAACACATTGCTATTTTTTGCATTATGGTCCATTAAACTCTCTGTAGCTCCAAAAACTAGTGAGTTGCATGAGCAGTGGCAAAGGGTATCCATGACTAAAATTAAAACCATAGAAATTTGTGGTACACATACACATACACTCGCTCATCCATGTCTTTATGGGCCGATGCTTTGTGCACTGGAGCGCAGTCATGTTGGGACATGAAGGGGCCGTCTCCAAACTGTTCCCGCAAAGTTGGGAGCATGAAATTGTCCAAAATGTCTTGGTGAAGCATTAAGAGTTCCTTTCACTGGAACTAAGGGGCCAAGCCCAATCCCTGAAAAACAACCCCACACCATAATCCCCCCTCCACCAAACTTTACACTTGGCACAATTCAGTCAGGCAAGTCCCGTTCTCCAGGCAACCGCCAAACCCAGACTCGTCCATGGGATGGTCAGACAGAGAAGCGTGATTGGTCACTCAGAAAACACGTCTCACTGCTCTAGAGTCCAGTGGTGGCGTGCTTTACCCCACTGCATCCCACGCTTTGCATTGCTCTTGGTGATGTAAGGCTTGGATGAGCTGCTCGGCCATGGAAACCCATTCCATGAAGCTCTCTCCGCACTGTTCTTGAGCTCATCTGAAGGCCACAGGAGTTTGGAGGTCTGGAGCGATTGACTCTACAGAAAGTTGGTGACTTCTGCGCACTGTGACCCTCAGCATGCGCTGACCCCGCTCTATGATTTCACTTCATGGCTGAGTTGCTGTTGTTCCCAATCGCTTCCACTTTGTTATAATCCCACTAACAGTTGAGCGTGGAATATTTAGTAGTGAGGAAATGTCAGGAATGGCCTTATTGCACAGGTGGCAACCTATCCCGGTCCCACGCTTGAGTTCACTGAGCTCCTGAGAGCGAGCCATTCTTTCACAAATGTGTGTAGAAGCGTCTGCATGCCTAGTGCTTGATTTATACACCTGTGGCCATGAAGGGATTGATTCAATTCAATTGAACAACATATTTACAATCAACATTTATCTCAAATCTTTAAGCTTTTCACTGAGCCATCAGTGTTACAATGCATGTGGTGCCTCCTAAAAACGAGGGTTCTTACAAGGCAGCATACACATACACTTGGTTTGAGTAGGACAAACTTAAATTAAACAAATTAGTTCAGTTAAATTAACTTTCTTTTTCACGTGAGTTCACAGCACTGACGTATTTCAAGTACACAGAACTGCTTCATTGTTTTGAGTTGTATGAACTCATTTCCTTTCATTTAGACTAACTTAAGTTTAACTAAAACTGGGCTGGGATTTTTTTATTTCCCAGCATGCTCTGCCCACGACACTCAAAATGTAGAGTACATGCCAAAATAGAATTTAGAAGATATTCTGTTAATGTGGGTTTTTAGAGAGTTTAAGTTGCTGTACTCATTCCAAACTATATACCATGCTATTGTTAACATGTTAGCAAATTAGTAAGTTGGCATTTTCTGAATTTGTTTGTTATAGCTATAGCTAAATAGTTATGTTGAGATAACCGGATACATTTAAGTTAAAAGTATAAATAGTGAACTCAGATATTTCAAGTTAAGAACAATAAAAATGTATGAGCACAAAATAACTTTTTTGAGTTCTGACAACTTATTAGGGTTTAAAGTTAAGAAAATAACTCATTTGATTTGCAAGAACTCAAAATAAAAAAGTTAGTGAACTTTTATTATCTTTTATGTTAATTACTATCAAAGTGTATAAGGAGCAATTGCATGAGTACATGCATGAGTACTACAAACTCAAAAGTCCAACTTATTCGGGTTTACAGTGTATTGTTCCTGCCGGCCTGGTTCTGGAACAGAGCCTGAAAGCAAATGTCCGGTTTGCTATGAGAACTTCATTGGGTTTGAAACTGCCTAAACGAAGACCTCCAATCTCCCATTGCTCACCCTGACGAAAACAAAAACAGCTCAGCTGCGCAAACGGACAGATGTTGTTTTGCAAAGGCTCAAAAAAGGCCCCGGTTTCCCGGAATCCAGTGTTATTTTACCCAGTGTGCCGAGCGCTGGTCTCCCTGTTGAGCGCAGGTGCCTGTGGAGTGAAGGGAGGTCACGAACGGAGAACGCAAGACATTCTGCACACACCGTATCTCGCTCTCAGTGTTTGTTCAGATGCACTGATAAACTCTTCCTCCCACATGCACTCCTACAGATATTCATTAGCGCTTCACTTTAGGACTCTGAGTGCTTGAGGCCATCAATAATAATCTGAATGCATTTTAAATTTCCTCAACTATTTTACAGTATTCATCGATCTTCATGTGGACTGACAGAAATCCATCTCTAAATAAGCTATATAATAAATCAACTGGGGTTGGCATAGAAAGTTGCATAGCAAATGTGCTTCAGTTGTGTTTTTAGGTCAGTTTCAAGGTTCTCTCAAAGTTATGAACAAACATTCCTCCAGTAACATTAAGGCAAGACACCCCAGGTGAACAGGGTGGAAGATATCACCATACTCCCGCAGATGATTGATTATATTAAGAATTGCAAACATTTTTTGTTTTACAACTTTTCTGAAATGTTTTGTTGGATATTCGCCTAATGTTTTTGAAATATTGCTACTTGTTCAGAAAACATTCAAAAATAATATTCCGTAATTTTACTAAATGGAATGTAAACGGACTGTTCCCATAACATGCACAGAACCCACGTTTAAAAGGCTGGATGTTTTGAGCGTTGAGAGAACATTCAGAAATTACGTTTTTGAGATGTCTTAATGAGAACCTAGCAACATGGGGTTTGTGTCGCTTGAAAATTCATGAATCTGGCTGATTGAAACGGGTTCTTCTCAAGAACTGGTCTGTGTTTTATCCTTCCCATTACCACACTCTACAGCAGAGATGATTTATAACCTATCCATGCATTAATGTCAATATATGTCCATGCATTAATGTCAATATATGTGCATTAATGTCAATATATGTCCATGCATTAATGTCAATATATGTGCATTAATTCCAATATATGTCCATGCATTAATGTCAATATATGTCCATGCATTAATGTCAATATATGTGCATTAATGTCAATATATGTCCATGCATTAATGTCAATATATGTGCATTAATTCCAATATATGTCCATGCATTAATGTCAATATATGTCCATGCATTAATGTCAATATATGTGCATTAATGTCAATATACGTGCATTAATATCAATATATGTCCATGCATTAATGTCAATATACGTGCATTAATTTCAATATATATCCATGCATTAATGTCAATACATGTGCATTAATTCCAATATATGTCCATGCATTAATGTCAATACATGTGCATTAATTCCAATATATGTCCATGCATTAATGTCAATATATGTGCATTAATGTCAATATACGTGCATTAATGTCAATATATGTCCATGCATTAATGTCAATATATGTGCATTAATATCAATATATGTCCATGCATTAATGTCAATATACGTGCATTCATTTCAATATATGTCCATGCATTAATGTCAATATATGTCCATGCATTAATGTCAATATACGTGCATTAATGTCAATATATGTCCATGCATTAATGTCAATATACGTGCATTCATTTCAATATATGTCCATGCATTAATGTCAATATACGTGCATTAATATCAATATATGTCCATGCATTAATGTCAATATACGTGCATTCATTTCAATATATGGCCATGCATTAATGTCAATACATGTGCATTAATTCCAGTATACGTCAGTGCATTCATGTCAATACACCTGCATTAATGTCAGTACATGTGCATTAATATCAATATATGTCCATGCATTAATGTCAGTACACCTGCATTAATTCCAATATACGTCTGTGCATTCATGTCAATATAAATGCATTCATATCTATATATGTGCATTAATGTCAATATAAATGCATTAATATCAATATATCTTTTGCAAGTACTTCCTGTTTAATAGCTGTATCATTTAAAGGAATTCACATTTGAAAACATTTGCGTCCCGCAGGGTCAAGAACTCAGGGCTGAAGTGACCTGTATTTCCAGCTGAGTTTACGTGTGCAATTACACTCACCATCTAAATAACTGATGTCACATTCACATGCACATGACAGTCTATATTAATGTGTGTACACATACAGTATAAGCCCATTCACAACCTCAAGCCCCTAAACATTTCACGACTAACTGTAGCGCTGTAGTGCCACCTGTAGGGCTCCACTCAGCTCTTGCTTGGGTTTCCTCATAATCATTCCAGATTATGATCATTCACACATCAGCACAAACCGGATGCCATAAAACACTGCAGTAATTAATCTATAAGTAAAACTCTGAACAAATGTACAAATGTTCCTCTCTGCCACCTTACAGAGGATGTATTGTGCTGAAGAAGACATGAGGACTGGAGGAGGATTCAATTCAATCGGAGTAGGTGGACGCTCCTCATTATGACAGCAGTGTAAGGGGGTGGATGTTTCACAGTTTGTGCATTTATGTTCGCATGTGAACGTGACATTTCAGACCCATGGAGGTTTGTGGGTGTTTCTGGCTTCAGTCGACACAAAGACAATAACTGATGATATCATTTATTACACAACTTGACTGAATCCTAATCAGTGAAGAATCAAGGGCCTGCTTTCATCCAGAAAGGTGAAAGGTCACACTAAGCGTCTCTAAAGCAACCCATATTTCAGGGTTTGAGCAAAAACATGACAGAGAGAGAGAGAGAGAGAGATTGCAAAGTCCACAGCTATTATCTGTATATTTACAAAAAAAATTAATATTCACAAAAACCCTTCACAGCCAATTGTAATGTTGTTGCGCCCTCTAAAGGATCCTTTGCATTTGATATAAAAAATAAACAAAAATGACATTAATACTGACATTTGAATATGTAAAAAAATGTAAATTGTGCATAACCCATTAATATAATATCATATAATATAATATAGGCTAATATAATGTATTATAATATAATATAGGCTAATATAATATAATATAATGTAACATAATATAAAATAATTCAATAAAATGTAATGTAATATAATATAATATAGGCTAATATAATGTATTATAATATAATATAGGCTAATATAATATAATATAATGTAACATAATATAAAATAATTCAATAAAATGTAATGTAATATAATATAATATAGGCTAATATAATATAATGTAACATAATATAAAATAATTCAATATAATGTAATGTAATATAATATAGTATAATATAAAATAATGTTATTTAATGTAAAGTAATGTTATAAAATATAATATAATAAAGCATTTGATATAAAAGTGTTCAAAAATGTCATTAATACTGACATTTGAATATTTAAAAAAAAACGTAAAGTTTGCATAAACCATTAATGTAACATAATATAATAATATAATTGTTCAATACTCTAAAATGTATTTTTGTTTAAATATTATCTTTATGTGCAATAACGATATGTATGTATGTATATTTAATTATAAATGTTATCAATATAGTAGTCAGTTTAATGAAACATAATCCTTCTATAATGTTCACCAGCTTTCTAGCACTGACCTGTGCCTTTAAAGGAGTTATTGCGTGACCTGGACGCGATGCGGGATTGGTCCTGTGGAGAAATCGACCATTGGGGGGCAAATGTTGTCGGCTAATAATGCGTTCATATGAAACAACGTTTATTCTTCTAGGGGGCGCTATATGGCACAAAAACACTGAGCTGCATATACAGCTCAAAACATATGTTTGATAATTGGAGCCTAGATAATACTAATCTATTAATTCGAATTATTGAGATCGTATATACAAGTAAAAAAAGCTGAGGAAAGTAGGCTACGATGTGTCATGTGACAAATGTCTCTTCACCAAATTGATCATTAACTTAATGTAATAGCCTATCAAGTGATTCATTAAACCTCATTGCATTCTTTTATTATATATATATTTGGACATTTCACACTTAAATTAACACGCAAGTACATTAAAGATGATTGTGAATCATGTAGGGGGAGTGCAAATGCTTATAGGCTAGTAGCTATCAGGCTAATCGGGTATCTGTATGTTATGCTAGTACATTCGCTAACTAATTCAGACATGAATGGTCATTATAACAGCATAAACCGTAACATGATTTTGTAGTAATTGTAATCCAGCGCTAAAGAGAAGTAGGCTTAACTGGAGACCCGATTTCAAGCGAGGACCTGATTTTTCGAGTATGAGGTCTCTGCGGAACCAGAGTGGGTGTTTCTAAATTAGTGGGTGTTTATAAATCGCGCAATGAAAACGGTCCCCTTCACCCGACCCCACCCCTAAACCCTACCCACACTGTGACGTGAGCAAATCTGGTAACAGTTGAAACCATCCCTCCGTTTATGACCGCACCCACTGATGAGGTAACCTGCAGAGACATATACTTGGATTTTTCACCAATAAGCTCCGCCTCCTTCAGAACCCGGTGTCAATCTAGTTTCCGCTCTACTCATTAGTTCGGTTCGCGTGATCTCGACACGCCTCCAAAGGTCATTGTACTGTCCCATATGGCGATTAAACAGAAGAAGCTCGAGCTCAGTTCAGCGTTTACCTTCTTTCAACAAAACCAGTCGTCATGATCAACTGGCGGGTAAGACGCATGCAGTTATTGTGAAATATTAAAAAATAATGTTATGCCATAATATTCTCTCGTTGACAATACCTCGTTAGTAATACAGTCTTTACACTAACAAGTACCATGGTGTTTTAACGTGTATTGTGTTAATATATATACGTATGTGTATGTATGTATGTATCTACCTACGTGTATATACCTGTGTGTGTGTGTGTGTGTATGTTTATATACCTATGTATGTATGTATGTATGTATGTACCTATGTGTATATACCTGTGTGTGTGTGTGTGTGTGTGTGTGTGTGTATGTATGTATGTATGTATATACAAAGGTGTGTGTGTGTGTATGTATATACCTATGTATATATACGTATGTGTGTGTATGTATATATGTATGTATATACATGTGTGTGTGTGTGTGTGTGTATGTATGTATGTATATACAAAGGTGTGTGTGTGTGTGTGTGTGTGTGTGTGTGTGTGTGTGTGTGTGTGTGTGTGTGTATGTATATACAAAGGTGTGTGTGTGTGTATGTATATACCTATGTATATATACGTATGTGTGTGTATGTATATATGTATGTATATACATGTGTGTGTGTGTGTGTGTGTATGTATGTATATACATATGTGTGTGTGTGTGTGTGTGTGTATGTATACGAATATACGTGTGTGTGTATGTACGTATGTATGTATATACGTATGTGTGTATGTTTATACCTGTATGTATGTATGTATACGTATGTATGTGTGTATGTATATACGTATGTGTTTGTATGTATGTATGTATGTAAATATGTATGTGTATATATCATCTATCTATCTAAACACGTTATTGCCACAGAAAGCGTTGAGAAAGCTGATATTGTGTCCATGATGGTGCATTTCTTAAACCCCAGTGTTCCCGTGCTGGGCACTGAATGATCCTCCAGTGTTCGTGTGTGTGTGTAAGAGCAGCTGCTCTTGTCATGCAGAAACACAGTCAGACACCAGACACTTCTAGAACCTTCTATAACCCACTAAACTGGGCTGGACGTGAGGGAAGGTCTTACTTCCTGCCCATCGCATCTGTGAAGTGACACTATGCCTTATATAGGCCTGTTAAAATAGTCCCTGTAGTCCAACATTTACCATGGTAATCATAGTATTATTGCAGAGCCTTTGGAACTTTTAAACCAAAATTCAAGTTTATAATGCAAGTTCTAATTAATAATGACAAGAAAAAGAACTTGATGTTATAGAGTTTCTCATATAACATTCTTACACGAGGACATCAAACCACAAGACATCGCAAAATCCACTGATACTCACTGTTCATTTCCCTCCGATGAATGAGGTCACTTCCTGGAGGCTTGTTTCTTGGAGTGTCTTTAAGACTTAAACACATACAGGACCTTCTAAAAAAATTAGCATATTGGGATAAAAGTTCATTATTTTCCATAATGTAATGATAAAATTAAACTTTCATATATTTTACATTCATTGCACACCAACTGAAATATTTCAGGTCTTTTATTGTTTTAATACTGATGATTTTGGCATACAGCTCATGAAAACCAAAATTCCTATCTCAAAAAATTTGCATATTTCATCCGACCAATAAAAAAAAAGTGTTTTTAATACAAAAAAAGTCAACCTTCAAATAATTATGTTCAGTTATGCACTCAATACTTGGTGGGGAATCCTTTTGCAGAAATGACTGCTTCAATGTGGCGTGGCATGGAGGCGATCAGCCTGTGGCACTGCTGAGGTGTTCTGGAGGCCCAGGATGCTTCGATAGCGGCCTTAAGCTCATCCAGAGTGTTGGGTCTTGCGTCTCTCAACTTTCTCTTCACAATATCCCACAGATTCTCTATGGGGTTCAGGTCAGGAGAGTTGGCAGGCCAATTGAGCACAGTAATACCATGGTCAGTAAACCATTTACCAGTGGTTTTGGCACTGTGAGCAGGTGCCAGGTCGTGCTGAAAAACAAATCTTCATCTCCATAAAGCTTTTCAGCAGATGGAAGCATGAAGTGCTCCAAAATCTCCTGATAGCTAGCTGCATTGACCCTGCCCTGGATAAAACACAGTGGACCAACACCAGCAGCTGACATGGCACCCCAGACCATCACTGACTGTGGGTACTTGACATTGGACTTCAGGCATTTTGGCATTTCCTTCTCCCCAGTCTTCCTCCAGACTCTGGCACCTTGATTTCCCAATGACATGCAAAATCTGAGCGACAGTCCAGTGCTGCTTCTCTGTAGCCCAGGTCAGGCGCTTCTGCCGCTGTTTCTGGTTCAAAAGTGGCTTGACCTGGGGAATGCGGCACCTGTAGCCCATTTCCTGCACACGCCTGTGCACGGTGGCTCTGGATGTTTCTACTCCAGACTCAGTCCACTGCTTCCGCAGGTCCCCCAAGGTCTGGAATCGGTCCTTCTCCACAATCTTCCTGAGGGTCCGGTCACCTCTTCTCGTTGCAGCAGCATTTTTGCCACACTTTTCCTTCCCACAGACTTCCCACTGAGGTGCCTTGATACAGCACTCTGGGAACAGCCTATTGGTTCAGAAATGTCTTTCTGTGTCTTACCCTCTCGCTTGAGGGGGTCAATGATGGCCTTCTGGACAGCAGTCAGGTCGGCAGTCTTACCCATGATTGCGGTTTTGAGTAATGAACCAGGCTGGGAGTTTTTAAAAGCCTCAGGAATCTTTTGCAGGTGTTTAGAGTTAATGAGTTGATTCAGATGATTAGGTTAATAGCTCGTTTAGAGAACCTTTTCATGATATGCAAATTTTTTGAGATTTTGGGTTTTCATGAGCTGTATGCCAAAATCATCAGTATTAAAACAATAAAAGACCTGAAATATTTCAGTTGGTGTGCAATGAATCTAAAATATATGAAAGTTTAATTTTTATCATTACATTATGGAAAATAATGAACTTTTATCACCATATGCAATTTTTTTTTAGAAGGACCTGTATATAAAATATGATTTAGACTGGTGACATGAATAACACTGATGATCTCTTCATCACGGCTCCTGTTAGTGGGTGGGATATATTAGGCAGCAAGTGAACATTTTGTCCTCAAAGTTGATGTGTTGGCTTGAAAAATGGGCAAGTGTAAGGATTTGAGCGAGTTTGTCAAGGGCCAAATTGTGATGGCTAGACGACTGGGTCAGAGCATCTCCAAAACTGCAGCTCTTGTGGGGTGTTCCCGGTCTGCAGTGGTCAGGATCTATCAAAAGTGCTCCAAGGAAGGAACAGTGGAGAACCGGCCACAGGGTCATGGGCGGCCCAGGCTCATTGATGCACGTGGGGAGCGAAGGCTGGCCCGTGTGGTCTGATCAAACAGACGAGCTACTGGAGCTCAAACTGCTCAAGAAGTTAAAGAATGTTAAAGGGGTTTCTTGTATGCCCTTGTCCTAATAGTGTAACTGTGTGTGTTCTCAGGCTTTGGACAATGTGCCGTTGCTGCTTTACATCCTGGCGGCGAAGACACTGCTCCTGTGTCTGCTGTTTGCTGGAGCAAAGATCTACCAGAGCAGGAAAGCAGATGCTGCTCTGAAACAGCAGATGGAGATGAAGAGGAAACTCGCACAGCAAACACAGGAGCTCATCGATAACAAGAAGGACGACTGACGTGTGGGATTCATGAAGAGAGAAACAGGTGATGATGCACATACGTGAGCGCAGTAAATCCGTGTCAGATACGCGTGTTTACCAGCGTCTGTGTGTTGCAGGAGTGACGTGTGGATTCAGCCGCTCATCCGTCTGTCTGCTGTTCAACTCAACATGGATTGTTTTTTATACAGAGTTTTTATTTATTATCTCTGACATTTGTAAATAAAGTTTTTGTATGCATATCCATCCTTGCTGTGTGTTCATAATTTAGTTTAAATAGCTCAGAATTCATGAGTGAGAATTCTGCTGTAAATGCAATAAACCGGGTAAAATAATTCATGATTTTTTTTCTGCATGCACTAGCATTACATAAGCATGTGCATGTCCCACCAGCAGGTGGCGCTGCTCAGATCCTGTCTGTGAGCTGAACACTGAAACATGAGCAGGACAAGGTTACATCGACCTGTTAAACAATACACTCTGCTTTCTGCACAAACACCTGCTATAAACGACCCTCAGCGGAGGATCAGTTCAACACGCCTGAGGTCTGAACCTGCAGACACACGCGTGTGTACATTCAAAATGGAGGAGCAAAATTCAAGAAATCTAGATATTTTGCTCTAAAGCAATAAAAAAAAGGTCAATAATATAAATATTATCTTTTAATTAATGTTAACTGCCTCCACTTTGTTCATCATGCAGAGAGAATAAGCGACTCGGAATCCGTCGAGTAGATTCGTTAGGTTCAGTTCAACATCACACTTACAAATGGAAAGTTATAAAACATCCCATTCGGAAGATTCTTTCAGAAAGAAAACGATCTTTTAATTAATGTTAACTGCCTCCACTTTGTTCATTTTAATAAATAAAAAAAGGTTTTAGAGGATTTGTTTACTGTAATACATAATAACAGTAAAACATGTTCACCCCAAAACCAAAGCACTTAAAAATAAAATGTATAAATATACATTTTTTATTAATGTTTATTAAATATACACATTGATACCATCCGTCAATCCATCCTATCATCATCCATCCATTCAATCTATCCATCCATCTGTCAATCCATCCATCTATCAATCTATCTATCCGTCAATCCATCCATTCATCCGTCAATCAATCAATCCATCCATCTATCAATCCATCCATCTATCCTTCAATCTATCTATCCGTCAATCCATCCATCTATCCTTCAATCAATTCATCCATCTATCTATCCTTCAATCTATCTATCCGTCAATCCATCCATCCATCCATCCATCAATCAATCCATCCATCTATCCCTCAATCAATCCATCCATCCATCTATCCTTCAATCAATCCATCCATCTATCGATCCTTCAATCTATCTATCCGTCAATCCATCCATCCATCCGTCAATCAATCCATCCATCTATCTATCCTTCAATCAATCCATCCATCCATCTATCTGATCTATCAATCCTCTATCTGTCAATCTATCCATCCATAAATCAATCCATCCATCTATCGATCCTTCAATCTATCTATCCGTCAATCCATCCATCAATCAATCCATCCATCTATCTATCCTTCAATCTATCTATCCGTCAATCCATCCTATCTATCATCATCCATCTATCTGTCTATCCATCCCTCTATCTGTCAATCTATCCATCCATAAATCTATCCATCCATCTATCCTTCAATCTATCCTTCAATCAATCCATCCATCCGTCAATCCATACATCTATCCTTCAATCTATCTGTCAATCATTCCATCCATCCATATGTCAATCCATCCATCTATCCTTCAATCTGTCCATCCATCCATTCATCAGTCAATCTATCCTATCTATCATCATCCATCTATCTGTCAATCTATCCATCCATCAATCCATCCATCCATCTATCCTTCAATCTATCCGTCAATCAATCCATCCATCCATCCGTCAATCCATCCATCTATCCTTCAATCTATCTGTCAATCAATCCATCCATCAGTCAATCCATCCATCTATCCATCAATCTGTCCATCCATCCATCCATCCATCCATCCATCTATCCTTCAATCTATCTGTCAATCAAACAATCCATCAGTCAATCCATCCACCTATCCTTCAATCTATCTGTCAATCAATCCATCCATCAGTCAATCCATCCATCTATCCTTCAATCTATCTGTCAATCAATCCATCTATCAATCCATCCATCTATCCTTCAATCTGTCCATCCATCCATCCATCCATCCATCGATCCATCAGTCAATCCATCCATCGATCCATCAGTCAATCCATCCATCTATCCATCAATCAATCTATCTGTCAATCTATCTATCCATAAATCTATCCATCCATCCATCTATTAATCTAGCCATCCATCCGTCCATCCTATCTATCCATCCATCCAGCAATCTATGCATCTGTCAATCTATCCTTTCATCCATCCACTTGTCAATCTATCCGTCCGTCCATCCATCCATCCATCAATCTAGCAATCCATCCATCCATAAATCTGTCAATCTATCATCCATCCGTCTATCCATCATACAGAATATGATTATTTATTAAATATAATGATTAACATATTTGTTGTACAGTGCAAAAATCTTGAAATGTCAATCTTTACACATGATCAAATATCTTTGATTTGGGGTGAAATGTCAGACACAGTATTTGCTCTTGAATCATACGAGCATTTACATTTTCAAGCAAATTGTGAAGTAACTCGAGAAAGTTCACAGCATCTCTGCCTGAAGTATCTCGCTGTCCGGACGTCATTCAAAAGCAATTTTAATTATGAAGCAGATCAATCATAAGCTGCTGATCCTGCATCATCATGCAGAGAATAAGCGACTCGGAATCCGTCGAGTAGATTCGTTTGGTTCAGTTCAACATCACACTTACAAATGGAAAGTTATAAAACATCCCATTCGGAAGATTCTTTCACAAAGAAAACAATCAACAGTTGCATTATATTTGCATATTATATTAGATTGGCCTTTAAAAGCCTTTAGATCATATATTCTGTGGTTTAGGTGGAGAAGGTTCATGAATATATGAGCATCTATCAGCTGCTACAGAAATAAACATTAGATCCGTTCTTTGGTCAAGAGAGTTTTATTAAAGGTTAATGCTTCCTCCCTCCATATTCTTACTACCTAATGAATAAGATTTTGTCGTTGTTGATAGAAATCGTGAAACTTTTTTTAAGATATTGGCTACATTCAAACACATCAAATATACACAGTATGTTATAGTTGCTTAAATCACTGGATGACATTAGAACGTCTCCTACAGTAATGGAAAAGAGGACAACATCTCCAACGACAGTAGAGCACAACAGAGCGGTTCGAGAGCGCAACGGGAGAATCACATCCATTTTCTCCAGAGGGCTTTTTTAAAGGTTATGATAAATGTTTCAATCATTCAATTTAAGAGCTCAATTCTGCACTGATGAACAGATTCAACAAGAAATGTCGCCGTTACACACACACACACAAAAAAAAAAATAGGAAGCCTTTTTTAAGATTCACGCATTTCAATTCACAGTAAAATTACATCAAATTTAATTAAATAATCTTTGCATATTTTGATTGAATAATTTATTACGGATTGTTCAATTATTCAATTAAAATATGCGATTTATTCAATTCAATCTGATTGAAAATCAATTAAATTATTAATTGAAATGCGTAAAAATAAAACTTTAAAAATGGGTGTTTTGTATTATGGGAATCATAACAAAACTGGTTGAAATAAAGCGCTCACTCCCATGATGCACTGGGCATGACTTACTAGACTCAAAACAACTTGTACATACTTGCATCTAATAAATATATTTTATTTTATTTTATACATGCAGCCAATTATTATTGTCAATATTATATTTATACTTCCAGCAAATTACTTATTTTATTTATACAAGCAGATGTTTTATATTCAATATTTTAATGCAACCATTAATTTATATTTGAATACTTTATATATTTTTATAGGCAATATTTTATTTTATTTACACATGCAGCCAAAAATTTATATTTAATATTTTATTTTAATTAATAATTATTTGTATAAATAATTGGCTGCATGTATGAATAAAGTAAAATAATATAATGATGACTATAAATTGGCAGCATGAATAAATAAAATATTTAATATTATTCATATCGACTCTTAGTCATTATTACTTTTTATTTGTATTCATTTTTAATGCAATAATGTCGTTCCTACAGAACATCGTGATGGAAAAATATGAGATGAGGAAAAAATATGTTTTCCCTTTTGCACTGGAAAACACATTTGTGAGAGAACACAAAAGCATTTATAATATTTCCTCCCATCTCATACTTGTTTCCTTCTCCGTACACTCACAGTAAATCATGGGCTGAGTGGTTCATTCCCTCGTAACCGTGCCCAGATTGAGTGCACTTTATTTTTTACCCAGTGTTGAAATACCTTTTTGCTTCAGGTCAGATCGTGTGACTGATGGAGAAAATGAATGGGAAAATACTCACGTTACCCAGGCGGAAAAAAGAGTGCGTTCACAGTTGCGCTCAATATACAAAGACAAGTATTGATGTTGTTGTCAGTTTACCACATTATAAGGCTCTATTTTTAAAGTGCATAATACTTGGAGGAGCTCGCGAAGAACTTCAGCAACAATAATAATGACTTTTCAAAGACTGTACGAGTGCTTAACTGACTAAACGCAGAGACGATACATGATAATGACGATGAGTACATGTTAGTGGCCCCGAATGACACACACTTCAGACACGTTTGTTTGTGCTACACATGCCATCTCGGGTTTCTCCATCTCTCTTCTCTCGGTTTATTAAAATACACAGTTGTGACGTCAAGCAAATAATGACATTCATAAGACGAGAGAAACTCTCCCAAGTCCCTGACTCCATCAGAGATGGATGTTAAGAAATGAAACGCGAGATTATGAGGATGGTCGACTTCCTCACTAACTAGGAAGAGGATTTGACGCTCGCCACCGTCCCCGGTGGTGAGGATGACAAACTGCATGACTGCATGTTTCCTAGTTATTCCTGTGTTGGTCGTGAAGATGAAACGACCCGCTCACTGGTTAACGGACGGGACATAGTCTGGGCGACGGGTCTGGATGATCTTGGGTCGCTCGCGTTTGCCCTCTGCGGTGTCCTCCTCGTCCGCAGAGCTGTCGTCCTCACACACGTGCACGATGACGCTGGGTGTGTTGGTGGTTCCAGTGTGGAGCTCGTACTGCTCACCTGCAAATACACGTAATCTCATGTTAAAGGTGTCCTTTCATCTGTCTTTAGTCTGTAATGTTGCTGTTTGAGCATGAACACGCCTCCATTGTAGTCTTGAGGTTTTTTTTACGGGAACCAACATGTCACAATATTTAAATAATTCATTTGCAGAATAAAGGGGCGTGGCCTGGTTGAGTTAGTTAGTCGTGTGTTGAACCTGGCGGTTATTGTAAGGGGTGGGACATTTCCCAAACACGCTCGAAGCTCTTGACCAATTACAACACACTGTTCTAGCCGACCAATCAGAGTGTGCTTTTCAGAAGGAGGGGCTTCATAGAGACAGGAACTAAACAGAGCGTTACTGACAGACTGGAAAGAGAGGAGCCGCAACAATGGAGAATATGAGGAATAATCAACATTCAAGCAGAAAAACCTGTTCTAGAGCCCAAAAACAACATCAAGACTTTGTAAAAGGGCATAAAATAGGTCCTCTAGGAAAACAAACATAATTTCTTCCATTAAAGTCCCTTTTCAGAAAATGTAATAAGTCTCAGTGGTCCCCAGAATGTGTCTGAAATCATCAGATTGTGTCCCCACAGATCATTTATTATAGCTTGTCAAATTTGCCCTTATTTGGGTGTGAGCAAAAACACGTCATTTTTGTGTGTGTCCCTTTAAACGCAAATGAGCTGCTGTTCCCCACCCACTTTCCAGAAGAGGGCGGAGCCTTTACAACTCGTGCCTCGGACACTCCAGCAACAACAAAACTGGAGGAATGTCACGCAGCTAAAATGTCAGAAACTGTCAGTTTCAACTTTTAGGTCAAGTCAAGAAACAACTTTTAGGGCGTTATTTTAACGATCTGAGCACATGGTCTGAACTCACGGCTCAGGTGCACTTAGGGTGTGTCTGAATCCACTTTTGCTAGTTTAACGATGGGAAAATAGTAGGCGTGCCCGGTTTTTCCAAAATGGTCGTCCCTTGTCTCTTAATGAGTCATGGGTGTGTTTTGGGCGTAGCGTGCAATAAACCAATCAGAGTCTTATCTCCCTTTCCCTTTAAAAGCCAGTTGTGCTCGCACCATGAGCCGATTCACTATTGACATGAGGAGAGACTGAACGCTTCTCCAGAGAGGAATCCTTTTATTTTTAATATTTAAAAGTGTGCGTGACTGTGTGTGTAATAAGCAGAATGAACACGCATTGTGCACCGCCAATAGGCTCATATTACTAACACACACCTACTGACTTTAGAAAAGGTTTGTGTTGGTCAATGGTCAGTCGTTTTCAGTTTCTTAAAATAGCAAAGCGCCAGCAATGCTCCTGAACACACATGGTGACCAGACGGCCATGGGTGAACAGATGCGCCAGTGCATTCGATATTTAAACATGTGGAGACGTGAACATGAGAACTGCGTTGGGCTGAAACTAGCAGAAAACACTTGCGTCGCGCCTAGCGTCGCATTGCGCCGGGTGTATGATAGGGCCCTTAGAATGCAACTGGACGTTTCTGAATGCTTCGTGGATACATTTACACAGTTGTTGTAGAGTTAAGTTGATACAACTCATCGACTAGCACGTAATCATTAATCTCCTGCAGCGAGATTCGGCTCACTCAGGGCGGGATCTATGCTAATAGGGCAGATCGTCACCAGTCATGGGCGGGCTTACGTAAGAGTGGGGTCTGGAACTACTCATTTAGAGAGACTGTTTATGATTTATGAGGATTATAAAAAAAAGGAGTGGGTGGATTTTTACCATAATATGCTGGTTGTTTACACACACTGTAGACACATCTGTGTGTGTTCAAACACCTTATAAAAGTGAATTTTGCATAATAGGGTCCGTTTAAGTATTATTGTGGATTAGTATAACTGTGGCTACTTAAAATTAAATTGAAAAAAAGTATCTTCTGCTCACAAAGGCTGTATTTATTTGAATATATATTGTGAATATATAGTGCAGTGTGATTTATTCCTGTGATCAAAGCTGAATTTATCATCATTACTCCAGTCTTCAGTGTCACATGATCCTTCACTAATCACTCTCATGTGAGGATTTGCAGCATTTCTGATTATTATCAATGTTGATAACTGCTGCTTCATAATTTTGTGATGCATGTGATTTTTCAGGAAAGTTCAAAACAACAGCATTTATTTGAAATAGAAAACATTATAAATATCTTTACTTTTGATCAATTAAATGCATCCTTGCTGAATAAAAGTATGCATTTCTTGAGCGGTAGCTGCATATGTTGATGATATATACAGTGCAGCACTCTTCAGTCTCAAAGTATACCATGGTAAAGAGGTAAATAGGTTATACCTGGTCCTAGTTTAGACACAGCACACAGCAGGTCATAGTTGAGGACGGGCATAGCGTCCTGCGACTGCGCCCAGCCTACAGGGGGCGACGCCGGCGGGGAGATGAGGAACTGCTTCTCTGGTTTAGGAGGCTCAAGGCGAGGACTGCCGATATGCACCGACTGTACAGGAAAAGAGAAAGCTTTATTTACATGTATGCATTTGGCAGAGGCATTTATCCATTGCGACTTGCATTGCATTATAGATACACATTTTATCAGATCATGCATTTCGTGAGAATCAACCCATGACCTTGGTGTTGCTAGTGTCATGTGTTCTGCAATCCACAAAGCTAAGCCAGGTTACCAGGGCGTTTCTATCCTATTTGCATAAGGTGATCAGATTTCTGAGATGGAAACCAGTGGTCAACATACCATTGAAGTCTCAATTGTTAATGAACGAGGGCAATAATGGGTTTCCAGTTATTGTAGCTTTTCAAATGTTATTGTATGTTTGTGCTTTTGAAAATGGATTTATAATATCACTAAATAGGATTTTATTTTGTATTTTAGGGTCATTTGTGCTTTCTGCAAATGCAATTTTTGCAATTATTCACACATATCGGGTTGTACTTTCACACATGAGGTAATCTTTGTTTAGAAGACTTTAATGAAATCTGCTCTCCTCATCACTAAACAAACAATGCCATGCTATTCTTACTATAGAGCTGCACGATTCTGGATAAATTGAGAATCACTTTTTTTTGTGAACAGACAACTAAACAAAATAAACAAAACTAATAAAAATAAGGTAATTTACTAGATGTTTGGAAAAATGTCAATTGCAGCCATTTAATTAAAAATGTTTAACTAATTTGAATTAATTTTTTTAAACGGTTTGAGTGAATGATTCAATGACTCAAATTGTTTCATTACTGGATGAATCAGCGTTTTTGAACAAATCTCTTGAATGAATGATTCAATGACTCACTTGTTTCATTACTGGATGAATCAGCGTTTTTGAGCAAATCTCTTGAATAAATGATTCAATGACTCGCTCAAAAAGACTTCACTTGTTCAATTACTGGATGAATCAGTGTTTTTGTGGCACCACCATAGTATATCTTTGTAATGTTATTACCTGAGCGAAATACAGACGCATCTCCTTTCCATTGAAGTCACTCTTATGGAGTTTGACTCTGGCCTCGGCTGCCGCTAAAGCATCAGTGAAGTTGATCCGAACCCGTCTGAAGCTCCTGAAGAACTGGAACGAGGTGCCTGGATCAAACGCACGGAACAAAGCCTCAAACTGCTCCTGATGATGCAAAAGAGGGGGGGAAAAGTGTCAAATAAAACTGGACAGAGATGAAACCAGACAATCATAACAATGCAATTTCCTCAAGAGGGTTGCAACATCATGTATGGAAGACTAAGAACCTATGAGCCTCATAAAAATGAGAATGAAAATCCTTCATGGCACTGATGTGCTGTATCATGCAAAAAAATTCAATGAGTAATGTTTCTTTCATCACACCAAATATTGGATTTTTCTACTAGCTACAGCCGTTTGCAGGATGTTTTTCTCTTTTCTTTATATTATATGATGTGCGCAACACCTGACTGTGAACATTCGATGTGAGGAGTGTATATTTATTGATCTCAAAGAATGATTTAGATAGAAATTAATTCGGCTTGAGTTTCATGAAAGAGGTCCAGCTACTATTTTGTATTTTTAGGGGTTCAAGCACCAAACTGTAAGGAGACTTGAAACTTGGCCAGATGGTAGGTCTCAATTTTGGGAGAGACTGACAAGGCATGACTCGTTTGACCAATAGGGGGCACTACAGCGATCAAAAACATGAAACTGCTCATAACTCCTAACTAGACTGTTTGTCGTCTTAAGTTTACCATTGGAATCCATGATTTTGAATTTTGTTGAGAAAAAAACCTACTTTTGAGAACTAGTCCAAGGTTTATGAACAGAACAGAACCAATGCAGAAAGATTCTCTGGAATTGGAATATCAACAATTATGGGGAAATTTCGATTCACTGTCACCAACGGTGCCAAAACGTTCGAAGTGGGCGGGCCATTTTTACTAAAATAGCTATAACTCTTAAACAGAATGAGATATTTTCATCAAACTTGGTACACATATGTATAAGCTCAATCTTTGGTCACGTGAAAAATATTGCAGCGATTGGCCACTTGTTGGTGCTATAACAGGAAAAAAACATGAAAATGACTATAACCACCCAACCGTTAGTCCGATTTACTTTAAAATTGGTAAAGTGCCATGATTGTCTATGAGGACATTAGCATGTCTCAAAAAACATGCCAGCCATTGGCCAATGAAGTTTAAGCATCTATTAGACAAGGTGGGCATGTTTAACTCATGGCCCTAGAGGTCTTTGAGAAATTTGAAAGAAATCAGCCACTGGGGGATATAGCATTTTCCTGTGTAAACCAAGCGGCAACCTCCCCAGTTTGGGAGCAGAATCTCATTGAGCTCCATGTTAAAATGCCCAACTTTACAGTAGAAAAAAACATCTTTACATGCTGGTACAAATTGTGGTTTTGGTCTATATAGCAAATTTTGCCCTTCATAGACAACTCATAGAGCCTTGAAGTTCTGCATAATTAAGGGCGTGGCCACTTTGAGTGACAGGTGGATAGCCGTCCCGCCTCTTTGCCCATTGTCAGTTATCTGGGAGTGACGCGCTGCCAAGATGGAGACGGCCAGCTCGACCCTACTTTACTCTTCAGAATCCTATGGGTGACACTACATCCATATTTTTATTTACAGTCTATGGTGTAAACGGTTGTATATTATGCAGCGTTTCACGATCATATGTTAGATCTCCTTTTTCCGAACAGCTTTGCCTCAAGAGTACCCAGAAATGCGCTATATAAATGTAACAAATTAATATCATTAAGAACCACTGCTTTGTTACATGTTTTAGAACAACTAGTCCTAGGTTTTTTACTCAACCAATAAAACCTCTACAGTCAATTCTCTGGACTCTCTTGGCCAATAATTATAATTACTTATTTTAAAAAAATAACTTTACCCATTGGATAGCTATAACAAGGTCATTTAGAAAAGGTGCATTGCAAAATATACTAAAAAATATATAAATCTTAAAAGAAAACTCATGTGACATGATTCTAAACAAGCAGGCACACTTTTATGGAGATCGGACCATAGGTGGTGCTATAATTGTTAAAAAGCTTTCTAAAAACATATTTCGTTATTAAATTGTCCGTATTGGCTTTAAATGGTCTTTTCCATCTATATCTATGATTACATGCTTGCTAAAAAAAACATTCCCTATTTATGCACTGGCTTAAGGGCCTTAAAGAGCTTGAACCCGATAACTGTTGCTCGCAGATGTATTTTACTGTACTGTAAAATTTAGGGTCGGTTTTAAAAGAAGTCTCTTCTGCTCACCAAGACTTCTTTTATTTAATCAAAACATTTTTTTTTAAATATTACAATATTAATCAGCTGTTCTCTGTGTGAATATATGGTGCAGTGTGATTTATTCCTGAATTTATCATCATTACTCCAGTCTTCAGTGTCACATGATCCTTCACTAATCACTCTCATATGAGGATCTGATGATCAACACACATTTATGATTTTTATCAATGATGAAAACAGGAGTTCAGGATTAATATTAAAATCAAAAGAACAGAATTTATTTGAAATAGAATCTTTTCTAACATCAATGTAATGCATCCTAGCTGAATAAAAGAAAAATCGTTCACACAAACCCACAACTCAAAAACCCAAACAGGTGAACTAAACGTTCTGTTTTAAGCTTCACGCCTCTAATCCTGTTGTCGAATCTGGTCTCTAAACCAAACAGGCCATCAAAAACAGCAGCGCTGGGAAACTAAGAACTGTGGAGCAGCAGATTAACATGATCAGGTTAGTTTAAGTAAGGAAAGAAACTAAATCTGTAAGCAGTTTAGTTAGTTTAATGCAAAGTTAGCAACAGCACCGGAAAGAGAAATGCAACCTAAATGACAATAAAGCTCGACGTCAGTCTTACCCGAATCTGTGTCCGACTGAATATCTCATGGTCCACGGGTGTGGCCACCAGGCACAAGTTGTTGCACTTTGTAGTCTTAAGATGCATAATTGTGCAAATGACACGCAAAACACCTCCAACGTTAGACCCAGAGGTCTGTTCCTGATCAAATGCTTCAGAGAAAAGCTACTCGGCCGCACGTACCAGCAGAAGATTCTAGCAGTGATGTGAGGTCACGGCTTTGCTCGCAGGTTTATCTGCTGCTGCTTATAGTCCAGCTGATACTGTTGAGGACCGCCTCTCTCTCTCTCCTTCAGCTCCTCCTTTCATTTCTCTCTGTCTCTCATTCCTTGTTGCTGACTAATCCTAAAGAGGAACTGGAAACTCATGACATCACTCCAACATCCTCGTTCTCACCCTTCAGCATGTTTCCATGTAGGCAATCCTATTGTCTCTCACCTTTCCATCCCAGCGTCTCGATGACATTTAAGCACTTTCTAACATTCAATGTGACAATGCACAAAGTCTCACCTGTTTGTTTGAAGCTTTTGTGTTGTGTCCTTGTTCTCAGACTGCACTTGATATACCAAAACTATCTCACAACAATCAGACTATTAATCCACGGATGAACATGCACGGACATGCACCAACCAACCATCTTCCCATACACTCAAAAAATTATTCAGGCCCCTCATAGATATGACACATTAAAATTATATTCACTTTACTTAAACATATCTAAGTTTCACACAACTTAATTTAATTGTGTTCAGTCAAACTAATATATTTACGGAAGCCCTGAACCGCAAAGTAAAAAAAAAAAATCTGGAAAAAAAAAAAAAAAATCTAGAATTTCGAGATTAAAGTCGAAATATTTCGAGAATAAAGTCGAAACGTTTCGAGATTAAAGTCGAAATGTTTCGAGATTAAAGTCGAAACGTTTCGAGAATAAAGTCGAAACGTTTCGAGATTAAAGTCGAAACGTTTCGAGATTAAAGTCAAACGTTTCGAGAATAAAGTCAAACGTTTCGAGAATAAAGTCGTTATATATTTTTAGTAGGCCTAGCTAAAGAACTGCACTGGTGAAGAACTGGTCCAAACTTTATGTGGCACGTTGACTCGTACGATAAGATTAAACGTACGGCCTCTGCTCGGATTCTCACGAAATGTGATGTGGTTGAAAGTGTATTAAACCAATAATGACCAAAGTCATGCAACATATTTTATTGAGACAGTAAAGAATAGAGATGGTTGTCCTAGAAGGATCCGCTCGATAGTGGGACTGAAAACGAATTGCTATGGAGCAGATGCAGATCTTTCTTCGACGAGATGCTATGGCAATAACTGCATTATTCATATAAATATGGAAATACCCCAAGATGGCTTGAAAAATACACATAAACCATATATGATCACATTGTGTGTTAACTGTCCTCATGTTTCAGTCAAAATGTTCTGCTTTTATTCAATATAGCAGGATGATCCCCGCCCCTGCTCTCAGGACATATAGCCTATTAATCAAATCACAGCAGTTTAGCCTATAAATCATTCATTTGAGCCTCGCTTAGGCGCCTTAGGTTTGAAAACATTCGACTTTATTCTAAAACATTTATTTTATTCTTTCTAAATATTTCGACTTTATTCTAAATATTTCGACTTTATTCTAAATATTTCGATTTTATTCTAAATATTTCGACTTTATTCTAAATATTTCGATTTTTTCTCTAAATATTTCGACTTTATTCTAAATATTTCACTTTATTATTTAATATTTATATTCTAAATATTTCGATTTTATTCTAAATATTTCGACTTTATTCTCGAAATATTTCGACTTTATTCTCTAAATATTTCGACTTTATTCTCTAAATATTTCGACTTTTAATCTCAAGTTCTAGATTTTTTTTACATATATATATATATTTTTTTTTACTTTGCGGTTCAGGGCTTCCGTATATATTTATATCTGAAGTTTACTTAATTAATTTGTGTTAAAACTACATGAAATATTTGTGTTGACTTAACTAACTGGGGAGTGGATCTGTAGTTCCCAGCATGCTTTGCAAGGGACTCCATTAGGAGAGTAAATTTGGGGATTAAAGTGTTGTTTTATGTGTTTTTCTGTAAAGGGAAAGGTGTTGTTAGTTCATGTTAGTGTTTAATGCTCAGTTATGTTGGACATTTAGAGGAGTTTCTGTAATGTTTTTAAATTGTGTGGTTACCATTGTGCTGAAGAGTGGCGCCTGTGGTTAGGCTGTGGGCACTTAGTGATCTATGTCTGGAGTTACACAAGCCTTTTCTTATATTTTCATAATATAAATCATGTATTATGATGAAGTTTGGCACGTTCAAAAAAGTAATGTTAGAGGTATATAATATAATGTAAACTATATTTGATAAAATTGAGTTGGTCCAACTCAATTACATTGTCCTAAATTGAGTGGGACCAACTCAATTATATTTCATTGCATGAATTAGTTTTTTATGAGTTCGGGCTACACATATTTATTGGATGAAAAACCTGCCCTCAGTTAAATTGAGTTATTTTTTTGAGTGTACTCATAAAGAGAAGTGCTTATGAACAAAGAAGCTTTTGACAATGAAGAAATGAAAATTTTATTTTAATACATGATATTTTATCATAATTTTTATTTTTACAGTCAAATATCACAATAGTAATATTTTGTCATGTGTGTTTTGTCTTTGTGTTTATGACCCTGTGCACCATCTATGCAAATATTGGCCATGTTTAATGGACAGGACGCTTACCATGAACTCTGATTCATCATGTGGCTTTCTGCTGTGCCACCTGTGCTATTGCGGTGGTTATCGGTAAGAAGTAGATTCTTACTGCATTGCAACACTTCACCAGTCAATTGAGAACACTGATTAGATTTATACCTATTTCCTAACGATTGATTCATTCTGACCACCTAGAAACCATCAAGATAACCCTAGCAACTGCATTGCACCAACCCTAGCAACAACCCAGAACACCCTGGCAACCACATACGTTTTGATTCATAACAATTTCAAGTGATTCATTAACCAAATTTGACTCAAATGTCCCGCACAAATCAGACTGGCTTTCAAACAACTTTTCACAGAAATTTCCATGACTTTTTAAATGTATTATTCCAACACAGTTTTTAAAATTCCCCAACATTTCCAGGTTTTTAATGACCGTGGGAACCATTTACACCAAACAGCAACAACAACAAAACAAGCTGACTGTGGTGAACTCATTCTTGTTTGTGTGCGTAAATGTGTTGATGGTAAAGAGTGCATGGTTAGACAGTAACCCACAAGTCTTACTTGTTTAAAGATTACACTGATCACCCGTTTGTGTACACACATTGCGTGTGTATTGTGGAGGGACGGTGCATATATGACTCAATGGAAAAATGGAAATATGAAACCGATATAAGGCGATGGAAAAAATGCAAAGGGAAGCAGACACTAGATGGGTGTTATGCAAAGACAAGTGGAGGTGAGACAGCGGATAGTTGTGCTGATATGTAACCAGTGGTACACATAAGCCTCCAGAGGGTATTTTTATCTAGCTGCACAAAAGCGCATGATGATGTAACATATTAGTGATTTACAAATTATCTACAGTAGCCCCATAAATGTATATGGACACTTAAGCTACTTTAAATGTCAGTGCTTTAAATAACAGCAATAGAAAGCCAAAACATTTATATTCTTTTTAAAATCACCCAGATTACCTTAGCAACCACATAGAAACACCCTAGAACACTTCGGCAACTGCATAGTAATCACATAGCAACCAACCAGAACACCTAGCAACATCCAGAACACCTAGCAACTACATAGCAACCTCCTAGCAACCACCCAGGACACCCTAGAAACTGCAAAGTAACCACCTAGCAATCACCCAGAACACCCAAGCAATTGCATAGTAACCACTTAGCAACCATTCAGAACACCCAGCAACTGCATAGCAGCCTCCTAGCAACATCCAGAACACCCAGCAACTACATAGCAGCCTACTAGCAACCACCCAGGACACCCTAGCAACTGCAGAGTAACCACTTAGCAACCATTCAGAACACCCAGCAACACCCTAGCAATCAACCAGAACACCCAAGCAATTGCATAGTAAGCACTTAGCAACCATTCAGAACACCCAGCAACTGCATAGCAGCCTACTAGCAACCACCCAGGACACCCTAGCAACTGCAGAGTAACCACTTAGCAACCATTCAGAACACCCAGCAACTGCATAGCAGCGTACTAGCAACCACCCAGGACACCCTAGCAACTGCAGAGTAACCACTTAGCAACCATTCAGAACACCCAGCAACTGCATAGTAACCACTTAGCAACCATTCAGAACACCCAGCAACTGCATAGCAGCGTACTAGCAACCACCCAGGACACCCTAGCAACTGCAGAGTAACCACTTAGCAACCATTCAGAACACCCAGCAACACATAGCAGCCTACTAGCAACCAACCCAGAACACCCAAGCAATTGCATAGTAAGCACTTAGCAACCATTCAGAACACCCAGCAACTAGAGATCGATTGATACAGGTTTTTCTATAACCGATGCCGATTTTTAGAGGTCAGGGGCAGCCAAAGGCCGATATGTGCAGCCGATTTTTAGGGCTGAAATCTTGACGTTTAGCCTTAAGCACCTTAGCAACATCCACAACACCCAACAACTTTACAGCAGCCTCCTAGCAACCACTCAGAAAACCTAGCAACTGCAGAGTAACCACTTAGCGACCCTCAGAACACCCAACAACTCTGTAGCAATCACACAGAACACCCAGCAACTGCATAGAAACCTCATAGCAACCACTCTTTAACACCCTAGCAACTGCAGAATAGCCACTTAGCAACCACCCAAACACCCAGCAACCACTCTAGCAACATCCAGATCACCCAGCTACTGCATAGCAACACCCTACTAATTCCATATCAACCATTCATTTTTTTATTTTTAAAGCACATTTAAAACAACCAGGGCTGACCAAAGTGCTGTACAAGGCAAAACAATTAAAACATAAAAATAATCAAATTAAGATAAAATACAAGACAGAAAGGAAATATTCAATTATTAAACGCTATAGTAAATAAATGTTTTTTAAGTAGCGATTTAAACATAGAGAGAGATGACACCGTTCTAAATGAAATCGGTCAACTATTCCACAATTTTGGGCCTGCCACTCCAAATGCTCTGTCCCGTCTATGTTTCAAATGAGACCTGCCAACCGTGAGAAGCCCAAGATCCCCCGACCGAAGTGATCTAGATGGATTGTGTGTATTTAACATTTCAGAAAGATAATCCGGTGCTAGGCCATTTAAAGATTTAAAAACTAAAATTGTAAAATTTATTCTCAAATTAACTGGTAGCCAATGCAAGGAGGTTAGGATTGCAGTCGCTCAATAGAAGAATGGTTAACTCCGTAACACAATGAATTACAATAATCGAGATGTGAAGTGATAAACGCATTACTTTTTCAACGTTTTTAACAGAAAGAAACGATTTAACTTTGGCAAGGCGATGGTAGAAACAGGATTTAACTACGGAATTCATTTGTTTATCAAACCGCAGTCCTGAGTCAAACAAAACACCAAGGTTTTTTGCATATGGAGTAACGTGGGAATTTAGGACTAACCACCAGAATACAGTCAAATCTGTATGTTCGTCCTTCAAACTTAAATCTACTTTCCATCCATGCTTTCTCAAGCCAACATCAAATACTGTCTTGCCAAACTTCATCTAGTTGTAATATGTATGTACCTCATTTATATTGCATACATTCTATAATCATGCAATCATATTAAATGTGTGTTCACTGCAGGTACATACTGTCCGGCTTTTAATACATCAACTGAAGAAATATTTCATGTCATGTGTGACTATAGGGTGAACGCACCATCTGTGCATCAAAGCTCACTTCAGACATATAGTCACCTGGTGTGAGAGAGGTTTACAGAGCTGCACTGGATGCATACGGGACCATACCAGTAGATCCCGGGACAAAAGCTGGGTCACATGTGTGCTCAGCCATAGTACAGAACAGCTTAAACATTTCCCCAGCGAGAGGAATGGTCCTGGTATTCTCACTTGCAGTGCTTTGCTGGATCTTTAATAATGATTAAGATGATTTAAATGAGTACGGTTGTGTTTAGTTCTGCTGGTCAAACATCAGCCAGGCAGACGTTTCCACTGCAGACACAGAAGAAGTGACCGGAGATGTCTAATATTTAACCATAACACACACACACACACACTACCAGTCTGTAAGATTTCTCTTATTTGAAAAAATACATATATATCATCAAAGACGCATTAAATTGATCAAAAGTCACATTAAAATTGTAGCATAAGATTCTATTTCAAATAAAACAAAACAAAACAAATATTTTGAACTTTCTATTCAAAGAATACTGAAAATAAAAATGCATCACAGTTTCCACAAATATCTGAAACCGATTTCAACCCTGATAATAATCATAAATGTGTGTTGAGCATCAGATTCTCATATGAGAGTGATTAGTGAAGGATCATGTGACACTGAAGATGCAGACAAATTACACTTTACTATATATTCACAGCTATTTTGAATTGTAATATTTCACAATTTGTACAAATTTTACTGTATTTTCACTCATGAACAAAAAGAACATCAAATACAGCAACCCAGCCCTTAAATGATCACATTTGAGAATTAATAAAGGCTTGAATTTTCTGTTCATCATACAAAATAACCACGTCAAGTCACCTTTATTTATATAGCGCTTTGTTTCAAAGCAACTTCAGCATAATAATTGAGGAAAGTAAACAGAATTATGAGACAAATATGACACGGATTCAAATTCTTGTCATGTCACTTCAGAAGACTTATGGATTCATTTCACACTATTTCCTTCTTTAGTGCTCTGCAGGTTCAGAAGAGAGAAACCCATACGAGTTTAGGGTGAGGAAATGATGAAAATTTTCATTACTGGATGAACGACGCCTTTAAATGGCAGACCCGGAAGATAGAAAATGGCCATTCAGAATGCGTTACATACACAAGAATAACCATAACACTGTTTCTTTTCATTTGTGTTGTAGTTACGGAGCTGAACACGGTACAAAAACTCAAACATATACAAAAAAGGCTGAAAAGCCAGGGTAAAATCACTGTTTTTATTAGGTGAAAAATAACCAGCTCACTCTTAAACGTGAGTATCATCATGTGCTTATCTGTATGTTTTCAAAGTCTGAAAAAGAAAATGCATTTAGCATTATCATAATTTCTCTCAATAATCATTTAAACAGCCCGGAGTCAATTATTCCGCTTATAATACAGTTACCACTGCAAAACTTTGTTTAGATGATGCATTTCAAGACATTTGTCAGGTTTTGTTCTTAAAACGCTCGTGTGCAGGATTAATTTCTTACGCATCTCACCCCAAGCCTGCGTTGTTAATTCCAAAACATAGCTCATAACGAAGGCACTGATAGCAGACTAATGCAGTTATTAATGAGAGTGATTGATCAAGCGTATGTGAATTACCTGAGTCTGTGCGTCTCTCAACAGTGTTTGGCAGCAGCATCTCTACTATTAGTGAAACTGTAAGTTTATCTGCATCAAGAACAGCAGCATTATTCCCTCGCTAGCGAGAAATGGCATGTAGCTTTTAAGTTGCTAAACTATTTTACTAATAAAATCATCAGAGCAGCGCTGATATCAGGGTTTTGTGCGAATGTGTGTCTGTACCATACACCGATCAGGCATAACACTATGATTGTTGAATAACACTGATGATCTCTTCATCACGGCTCCTGTTAGTGGGTGGGATATATTAGGCAGCAAGTGAACATTTTGTCCTCAGAGTTGATGTGTTAGAAGCAGGAAAAATGGGAAAGCGTAAGGATTTGAGCGAGTTTGACAAGGGCCAGATTGTGATGGCTAGACGACTGGGTCAGAGCATCTCCAAAACTGCAGCTCTTGTGGGGTGTTCCCGGTCTGCAGTGGTCAGGATCTATCAAAAGTGCTCCAAGGAAGAAACAGTGGAGAACCGGCCACAGGGTCATGGGCGGCCCAGGCTCATTGATATACGTGTGGAGCGAAGGCTGGCCCGTGTGGTCCGATCAAACAGACGAGCTACTGGAGCTCAAACTGCTCAAGAAGTTAATGCTGGTTCTGATAGAAAGGTGTCAGAATACACAGAGCATCGCAGTTTGTTGTGTATGGGGCGGCATAGCCGCTGACCAGTCAGGGTGCCCATGCTGACCCCTGACCCCACCGAAAGCACCAACAGTGGCACGTGAGCATCAGAACTGGACCACGGAGCAATGGAAGAAGGTGGCCTGGTCTGAGAAATCACGTGTTCTTTTACATCACGTGGATGGCCGGGTGTGTGTGCGTGGCTTACCTGGGGAACACACGGCCCCAGGATGCACTATGGGAAGAAGGCGAACCGGCGGAGGTGATGCTTTGGGCAATGTTCCGCTGGGAAACCTTGGGTCCTGCCATCCATGTGGATGTTCTTTGACACGTCCCACCTACCTAAGCATTGTTGCAGACCATGTACAGCCTTTCATGGAAACGTTATTCCCTGGTGGCTGTGGCTCTTCCAGCAGGATAATGCTCCTGACACAAACCACAAATGCTTCAGGAATGGTTTGAGGAGCAAAACAACGAGTTTGAGGTGTTGACTTGGCCTCCAAATTCCCCAGATCTCAATCCAATCGAGCATCTGTGGGATGTGCTGCACAAACAAGTCCGATCCATGGAGGCCCCACCTCACAACTTACAGGATTTAAAGGATCTGCTGCTAACATCTTGGTGCCAGATAACTTAACAAATACTTCCCTGAAAATAATGGTACACCTTTGAATGTTCGTCGACCAATCAGATTCAAGCATTCAACGGCCCCGTAGTATAAGTGCTAATACATCTGTGTGCTGTATTTAGATTAAAAAAAGTAACTGAAATGCAACATTTAAGGATGCTAAAGTGAAAATAATTTTTGCAAATGTCTTATAGTCATCTCTACATAATAAACCGAGCGCAATGTCTTTTAACATAAAAAAATGACACTTCACCTTCACATTAGATTTTTATTACACTGTCATGTGGAAAAGTGCAGATTGTTAGTAAGTCTGGCCTTCTTAGCTAACACATTTTCCATTGTTCTTATGGGATAGTTTCAAATTCCACACTTAATCCAAGTTCCTGCTAAAAATAGATCTCTTTGCAAATGATATTACATAATAAGCCTAAATTTAAACAATACTGGGATGAAAGTCATGCAAGACAGAGTAAAGCAAATGCTTTATAAGTGGCTTCAAGGGATAAATATGGGCTAAGACAGCAATCGACCTTTGATCTCAGTGTCGGTGGAAAAATACAAAGCAACAAAGGTTTATTTTCTTTTCCATGTGAGCAGCTGCGGTCAATGATCTTTCTAGGAGTTTGGTTCCTCAGTGAATGTCCTTTTGTAGCAGTAAAGCAGGTGTGGTGCTAAAATAAGCCAAGGCTTTGTGGAAGCTTCAAACACCCTCACCAAAGACAGACCCCAACGGGTAATACGGTCATATTATTAGAACGGAAAATGAGGAAGTTGGAAAATGGACCATGTTGGTTAGCGAATCACAGCATCAAGAGAAGAGCCAACTGAGCCTTTGATCAGTGATGTTTGCTGAGCCAGGCATCGTCATTACCACTGCACAAACCCTGAATTAACCCATACTCTTAAAATTCAGTGCATAACCTTTTGTGCTACGGACCTGAATGACACGTGCCTCGTGCTGAAGAGATGTGTGCTGTTAGTTTTTACAATAAAACAGATGAAATCCCACACTGAAGAAGGGATCCAATTTAGAGACTAGGGATGCACCAATATGAACATTTTGACCGATAACAATAACCGATAATTCTTTACATTTGAAAGCCGATAATTGGTATATTGGCCGATAAATCTAAATCCAATTTATTTCCAAAATTCTACATCCAAAATTATATAATTCTTGAGAGCCTGATTACAAAAACAAAAGCCTCACCATTAAAAGCCATGACCCAAGCACACAATTATAATGTTCTTGTTATAATTTTATTTAGCCGATTTGACAGACTTAAAAGGCACAATATGTAATTTTAAAATTAAAAGATTAAAATATCCAAAAACCACTAGTTATATATTTTGTTGACTTGTGTACTTATATTATCCCAAATGTTTCCAAGAATGTTTAAATCCATAGAAATAAGCATTTTTAACCAGGACACGGACCGTGTGTGTGCGCATCGCCTATCAATGACATCACCCTTGGTTTTTATCTTTTTGAAACCATGGAAACACCAAAGATGCTTTACAATATGATGTGTTTTTTAGACAAGGGACAACTGTTTGGAGACATTTATAGACAGAAATTGAATTATTGTACAGTAATACAGCATTTTCTCCGTCATACCATGTGTTTTAAAAACAATTACATGCCATTTAGCAACACAAGCCATCCAGCATTTATTAATATGATTAATTCATGTAATGTCGATCTAGCTCACTGCAGTGTGAACAAGTGTCTCACAGAGTAACATTATTACAATTTCCAACACACTCAAATGTGTGTAATATGATAAAACAGCGCTGTTACAACACATACGCTTGAACCGGAAGAAGCGGCGACTGTGGCATAATAAAAGTTCCACTGCTGTCGAGTGTCACGTTTTTACTGTTGCACTTTTACTTTTGAAGTGATTCCAATCTTATTTCAAGCAATTCAAAACAATCATGGTGAACAGTGCACATCTGAGGTGTCTCAGCTGAAGGATATAATACATTATTTATAGGCCCTAATATATCGGTCAAATGTTCTTATTGAGCCAATAACATCAAAAATTACATATATCAACTAATACCGATATGGTGGCCGATATATCGTGCATCCCTACTAGAGACCAGTGCTTGCAAACCATTTGTTTCAATTTCAATGCATTTAATCCAATGCATTCTGCCCAGCAGACATCACTTCATCACTTGTGCTTCAAAACAGTGAATTATTTTGCAAAGCAATTGGGTCAACTGGTTCAAAGTTTAAAAAAAAGCTTTGCTTCTCCCATCAGGGATGGGTTCTTTTGATTGGGGACAATAAGCAAGCAACCACATAGCAAAAACAACAGATTGGCATCGCATTGGCAACCACTCAAAACGCAGCCAAGCATAATGGCAGGGAGACTTTGGCAGGTTTTCTAAAGAAAATGTAAAAATCTAGTTTGAATCACTGCTCTATTATGTATGGAACACCACTTATTATAACCATATTATAATCAAAAAGTGTCTTATATAATGACACAGAGGACTCACATGGTTTATTTAGTATAAATAGAAGATGTACATTGTGATGAAGCAAACCAAGATTTAACAAACCAGTGACCAGTGAAACCACAGTGCATTTCTGTTAAAGTGCACATCTGCTGTAATAAACTCATAAGGCCCGCCATCAGACCTAAAGCTCTTCAGATTTTAAACGTTTCTCCATGACATGGACTCGCTCAAATGAAGGTGCAGTCTTACTTACTATATAATATGTCCACAAATACTATGGGTGTCCCATAGTGCAATCAATGTTTAAAAGAACAGTGTACTTTTTGGTGCATTTTAGCAAATTAAGTTACAAAATACATGCCATTCCCAATATAAATGTCCAAAATAATGCACCATGGTGCATATGCATACGAGGTCCCCAAAAAACATGGCAGCACCATGTCCATGAAAACAAGGTATTACCATGGTACATGTCTAACAACATGGCATTTCCATGGTACATATCCACAAGGCAAGGTAGTAGGCCTACTGCAACGCTCATGTCCCAATAGTAACACCTAAGTAGATTAATTGTGACTCATTTTAGGATCAATAATTTAGTTCTATATGGCTTTGGAGGAGAACACTCTTACTTCCGCTACATCAGGTTCCACTGTTGCGGTAAACCCGGGTTATAATCGGGGTAAACGCAAAACGCGTGCACGCCTACCTTTAACTGCTGCTCATTAAAAGCCTCTTCGGGCACTTTACACGCGATGAGCGCGTTGGGTTGGTCGGTGACATGGACTTCAGAAGTCGCCGCCCCTCCGCCGCTCTCTGACTGCTGCATGGCAACAGATGTAACCGGTGCCTTTGATCTCAAACGCGGTGCCTTTGATCTCAAACGTGTCGGCGCTCAGCTCATGGCGCCATGCTCTGCGTTCTACTGTCTCGTCTCCGAAGCAGCGCACACCGTCAAATTGACCTACACTACTGTACATGCAGTAGAAGTGCATGCATAGTGCTACTACCAAAACCGTGATGTATTCCTGAAGCGAAAATTACGTCTACACTTGCGACAGACTGCACTGGGGGCCAAAACAGCTGATATGACGTCATGGTTTCCGCTTACGCACGAGCGCTGTGCATGCAGCATTGGTTGATGTATTATTTGTAAAAAATTATATAGATTGCTCGAAATGTAACCAGGAACACGGGAGTCACTGAAGACGCGGTTAGGTTTGTGTTAATGCGAGCAGTGCATGCATTTTAAATGTGATTATGACAAAGATGATTACTGTAAACGGTCTTTGAGTGCCCTCTTTTGGTCAGATTTGTTTCAATGCAGGCACAGGCATACAGTATTTTGATCCTCAGGTTTACACTAAAAATGTAAGAATGTCACTCCATTAGGTACGAAGATAAAGACTGCAAAAGCACACTTTACGTGCAAAGCAATATAATATTTATTTGACTTTGAGAGCTCTAAAGCAGGAAGACAGTCAGTGTTTTATTTTTGTGGTTAGATGTTCATAGTTCATGAATGTGCTGAACTACACCTGTGGACCTGTGTGAACTTGTTTTTGCACTTTTACATAGAAATGCAATGTGACTTTGTTAATGTATTAATTAATATAATTATGGAGAGATTCCATCCATCCATCCATCCACTTTAGCATAGTTAAAAAAGTATTTATTATTGAAATAATATAATTTTATACGTTTTACTTTTATAAGTGCAAAATCTCTCTCTCTCTCTCTCTCTCTCTCTCTCTCTCTCTCTCTCTCTCTCTCTCTCTCTCTCTCTCTCTCTCTCTCTGTCTCTCTCTCTCTCTCTCTCTCTCTCTCTCTCTCTCTCTGTCTCTCTCTCTGTCTCTCTCTCTCTCTCTCTCTCTCTCTCTCTCTCTCTCTCTCTCTCTCTCTCTCTCTCTCTATCTCTCTGTTGTTTTATGACACTTAATTGGATGTTATTTGCAATTAAATGAAAATGTACAAAGTTTACTTCTTTTAAAGCATGATAAATGATAATTAAAACATAATGATTTAAAATGTACTGTAAAGTACACACTTAAATGGCATTTATTTTATTAATATTACATTACCTGCAAGAACAGTTTTTAAAATAGGCTAGTTATGCATTTAAGATTTTACACACACACACACACACACACACACACACACACACACACACACACACACACATATATAAATCTTAAAACTTTATCAAATACATACATATTTAAAACCTTTATAAAATTTATCAGCAAATATAATAAACCCTTAAAAATTTATAAAATCTTAAAGTAAAACTTTGTCAAATCACAAATCTTACATATACAAATATGTATATCCTAATCTTTTTATAAATATATAATCAAATCTTTATATATATTTCAGTTCATTTAAATTATACTTCATTAGATAGCAAGCATGATAGAGAACTCCAATTAATCTTAAATAAGTGCCCTACCCTTAAACCGATCATCTTGAGCTGACCACGCAACCATTGGAGCGGATTTGAGAGGGCAGGCAAGTCATGAGGGGATCAGAATCTGAAATTTACCATAATCCTCCAGAGGATGGGGGGGAGAGAGAGTAAGTCCTAGTTACCGCTACAGAACGTAGACTGGAGCGGTAGACACAAGAGCTTTGGTGTGTTAGTTCTACACAGTCATAGCAAACTCTAAACACTCTTCTAGCTTTTGAATTATGGCCCAGGCCAAAAGTCATACCAGTATCAACATGGAGATTTCTAACGGAGCTGTTATCCACTCTCCTGTAGGATCATGCATGGAGATGGAAGATCGGCGGACTGGGGAGGAAGAGGAGGAGGAAGATGATGTTGAATTAGCTGAAGAGGTGGATGAGGATATGGAAGATGGTGGAGAAGACAATGTAATGCCCTCAACAGACGTGATCGTCCATAAAACAGAGCAAGAGGATATTATGGAAGACCTGGAGCACCACGAGAGTGCGATTCTGCAAAACGAAGAGGTGAAAGATGGAAAGACAGAGGACAAAATGGATATAACCGACAAACTAACAAGGTCCGAGCTACCGGTTGAACTCTCAATTACAGCGCAAACACAAGTTCAAAGTGAAGCTGAAGTGTGGGCAAGAGCGTTCAAAGAAGTGGACGAGGATCGAGCAGATCACAAGTTGGAAACGCTGTACGAAGATGAAAAGGAAAGTGATGAACAACAAGTGCACACTTTGAGCTTAATAAAGCTGGAAACACAGGAGCTGCTCCTCTCTGAGGTAAGAGAGCTCACTTGTTGCCTTCTTGAGAAAATAGAAATCGTGTACAGAGATGATCAAATGCAGCATAAAAATGAAATAGTTTTGCAAGAAGAGGAGCATGAAGATGTAAAAAGCGATGTGGACGAAGAGCCACTGATGGTTTCTACCAGTGAAGCAGGTTCAGAAGAAAACTTTCAGAGTTTTGGGGAAAAGATAGAACCAACAACATGTGATAACAATGGCGAAGAACAGTCTATGACCGAAGTGCCTTTATTTGAGGACTGTAAAGCAATTGGAGAGCCAATGCACAATGACGCCTTAGCCACAAGTGGTGATGACAAAGCAGCAGAAGAAAAGGTGATTGACTGTGTTGCAAAAGAACAACCAGAGGAGTTGGTGCAGAATTCAGATCAGCTGGCGGAGATCATCGTGCAAGAACGTGAAAGATTAGAGTGGTTACAGCAGGTGGTGGGTGATCGAGAGAACTGTGAAGGAATATTGGCGGATACCCAATCAGCTATTGTCAATGGACCTGAGGAGACAATAGGAGATAAAGACATTGATAAAGAGGGCATTGAAAGGATTCAAAGAGGTGTGGAGATTACCAAGGAGGAGCTTTGTGCAGAGGAGGGAAGCTGTACAGAGGTAGAACAGCCACCTGATGCACCTGAGATTGTAGAAGGGGGGGTATGTAGGAAGCAGGAACAGCTCGACAATGGCAAACGGGAAGTAGTAGAGGGAGATGATGGGGCAAAGGAACAGCCAAGACATGTAAATGAAGAAGAGCCAATTGTTATAGAAGAGGGGTTGTGCAAGAAGCAGGAACAGCTCGACAATGACAAACTGGAGGTCCCAGAGGGAGGTGACGCTGCAAAGGAACAGCCAAGACAAGTCAAGAAAGAAGTACCAATTGTCATAGAAGAGGGGGTGTGCAAGAAGCTGGAACAGCTCGACAATGGCAAACGGGAAGTAGTAGAGGGAGATGATGGGGCAAAGGAACAGCCAAGACATGTAAACGAAGAAGTGCCAATTGTTATAGAAGAGGGGTTGTGCAAGAAGCAGGAACAGCTCGACAACGACAAACTGGAGGTCGCAGAGGGAGGTGACGCTGCAAAGGAACAGCCAAGACAAGTCAACGAAGAAGGGCCAAGAGTTATAGAAGAGGGGGTGTGCAAGAAGCAGGAACAGCCCGACAATGACAAACAAGAGGTCGCAGAGGGAGGTGATGCTGCAAAGGAACAGCCAAGACAAGTCAAGAAAGAAGTACAAATTGTTATAGAAGAGGGGTTGTGCAAGAAGCAGGAACAGCTCGACAATGACAAACTGGAGGTCCCAGAGGGAGGTGATGCTGCAAAGGAACAGCCAAAACAAGTCAAGGAAGAAGTTGCAAGAGTTATAGGAGAAGGGTTGTGCAAGAAGCAGGAACAGCTCGACAATGACAAACTGGAGGTCCCAGAGGGAGGTGACGCTGCAAAGGAACAGCCAAGACAAGTCAAGAAAGAAGTACCAATTGTAATAGAAGAGGGGTTGTGCAAGAAGCAGGAACAGCTCGACAATGACAAACTAGAGGTCGCAGAGGGAGGTGACGCTGCAAAGGAACAGCCAAGACAAGTCAAGAAAGAAGTACCAATTGTTATAGAAGAGGGGTTGTGCAAGAAGCAGGAACAGCTCGACAATGACAAACTAGAGGTCGCAGAGGGAGGTGACGCTGCAAAGGAACAGCCAAGACAAGTCAAGAAAGAAGTACCAATTGTTATAGAAGAGGGGTTGTGCAAGAAGCAGGAACAGCTCGACAATGACAAACTAGAGGTCGCAGAGGGAGGTGACGCTGCAAAGGAACAGCCAAGACAAGTCAAGAAAGAAGTACCAATTGTTATAGAAGAGGGTTGTGCAAGAAGCAGGAACAGCTCGACAACGACAAACTGGAGGTCGCAGAGGGAGGTGACGCTGCAAAGAAACAGCCAAGACAAGTCAAGAAAGAAGTACCAATTGTTATAGAAGAGGGGTTGTGCAAGAAGCAGGAACAGCTCGACAACGACAAACTGGAGGTCGCAGAGGGAGGTGACGCTGCAAAGAAACAGCCAAGACAAGTCAAGAAAGAAGTGCCTACAACAATAGGAGAGGGGGCGGGGAAGTGGCTAGAAGAGCTCAAGGCTGTAATTGAAGATGAGCCAAGGAGGAAAGCCCAGGGGGGGCGTAAAGTGACCATACCTGCCTGGTTGAAGACCAACGAGAGCTCGGATGCCCCTTTCCAAGAGCCAACAAACCCTCTCAGCAGTCAGATCAGAACCATGAGTGGGGACAGTGAAGGGGAAGTGAATTTCAAGGCCAAAGGTCAAGAGGTCACCACGGTGAATGGGTTGCCTGGGATGCCACCTGCTGTAGTTCAACAGGACGAGGTAAAACCCCTGGTAAAGCCGACGAGGATGGCGACTCCAGCTCAACAGGAGGGCGGTCCTCAAGACCAGCAGATCTCCCTCTATGTGAAGGTACCTTCTATTGTTATTTATAGACATTTGCAACAATTGCAGTTTTAGAAGGAAATTAGTCACATGGGTTACTATGATAACCACAGGTTCTGCTCAAAATGGTTGACCTGCTGTAGTCAATATGCAATCTGGAAACTATCAGAAGCTTTTAATACCAAGCAACCAAATATTTTAGTATTTTGTTGGGAACTATGATTATTTTAGTCCATTTTACAGGGAAGGCGGAATTTTACATGCATATAACTTGTCAAAATGCAGCCAAATTTCATATTTTTCTAGAAGACATACTGAATTGAGCCTTGTAAAGTCTTATTTTAAAAATACCAATGATAAGGCTGTCTTGTTAGCCATGTTAGCATTAAGTTTCATGCAATGACAGCATGTCCTTCTGCTCAGCAGATGGTGTTACTATCACCAACACTAATTGCATTAGTGTCTTTGCTCTACTGGTCAGTTGGTCAGCTGTCATCCCGCTTCTAGAAAACCAGACTATAATTCCCAGTCCAGGAAATGCAGCAGGTACACCAACTTGACCACTAGTATTACTGCTGGGTGACATGCATGAAAGTGTATAAAACATACCTTACTGTATACTGGTAACTGGTAATGCCTTTTAACTGGACTTTAAATCTAATAATGAGCTGAACCCGCTTTCCTCTAGGCTGTTTTTATTCAACAGGCTCTGATCTGATGAGAAACTTCAATAGCTTAGACTAAGTTGCAAGAAGGTTTTAAAAACAGTAAACTGTATGACATAAACAAAGAATCAATCCATGAATCCATGTGCAATAAATCCGAAGCAATATATTCAAGATCTGAGTCTTATTTAGGGGAGCCTGACCCCTCCAACCATAATTCTAACCCTGTTTGTGATGTACTGTATAAATGGTTGTTGCTGGTGATATAATGCACTTAGTTAATTGAGATTATTCTCAGCAGGGTGTTGAGCTGATTGATCGGTGAGCTAAAAATGAATCTGACACAACAGACACAACTTGATTCTAGAGTGTTCCAATAGAATGTAACATATAAAGTATCATATCAAAAAACATTAGGAAAGAACTGGCTTTAGGTATCACTTGTGCAATATATTTACAATTTACCAAAGATTATGCAATGAAATAACATTATAGTGCAACATAGATGTGTATTGATTCTTTGTATTATGTACTTTCAGGTGTTAAACTCTCTGTTTTTAAAACTACAGCAACAGTATTTATTTATTCATACTGTGAGTGTTTTGTAAAAGAAAAACTACAGCAATAGTTTTATTTATTTTCCGAAACATTTGGAACAAGCCAGGAATAGTAGTTTTGTTTATTTTATTTATTCATTTATGTGTTTATTTATTTTAATATCATTATATTATTTTGATTAATGAATTTATGTATTTATTTGTTTATTTATTTTACTATTTTATTTTATGCATAGAATTGTCTGAAACATTTGGAACAAAGCACACAGCTAAATTCCTGTTATATGAAGGAGGCTGAGCAGCGGGACGTTAAGCCTGGTAAAAATGTCCTTAAATCCCACACGTATGTTTGTGCAGAGCAATTCCCGCAACAAAGACGCCCTTTGTACAAGTTGCAGTGGAACACAGTGAAAAGTGCAACTCCCACAGCCTCTCTGTACATTTCAAACCACATGTTGTCTCATCATAAGTTGTCGTAGTTGTGCTTTGGTGAGCAGGATCTAAGTGATGACGTGCTGACAGTTAAAGTGCACCTTAAAAATGAACCACTAACTCCACACTTGTTGCCTTTATGAGAGGCTGAAGTGTAGTGGGTTAATCTCCCAGCATTCCTCTACACACTAATCTGATTAAGATGTTTGTTGGTCTGAGTTGGATCTGAGATTCTGACCAAGTGGAGAGACATAGTATGATTCCTGCATGTGCAAAAATCACCATCATGATGCTAGAGTGTTGTGTGTGGTTGCCAGGGTGTCCCTAATGGTTGCTAGGGTGTTCTGAATGTTTTTTAGAATGTTGTTAGGGTGTTCTGAGTGGTATTTAGCAATATCATGTTGCTATGGGATTGCTAGGGAAGTCTGGATTGTTGCTAGGGTGTTCTGTATGATAGGGTTCTCTGATTGGTTTTCAGCAGTTTGCTATGTGATTGTTAAGGTGTTCTTAATGGTGTTTTAGAATGTTGGTAGGGTGTTCTGAGTGGTGTTTAGCATTAGCACTTTACTATGGGGTTGCTAGGGTATTCTCGATTGTTGCTAGGATGGATACTTTACTAGAGTTCTCTGATTTTTTTTTTTAGCATTCTGCTATGTGGTTTCTAGTGTGTTTCTAGTAAATGTTCTTTAGGATGTTCTGAGTGGTGTTTAGCATATCGCTATGGGGTTTCTAGGGTGTTCTGAGTGGTGTTTATCATGTTGCTATGTGATTTCTAGGGTGTTCTGAGTGGTGTTTATCATGTTGCTATGTGGTTTCTAGGGTGTTCTGAGTGGTGTTTATCATGTTGCTATGTGGTTTCTAGGGTGTTCTGAGTGGTGTTTATCATAGGGTGTGGTTGCTAGGGTGTTCTGAATGGTGTTTATCATGTTGCTATGTGATTTCTAGGGTGTTCTGAGTGGTGTTTATCATGTTGCTATGTGGTTTCTAGGGTGTTCTGAGTGGTGTTTATCATGTTGCTATGTGGTTTCTAGGGTGTTCTGAATGTTTTTGAGGATGTTTTGAGTGGTGTTTAGCATATCGCTATGGGGTTGCTAGGGCATTCTGAATTGTTGCTATGATGTTCTGGATGATAGAGTTCTCTGATTGTTTTTTTATGTGATTGCTAGGGTGTTCTGAGTGGTGTTTATCATGTTGTTATGGGGTTGCTAGGGTGTTCTGGATAATTGCTAGCTTTCTCTTATTGGTTTTCAGCATTTTGCTATGTGATTGTTAGGGTGTTCTGAACGGTTTTTAGCACATTGCAATGGGGTTGCTAGGGTATTCTGGATTGTTGCTAGGATGTTCTGGATAATAGGGTTCTCTGATTGGGTTTTAAACATTTTGCTATGTGATTGTTAGGGTGTTCTGAACGGTTTTTAGAATGTTGTTAGGGTGTTCTGAGTGTTTTTTAGCAATATCATGTTGCTATGGGATTGCTAGGGAAGTCTGGATTGTTGCTAGGGTGTTCTGTATGATAGGGTTCTCTGATTGGTTTTCAGCAGTTTGCTATGTGATTGTTAAGGTGTTCTTAATGGTGTTTTAGAATGTTGGTAGGGTGTTCTGAGTGGTGTTTAGCATTAGCACTTTACTATGGGGTTGCTAGGGTATTCTCGATTGTTGCTAGGATGGATACTTTACTAGAGTTCTCTGATATTTTTTTTTAGCATTCTGCTATGTGGTTTCTAGGGTGTTTCTAGTAAATGTTTTTTAGGATGTTCTGAGTGGTGTTTAGCATATCGCTATGGGGTTGCTAGGGCATTCTGAATTGTTGCTATGATGTTCTGGATGATAGAGTTCTCTGATTGTTTTTTTTATGTGATTGCTAGGGTGTTCTGAGTGGTGTTTATCATAGGGTGTGGTTGCTAGGGTGTTCTGAATGGTGTTTATCATGTTGCTATGTGGTTTCTAGGGTGTTCTGAGTGGTGTTTATCATGTTGCTATGTGGTTTCTAGGGTGTTCTGAGTGGTGTTTATCATGTTGCTATGTGGTTTCTAGGGTGTTCTGAATGTTTTTGAGGATGTTCTGAGTGGTGTTTAGCATATCGCTATGGGGTTGCTAGGGCATTCTGAATTGTTGCTATGATGTTCTCGGATGATAGAGTTCTCTGATTGTTTTTTTTATGTGATTGCTAGGGTGTTCTGAGTGGTGTTTATCATGTTGCTATGGGGTTGCTAGGGTGTTCTGGATAATTGCTAGCGTTCTCTTATTGGTTTTCAGCATTTTGCTATGTGATTGTTAGGGTGTTCTGAACGGTTTTTAGAATGTTGCTAAGGTGTTTTGAGTGGTGTTTAGCACATTACTATGGGGTTGCTAGGGTATACTAGATTGTTGCTAGAATGTTCTGGTTGATAGGGTTCGCTATGCGATTGCTAGGGTGTTCTGAACGGTTTTTAGAATGTTGCTAGGGTGATCTGAGTGATGTGTACCACTTTACTATGGGGTTGCTAGGGTATTCTGGATAATTGCTAGCGTTCTCTTATTGGTTTTCAGCATTTTGCTATGTGTTTGTTAGGGTGTTCTGAACGGTTTTTAGAATGTTGCTAGGGTGTTTTGAGTGGTGTTTAGCACATTACTATGGGGTTGCTAGGGTATTCTGGATTGTTGCTAGGATGTTCTGGATGATAGGGTTCTCTGATTGGCTTTTAAAAAAAATGTTGCTATGCGATTGCTAGGGTGTTCTGAATGGTTTTTAGAATGTTGCTAGGGTGATCTGATTGACGTCTAGCACTTTGCTATGGGGTTGCTAAGGTATTCGGGATTCTGACTGTTTTTTAGCGTTTTGCTTTGCCCTTGCTAGGGTGTCCTGAAGGGTTTTAAGAATGTTGCTATGGGGTTGCCAGGGTACTGGATTGTTTTCCATGGTGCTCTGGATAATTTTCTATGCTGTTGCCAGTGTATTCTTACTGATTGCTAGGGTGTTCCTAATAGTTTTTAACATGTTGTTATTGAGTTGATGGGGTATTCTGGATGGATGCTAGGCAGTTGATTATTGGCCCACACATTTTGACATAAAATGTGACTCATTTTATGTAATGCAGATACTGGTGTGCTTCTATTGAAATGTACCTTATCAAATCAGGTTTTAGCGTCTTTCTAAAGATGCTGCGCTGCCCTCTACTGGCGTTTTGTGGGTCCGTTTTACCCTCAGGTCCTCATCGCTCCCTCATCACACAGCTTATCTCCAGGTGACCAGACCTCACATAATCATCCCACAACCTCCAGACTCATAAACACAGTGACACAGGAGTAAATCTACTCGATCCTGAAGGCCCTTTAGAAGCAGCAGACACACATACACACATGACCGAATCAAACCGAATATTATTATTTACTCTCTTCACGCAGTTAGATGGAAATGTATAGCTTTTATTTCTAGATTGTTGTGCCATGTTATATATTGTATACTGGAAATCATAATTTATTTTTTTACAGTGATGATCTGTAAAACTCTTTCATAACGCACATCTCATGAACGGCGTCTCTATTGCTGATAACAATGAACAAACGTCTCAGTGTCTCGGTGTCCTGCGCGTTTGACCGTGCTGTCCAGCCCAAACACCCACAGAACACCAAAACAGACTCTGACCAGTCATGAAATCAGTCATTCTGGACTCAGAGGCATTTCCATGCATGCAGAGAATTAGCTTTCTTTGAGAAAGCGTTCTGTATCATCAGACATGTGAACGCAGTGCATCCGCAGCATTTCACCATGGCTTGGTTTGATGTAGCAGCCAAAAAACTGGGATTTCCTAGCATTGAGCTGTTCGTGAAGGTAAGACCTTTTCACAGAAAGAAAACATTGATAATGGCCAATCGCATAATTAAATATCAGTCTAAACAAGCCGCCTG